>CM060932.1:897301456-897898076 GCA_030765085.1 Allium cepa
CGAATCCTTTTCCCAAACATTTGCTACGAAAATGGGATTTGCATTTCGGCAACCCAACTACACTCTACCACATCGCCTTCCTTCAATATATATACATATATATTTGTGTGTGTGTGTGTGTGCACGCGCGCTAAGGCACACGGTACACGCATATTCACCATTCACACATATATTTAAATAAACAATTCAATTGTTAATAACCAAACCTTACTTTTATTTACTAAAACTTTTCTATAAAAGTCCAAATATCTTTTTCTGTTATTTTATTCACGCAACTAATTTATAAAATACATAACCAGCTTATACATCATTTTAAGCCTTCTAGCTTATTGTTAAAAGTCGTACTCTTAATTTTCAATTATTTTTCAAATATATAATACTATTTCTATCCCTAATATAACAACATCGAGTTTACTTAATTTACAACTTTGGTATAAGTAATATCATCTTCATCTAACTCTATTCAATATTAATAGAATATATACAACATAATATATATAGTCGTTATCAACTATTATGTAATATTTACTCAAACCAATCCAATCAAATAGGTAAATAATAATGTATATATTATTCTATCTCCTCTAGATAATACTTGTTAATATATATATATGTGTGTGTGTGTGTGTGTGTGTGTGTGTGTATGTGTGTGTGTGTATGTATATAAAATTATGGGGATTTATAATAAAATATGATTCAGAATAATAATTCTGCTCACCTGAACTTTAATTTCTTGTGCGTCCAAATCTAGTCCAACCTTGTACCATATCATAGACAACCTCACTACAAGTGCAATAGCGAAGGCCGTATCTCGATTGGACCACGTATGCAAGAGATACAAATTAAACATGAAATGAGATTAATTAAATTAATAAATTAACTTAATTACCTCATTAACCAAATCCCCTTCTTCCTAAAATCGCCTTCTACTCTTGTACATGCATAAAAACTCAATAATGTCATGCACGACCTTCCCTCTATCTCGAGCTACGATCGATGAAATCAACCCTGACCACATTCGATCATCTCATCGAGCAACGATGAACACGATGGCGCCTATCACTTAAAGTCCACACCCCCTAATGAATTTCAAACTGCCCTCCAAATTGACCTTCACATTATCGCGTTTCACAGCATATGACTGGGTTGGAGAGGTTAACGCCTGCAGATGCAGCTGCCAAGAGAGGAACAATGGTGCTCTTCGTTTTAGTCAGTAGAGGCTCCTCCTTTGTCAAACCCTAATCAATGACATAAGAGGGCACTCTCGGGAAAGAACCGCCACACCTACCAATGACACCATAGATGTGAAGCTCTCCTCTCCCAAAGTCTAATAAATCCAACCTCATCGGCTTTCATGGTGGCATGTAAATATCACAATCTGAGAGAACCTATAACCTAGGACTTTGAATACCCATTTTTATTTTGGGAGGAGAAATAAAAAGCCAGGAAAAGGAATATCTATGTGGGGGTGGATATATAGATATAAAAATATTTTTTCATTTAATTTCTTATATAAATCGCCACACATTTCAAGCTCATACAATCACATAGCACATCCAATCACCGTGAAACTCATCGACGCACATCTCTTCATTTTTCCTATGAGGATGGTATAAGTTTCATCATCGTATGAGATGGCACCCGGGATGATAATTTCATGCATTTCGAGGTCATTTTAGCCATCGGATCACCCGATTCCATAAATTATTCAACCACGCATCTCATAATGCTATTCTTATCCCAAACACACAAGCCATCAGTTGAGGATCCTTTGGACCGAACTACGCACATATTTTTATAAAATGCATACAATAATATATAAATTGTAAAAATGCTATGAATCCAAATATAGCGATATTTATAATCATTTGAATTCGCAACATTGATCCTGACTCGGCAGAAGTGGTCTCAAGTCCTAATTCGATCGTATGCAAAAAAGGATTTTAGACCTTTACTTATTAACGATTTAATATTTAAACTAACTATTTAAATATCCAATCATTAAAAAATGCGAGTTGTTACAGCAACAAAACTGCTCGAGGATAATTGATAGTAAGAAGAGGAGAGCAAAAGATTATAATCTTCCAAATAAGCGTCCTCGAGAATTCAACTAGGTATCACACACTCCATGACATATAATGCTTATTGTTAATACAACATATATTGATTTTGTTGACAATAACCAAATAAATGCAGAAAAATCGGTGAGTAAAGTTTCACTCTTTAGCTAAGTTTTTCTAAACACACACACATGTTTAACTTGTTGTAAAACGATATCGTGTTTGGATAAAATAATATTGGGTTGTATGTATGTATGTAATATGCTTGCATTTTAATGGTACTTGGATGTAACCATATGTGCTTGGTTATGTAGATGTATAGTTTGGAATATGGTCATCTAAACAGTCAAGTTAGTTTGCATATTATAATCTAGCTTGTATATGTTGATTGTGGAAATCTGTTACATGTTATGATGTTGTGTTTATGTAATCATGTATGTTGTGAACATGAATTCATGATGTTACGCTAAGAAAGTCAACATCTTAATAGCTTATAACAACATGTTATCCCTTGTATAAAATACAAAATATTTGGTTTTAAAATTTGCAAAATGTTTTCAAGTTTTAAATACTTGCTAGTCTTCCAAAATATGATTTTATGTTTTAGTAAAAAAATTCTAAGAGTTAAAGTTTTAAAAAAGACTTGGAGAAAGTTTCAAGTTTAGAAATTTCGGGTCATATAGCGATAGTTGCTATAACTGCAGTTCGTGAAGATAAAGTCTTTTCAAAATCTAAAAATGTTTTCACGTAGAAATATTTTTGGAATCTGTTTTATAGTAAGTAATTAAAAAGGTAATTAGTATTTAATTAATTAAGTGTTAATAAATTAAGCTAATTTTAATTAGTTAATTAGTTAAAGTTAATCATTATTTAATTAAGAATTAAGGGTTAATTTATTTTTAATTATTTATTAAAGATTGACTATTAATTATTTATTCATAAAAATGGGTTTAATTAATTACTGATTAATTAAATTTAATTAAGATTTTAATTAGGACTTAATTAAGATTTAATTATTAATTAATAAGGGTTTATTTTATTAATTAATAAATAAGGGTTTTAAATCACTTTGTTTCTAAAATATTGGTTTTTCTTAAGCTGCTTTTTTTCTTTCAAAAATGCTTTAAATCAAGGAATTTCTATGTTGATTACCCTTAAGTAATCTCAAACAAATATGAAACCTAAGTTAACGTGGTTACATATTTATGGGAAGTAAGTCATCCCGCGGTTATCACTAAAAGCCAATGAGTAGGCTGATCGTCTACTTGTAAGATCTTGAATTTATTTCTCGATGAGGGATAAAGTAAGGTTGAAATATCAAAAACGTGATAGATATAGGAGGCTTAATTTCTATCAATGTGTCATATTTAAATTAAGTATATGGTTTTCCATATGTGAACTCTGTTTAATTACCCTAAGTAGCAGATTATCTGCTATTTATAACTTGACCTATTTTAACTCAGGAAGCATGTTGTGTAAATTAGAGTTCCCCGGTGAGGACTAGAATACTGATTACATACATCCAAAAGAACCGAAATTGAGTTAACCGGGAATTATCGCTTAGTTTAAAGACACCGGTTTTGGATAAGTATGATTTATCCAAACACATCAAACTAATAACGTTCGTAATATATCATTATAAAGTACGTTATGGAGATGTACTATCCTTCCCGAGGGTTGTTCCAAAATAGAAGATAGTTATTTTTGAATGCTTGTTCGATCCCGGAACAACTTGTATGGATGAATGCTATTATTGCATTGGGTTCCTAGAGGGTAATGTCAGCATTCCAAGATAGTCTTCTAGGAGGGAAGGTAAAAACGTAACCTCAAGCTTCACAATTGGTAAATGACTAAATCAAGGACATGCGGTAGGGCTATGTGGGTCTCTCCTATTAGGATGTGATCATGCCAAATCTAGAGCGATATATACGATTTATGTATGCTTTGGGATCCCTTTTATGGTTGTTGAGCACAACCAAGGGGCGATCATATTCGGTGCTATCCAGTAAGGGGTAGGGTCGATCTTGAGTAGCTAAGGTACAATGTGTTGTAGCCTCCCATATATTTTATCTAGAGGTATACGGATTCGATGAGAAGACCCTTACCCTTTCATAATTGGAATACATTATTAAATACGAGCCTTTGGACTTGATTGTATACCTATTATGCTAGAATTTTATAATGTAACAATTTCGGCTATGATCCTGTATTTATTTTAAACTTGGACATTATAATAATATCAGAGGATTTTATGTACAAATGTTTTAGTTATCGTAAGGTAAAAACTCATCCATGTTTATGTGTTGCGTGGTCTTACGGGATACCTTTAATTTGAAGGTTTTTATAAAGTTAAACTTATGCTTTACTTACACTAGACCCATGTCCGATCCAGAGTTTTATTTCTTTCCCTTAACTCTTGGGTACTCATATTTTTATGAGTAGGCAAGTAGTTTGGTTTCTTTGGAGCATTTTGGGATGCAGAATGGAGCAGAAGCTTTCGCTATATCTAACAGTTATGTTTATTTCTATTGTGACTACACATTATGTATTAGTAATTTAGGTGGGCTGATATAGATGTCCTTGTTGGGAATAGTAATTGTTGTAACTTTGATGTAACATTTTTAAGTAACCATATGTACTATTCTGTGATGATGTATATGTAACTCTATCATTTGTAAGAAAAATCTATAATTGTTTTCTTTGTATTTTATTTACTTTACTCCACGACCCGTCTTTGGGACACTTAGGTGATTGGCACATGAATACCGAAGATGTATTAAATGTCCTCTTTGGATGTAAGAAAGACAGATTATCACACATGGTATTAGAGCTTAGGTTGAGCGAACACCTAGGCCTTGGTTAGGGTCAATTCATTAGAGATAGGGTTAGTAATACCCTAGAATGAGTTCAGTCTTTGAGAGTGCATTTTCATGTAATTCTGATCAGCGTTTATATGTTTGGTTTTATGCTTTTTTCCTAAGATAATCTTGTCCATGTATTCTAAGGATATCTTGCTTTATTTATGTAGTAAGAATGAGTATGAGTAGGGTACGAGAAAGGTGAAACAATAGCACAATAACCAGAAAAAGGAGAAACCCGAATGTTAGGAAGGTTGGAATAGCTATTATGAAAGTAGCTCCAGTGCAGCCTCGAGTGAACTTCATAACTCTATGCAAGGACTACATAAACCTAGGAGGAAAATATTTCAAGGGTACCTAATCTATCATTGAAGTACAAGCTTAGTTATGGTCATGTGAGAAGATATTCAAAGGTTTGGACATTTCTGATGATCAAAAACGGTTCTTAGCATTATGGCAATTGCAAGAGCGTGCAGCTGCATGGTGGGATTCTATCAACGTAAATGTTTTAGAAAATGATTTCTCATGGGCTAGATTCAAAGAAGTATTTGAAGACCAGTTCATGCAAGTTGCATGCAAAACTCGATTATATAGGAGTTTCATGGATCTCAAGCAAGGAGACCTTTTGGTGGAAAAATATGAGATGAAATTTAGTGAGTTATTTCGTTTCGGCCCAGGACTTATTGACACACCATTAAACAAAAATGAGATTTCATATTAGGTATGAGAGAAGAGTTCCATGTAAAGATGACTGCTTATGTGAAGGAATCATTTGTAAATTGGTGGATGTTACCTGACTTTCTAGGCCGGCTATATTGAACTAATTGCACGAGTTAGATCCGACTACCATCAAGGCCGATGATTCCAGAATGATGAATGTTGGGCCCGGAAGCCAAGTGCACATGGTTATATGAAGTTAGAATTGAACGGAATTGATAGATATGCGACGTAGAATGCTCAAAGTATGCAATTTGGCTCCCTTGGATGGAAGCGGTCGGTATAGCATGGCTCATTAAGAGGGATCGACATATATCATAATAGATGGATCGATAGGCTTCATGGAAGAGGGTCGGCATACATCTAAATACTAGGACATATATGCAGAAAACAATCAATCTCTCGAGTTCTACAAGGCCAATGTGTATGAAATTTGGAGAGCAAGGAATATGGACCCTACGGAACTTACCATAGGGATTGCACATCAAATAGACAATGTTGGAGGGACCGATGTACACCCTTTGAGAGGGATTGGCAAAAGGCATCACTCAAGTCATGCTAAGTCAAAGTTCAAGCAATAATCAAGTTCCAACGATCCAAATGACATGAAAATTGGAGTCTAAACATATTTTAGCATGGAGAAGCCACCATAGTGATTGCTGCCCAAAAATTGACCAATGAAGAGATAGGTATCGATCCCACTTCATTAAAAAATTAGGCCCAGCGACCCCTCTAGTGGTCTCATATGGATTAGAAATTCCTTCAGTCGAAATTTCAAAGAGATTGTCGTCGTCTTCACCTATAAATACTAAACTGATGGGTCATTCTAAGGAAATTTACGCTGCTTGTTACTTTAGACTCTATTGTAATCAAGTGTTTGCTATCTTCTATTGCTGTAATCAGATTTATGATTGATTAATAAAGGGTAATCTTCAAAGTGGACATATGCATATAATAACGAACCACTGTAAATCTTTGTGTCTCTGATTATAGTTGATTCTCTGTTACTTATTGATTTATCTTCTCAGTTTAATTTTGTTTTTTCTTCATTTAATTCTCCACACAAATCTATTCTTGGGTGTTTGTGACTAGTTTAGTTGCAAATATTTTGGTGCTTTCAACGAGAACCTCGATTCCCAGCTTGCTAGTATCCCTTTTTTACTACTGGATTGGATAAATCCCCCAAAGAAGATCTATAATTATCTTCAAGAAGTTGCTAATAGTTCTTAGATTTGTAGAAATATAAGCAAGAATAATGGTGAGACATACTAGGACTACTTCTCAGAACATGGAAGGAAATAAGAATACTAGCATTCAGCAAAGACCCAAGTAATCAACCAACAAATGTGAATGCTGATCCGGTTGAAGTTCAGAATCCCATTGATTCTATTACAAGAGCTAAATTTCATAATTTAATGAGAGAGCTGATGGAGAGCCATCGACAACTAAATCAACAAATTCGGACCAATATCAACTTGATGGATCAAATCAATCAGCAATAATAGGGGAAAGATAGGTGGGATCCCACTCCTCACTCGGCATCGGAAAGTTCTAGCTCATCGTACAAATATCACAGACATAGGTATCACAGGATAGAAGAATATCATGCAGAAACTTCAGAGCGTCACCTGGAAGACCATCGTGGTCTGCCAGACCGATTAGTGTCGATCCCTCCCTAGGGATGGGTATCGATCCCTCCTCCAAAGAAGGGATTCCTCCCATACTTCTTAGGAATCAAGGTGGACTATTTTTATTGGTTTGGATGATGGAGTTCGATTAAATGCTGACCGTATACCTTCCCAATATGATGACGAAATGAATGTACAAGATATGTATCGGGATGATGTTGAACCAAGAAGGCGTGAAACGATCCGTAGACATCGACCAGACCATACATGGAGGTGGAGCACGACCACCACTTGGCACCGACCATTCAAACGTCAGACTTATCGACGATGGTCAAACAGTTGGTGAGAGAGAGCCAAGATTTGACTAACAATGACTGAGGAATTTCAAGAAGCCATACCCCATTTACTGATAATGTTTTACATGGAAATATCCGAAGAGGTTCAACATGCTATCAATGCCCACCTATAAGGGAAAGACTGACCCCAGGCAGCATATCATGAGATACGAATGGCTGATGGATTCTACACGAGCGGATGATGCGACCAAGTGTATATGTTTTCCTATAACTCTTTCTCGAATAACAATTATGTGGTTCACAAGGCTACCCCCATGATCAATTTATAGATTTTATGATTTGGCAACCAAGTTTGTGGAACAGTTTCGGATGCACGCAACTCGTCGCAAAGATGCGATGTCCCTATCTAGCGTGATTCAGGCTCCAAGAGAGTCGTTGAATGAATATTTGAAGAGATCTCATATAGCTATTATGGAGGTCAGTAATCCGAATGACCATACGATGCTCATGGCTGTAGCTAGGGGGATTGATCCAGAGTCTGAGTCTGGCGATTGGTTAGCCAGTAAGCTACCTACAATGTTGGAGTACTTTTATGCAAAGGCGGCTCAATATTTGAGAAAGGAGGAAGCCAGGTCCTCAAGAAAAAAGAATGTGGCGGGACCAAGCGGAAAAGGAGTACAGGAGTAACATCGCAATAAAATAGTCTGATGACAGTTCTGGAAAAGTCCAAGTGAATGTCCAGAATAATCAGCAAAAGAGAGGCATAGATAAAAACCAAGAACGAAAGGGGGATTCTGGATGTGGGAAGCCTAGGATTGCAATGTGTAATTCTTAAACGCCAAAGAATACGTCCTTGGAGAATATCTATCTGTCTACTTGCAATACCGTGCAATATAAGAAGCTGCCTCCAAAGGAATCAACACAGAAGCTGAAACAGACTGGGAAATATTATCGATTTCATGAGTGTTATTGGCATAATACAAATGAATGCAGGCATCTCTAGGATGTTATAGAAAAACTGATTCGAGAAAGGAAATTACAATAGTTTGTGAAAACCCTGTAGAATAGGGGGCATGGGACTTCTGACCCCAACCGAGGACAAGCGCCACAGAGGGCTGAGGAGCCTACACGGACTGGTGGAAGACTGGTGCTAAATACGATAGTCGAAGGACCGCACTCGGCAGATAAGAGTTGGCAAGAGATGGAGTGCTATGCTAGCGTGATTAGGCATGTAGATTTTGAATGTTGTTCGAATACGGAAGATGCAGCTCCGACAAAATAGCAACGTACGATGGTGGATGATATTGTATTTATGAACAGAGATGCAGATAAAGTAGAGGCTTCGAAGATTGACCCAATGGTCATTTCGGCCATGATTGGCTCCGCTTTGGTGAGAAGGATATTGATTTACTGTCGAAGTTCATGAAATATAATCTTCAAAAAAGCTTATGATTAGATGAGGATGGAAGCAAAAGATTTAAAACTGTCTAAAGCACATATACACGGTTTTATTGCAATTGAAGCCGCTGGTTACATCGAGCTACCTGTGGAGTTATGAGAAGGTATACAAAGGAGAGTGTGGTTCTTGCCGTTTGTTGTTTTGGATGTTGACTCTCCATACAACGTTTGTCTGGGTCGACCGGTTCAAGCTGAATTTTAGGTAGCCCTTGCCCCATGGTGTTTGACTTTGCAGTTTCTGACAAATAATGGTATTAGAGTTGTTCAAGGCGATCAGGCGACTGGACGTGCCTGTTGTGTAGTTGAGTTGAGGGATGCTCAGCACAAAGAAAATGCTAATGGTATGGACAAGACTGTCCACATCCAAGCTACTAAAGATTGAAAACTGCCTCCTGAGCCTTGGCTCGGGTGCCACAGTCGGTTCTATAGAGATATAGATCCAAGTGAAAATGAAGAGGAGCCCAGAGAGACCAAGGCTGCACCGGCAGAGCTGAAAATTGATGTCATGGTCAGCCACGATGACCCATCACAGCCAAAAACATGCGACATAGATCCAAAGAGATCCGCCGCCCTCAAAGAGGAGGTGGATAGACTAAGAGATAGTAGGTTTATCCGCGATGCCTTCTACCCTAAATGGGTGTCTAATTCTGTACTTGTGAAAAAAGAGAATGGGAAATGGAGAACATACACTGATTATTCAGATTTCAACAAGGTGTTTCCAAAAGGCAGTTTTTCCCTTTCGAGGATCGACTAGCTGGTGGATTCAACCGTGGGACACGAATTTCTATCTTTCATGGATGCATACTTGGGATATAACCAAATCTCGATGCATATTTCCGATCAAGAGCACACCAGTTTCATTACCGATGTTGGATTGTATTACTATATAGTAATGTCGTTTGATTAAAGAATGTAGGAACTACTTATCAGCGCTTAGTCAACAAGATGTTTAAATATCAGATCAAAAAAATTATGTAAGTGTATGTGGATGATATACTCATGAAATCACGACGATTAACCGATCACATTAGAGAGTTGGCAGAATTGTTCGACGTCCTTCGACATTACAAGATGAAAATTAATCCTTTGTGTGTTCTTTTGGTGTAGCATCAGGGTAATTTTTGGGCTTTATTGTTAATGCCCATCGAATATAGGCTAATCCGAAGAAGGTTCAGGCTATCCGCGATATCCAAGTGCTAAAGACTATTAAATAGGTACAGAGTCTGAATGGGAAAGTTGTTGCCTTAAGCCATTTTATTTTCAGGGCTACCAACAAATGGATTCCTTTCTTTGATTTGATCAAGAAAGGGAAAAGAAACTTCGAATGGACATAGGATTGTAAAGATGCTTTTCAAGCTTTGGTGAATCATTTGGAGAGACCCCCCATCTTGTCAAAGCTGGTGGATCATGAAGATTTGTACATTTATTGGCTGTATCGGCACACACTATAAGCGTCGCGAGGAGGATCAAGTCCAGAGGCTGGTGTATTAAGTCAGCAAATGACTGACGGGAGCTGACAGGAACTATCCAAAAATAGAGAAACTGGCATACTGCTTACTGGTTGCATCACAAAAGCTTCATCCATACATTCAGGCACACCCGATCAGTGTTTACACCGACCAACTATTACAATAGGTCCTACAACGACCTAAGACGTCTGGAAGGTTACTCAAGTGGAATATCGAGCTCAATCAATTTGATATTACTTATCTCCCTCAAAGGGCATCCAAGGTCAGGCGCATGTAGATTTTATAGCAGAGTTTATTGCATAGGATGATTCTATGGAAGGAAGCGAAATCCTTACCATACGGTGGAAATTTTATACTAATGGAGCGTCTGATGATCATTATTCTGGAGTTGGAATTGTGCTTGTAACTCCCAAAGGTCAGTTAATCTATTATGATTTAAAGCTTGATTTCCCAACGACAAACAACGAAGCTGAGTATGATGCTCTGATTGCTGGACTTAAACTCGCTAGATAACTCAGAACAAAATCTCTTGAAATATTTTGCAATTCATAGCTGGTAGTGTACTAAGTCAAGGTAGATTACAAAGCAAAGGGACAACGGCTTGCCCCATACCTTACCCAAGTCCAAGAGCTGTTGGTAGAATTTGAGCACTATGACATTTCGCATATTCCACGAGATCGAAAAAGAGAGGTTGATTCATTGGCGAAGTTTGCTAGCACTGGTGATGCATAGCAGATGGGCTTGGTTCTGGTCGAAGTATTAAATGCCCCAAGTATAAACATGATAGAAATCGATCAAACACTGGAAGCAAAGGCTAATAGGGAATCGTCGATGACTCCAATCAAAGACTACTTACTACATGGAGTCCTACCAGATCAAAGAAATGAATAGCGACAAGTCCTCCGTAAAGCTTCATGATATGTCATGCAAGAAGGAATTATGTACATAATAGGTTGTTCAGTCCCCCTACTCTGGTGTGTCACTTATGATAAGATAAAACGCGTCCTAAATGAATTTCATGAAAAGGAATGTGGCGACCACACTAGGGGAAAATCTGGCAAAGAAAATACTCCGTTACGAGTATTGTTGGCCAACTGTCAATCAAGATGCCGCTAACTATGTAAGACGATGCGATACGTTCCAAATATATGTTAAAGTTCCAAGGGCTCCACCGATGGAAATCCAGCCCATGGCCATTTCCATATGGGGAATAAATATTATCGGTTCTTTATCGATCTCTAAAGGTGGCGCAAAGTACGCTGTCATCGCAGTTGATTACTTCACCAAATGGGCCGAAGCAGAACCTTTAGCTACGATCACAACCAAGAAAGTAATCAATTTTATTGTCTAAAACATCATATGTCATTTCGGTCTTCTATGAACTATTGTAACAGATAATGAGACTCAGTTCGATAATGTCGAATTCAAATACTTCTACCAGAGGTATTGTATTGAAAAGAGATTTGCAGCAATCACTCACCCTTAGGCAAATGGACAAGTTAAAGTTGTAAACAAAATCATAAAGTCCATTCTGAAGAAGCATTTGGAGAAGGCTAAAGGCTAGTGGGTGGATGAACTCCTAACAGCATTTGGGCCTAAAGGACCACTCATTAATAAACGATTGGTTCAATAGCTAATAGAGTTGGCTTCGACCCCTTTGAAAGCATCTTTTATAAACAAAAGTAAGTAGTGCAATTGAAAACTTTGAAGAATAACTTCTACCCATTCGAAAGCAAGGTATCGACACAATCCCTTCTGCCTTTCTCCAATGCACTACGTATCAGTTGCTCGATACAGTGTGCATTGGTTTCGAATGGGTTCTTTAGCGAAGGCATGATGTCGAAAGCCAACAGATGGAAGTAGCGAAGTAGTAAATCCAAGCAAAATTGATTTCTAGCCTTTAAAAGAAAGTTCTTCTCACCTAACTTTCCTTATTTGTCAAAATGTAATTGGTTGCCATTTCTTTATCAAAAATCCTTTTCTAAATGTGCTGCAAAATTCAGAATTTTCAATTAAAACATTTTAACAATTAAGCCCTTCTCCTTGATAAAACATGTAAAACATTTAAGTTCCTTAATTTAAATAATTTTATTACCATAGTAAAATGCTTAGGAAAAATACTAAAATCACCATAATTCACTTTTAATATGTTTTCTAACATATTTAAATTTCAGACCCAAACCTGTTATATAATTGCTTTAAATAATTTAAACCCAATATCAAATATTTTCTTTCATAGAAAATTCATAATAAATCCACAAAAATTTAGAAAATTATGAAACTTGAAACCCACGTCTAAAATAGTGTTTTTGACCATATCTCAAAAAACGCAAATCATTTGGATGTCACATAATAGGTTTTCCAATCTAATCTTATCATAAAATATATATGAAACAATATAAATCATACTCAAGCATATATACCTATTTAAATAAATTTAACATGGCATATTATTTGCAAAATCATTTGGCCATAATCATAAAATTGAAATCATAGTAAAAATGAGATTTAAATCTACTATTCGCCTTATCTTGGTGTTAAGAAGGTTGAGATTTGTTCTTTGATTAATTTCTTCTAGCTTTCTACTTGAATCCTAGCTTTTCCTCTTTTGATTCTTCTTAGTGGTGGCTGGCCAAGCTCTTGGGGTTTTAGTTCTGTTTATGAGTGTTAAAGTGAATGAGAAATGAAGGATAGAAGGTTTAGGGTATAAGAACAAAAACTATTCCTATTTTGCCCTTATAATATTCCTCCTACTTACTTATCTTTGATTCTCTTTTGCTTACCTATTCATTAAGACATGGCTCCTTTATAAATTTACAAATCTCAGTCCCTTAACCATCTACATTATTTCATTTAATTTATCTAATTAAATGCCCTAAATAATGTTAGTCAAAATTAGGGTCATTACAGATTCCCCTCCTTAAAAAAATTTCGTCCTCGAAGTTACGATAAGGTACTCAAAACAATCAAACATAAAGGTAAAACATACCATGAAACAATCGGGATAAGTATCTCTAATCCTGCTCTCAGTTTCTCAACTATAATCTCTCTCATCGTCATTCTACTGGATTTTGATTAATTTGAATATTTTGTTTCTTAGTTTTTTCTCATCCCTCGCAACTATACGAACTAGTTTTCTAACTGCAGACATATCCAGTTGCACTACCAGATCATCTAACACAATCAGTGTAATAGTAGTTTCTAGATCTCGAGTACACTTTCTTAGATGAGAAATATGAAAAATATTGTGGACTTCTGCCAAATTATTTGGTAACTCTACTCTATACGTCAGTTTCGCGATCCTTTTTACAATAG
This sequence comes from Allium cepa, assembly GCA_030765085.1. Lineage (NCBI taxonomy): Eukaryota > Viridiplantae > Streptophyta > Magnoliopsida > Asparagales > Amaryllidaceae > Allium > Allium cepa. The sequence goes on from CM060932.1 coordinate 897,315,258, forward strand.
TAAACGGTCAAACAAATCTTGGTGCCAATTCTCTCGATTTTCCAAGTCCGATTACACCTTCCATCGGTGATACCTTGACAAAGACATGACTCCAACTACGAACTCTAAGTCTTTTCATCTTTTATCTGCATAACTCTTCTGCCTAGACCGAGTTTCCTTCATCCTAGCTCGAATTAACTCAATATTTTCTATAATTTCTCTAATCAAATCTGGACAAAGAACTAACCTATCCTAGGTCTCTAATCAACAAACGGAAAATTTGCATGGCCTTCCATATAAAGCTTCAAATGGTGTCATCCCTATGCTAGTTTGATAACTGTTGTTATATGAAAACTCAACTAAGTGTAGATGGTCTTCCCATGATCCCCCAAAATAGCACACAAGCTCTTAACAAACCTTCTAAGACTTTGTTACTCTCTCCGTTTTCCCATCTATCTACGGATGGTAAGCGGTACTTATCTTGAGCTTGGTACCTAAAGTCTCCTGTAGACTCTTCCAAAACTCGCTAGTGAATAAGGAATATCTACCACTTACTATACTACTAGGAATTCCATAAGTCTAACTATATTCCTCATGAATAACTTAGCTAAATCTAGTGCTATCCTGGTCGACCTAACTGGAGTGAAATGGGAACTCTTAGTCAATCTGTCCACTATAACCCATATACTCTCATTTCTTCGATTCAATTTTGGTAACCTACCTTTGAAATCCTTTGAAATAGAATCCCATTTCCCAATTGGAACATCTAAAGGCTGAAGCAACCCACCCAGTTTTTGATGTTCAGCTTTTACCTATTGATAGTTCAAACACTGCCTCACCCATAAGCCTACATCTCTCTTTATATCTTCCCAGAAGAAACTCCTTTTCATATCCTGATACATCTTACTTCCTCCTGGATGAATAGTGAACTTCGAACGATGGCATTCTCTAAGAACCTCCTTCCTAATGTTTCCCACATTTGGAAAACATAGTCGTCCTTTCTCCCTTAACTACCCATTTTGGTCAAGACTGAAATCTTTCAAGCCATCACTCACTGTTCTATTCCTCAACTTCCTGATCCGTTTAGCTAATAATGGATCCTCCTTTTGCTTAGAAGCAATTCGATCATCACTGATCGAACTCCTAAATACGACAACATAGTAGTTTCTTTACTAGAACTAGCCTCAGACCTCCATTGCATTTTGCACATAGTCAATGCTTCTAAATCTTTCCACTCAGCTATCATTGCTAATACTGCATTCTGATGTTTACTGCTAAGTGCATCTGCAATGTTATTGCCTTTTTCCAGTGTGTACTCGAGTCCAGAGTCATAAGCGTCTAAAAACTCTAACCATCTCCATTGTGTCATCAGTGTTTTCACTCCACTAAATGCGAATAAGTTTGATATCCTTGTTCTTTATCTCTTTTATATCCCGACCTACTATGCTCTTCTGCCTACACATAAAAGTCAAATCTAGCTCCATAACTAAATCTTCAATGGTCCTTGTTCTACTAATGCACTAGGTTATGCACACATTTTCTTAAATGTGAATTGTGGAAAACATTATGCAGACCTCTAAAATATTTGGTAGCTTTGCTCCGTAGGCAAGTTTACTGATTTTCCCAATGATAGGAAACAATCCCACACATCTAGGAGCCAATTTCTTTACTTTTCGAAGTTCATAACACATTTCACGGGTGATACCTTCATAAATACATGGTCGTCTATTGCGAACTTCAACTCCTTTCACCTCTTATCAGCATTGATATTTGCCTTGATTGCACTACTTTCAAATTTTGTCAAATTAACACAGTCTTTTCATCGGCATCTCAAACCAATATTAGTCCAAGAATGAGTGTATCCCCATTATCTAGTTAACACAGGGGTGAGTTACATTGTCCATCGTAGAGTGCCTTAAATGGTGGCATGCAAATGCTCGACTGATAATCATTGTATATGAGAACTTTACCAAACGTAGATGACATTCCCAAGATCTACCAAATTCTAAAACATATGCTCTAAAATTCGAAAACACAAGCTCTTAGTAAGTCCTCTAGTACATGGTTTACTCTCTATCCACCGTCTTTTTGTGGATGGTAGGTTGTGCTCAAATTCAGATTTGTCCCTAAATTACTTTGTAAACTCTACTAGAAGTCATAAGTAAAGAGCGGATCTTTGTCACTTATAATTTTGTAGGGTATCCTATGTAAACTTACAATATTCTTTACATATATCTTTGCTAAGTTAACCAGCATCTGGTCAATTTAACTAGGATAGAATGGGTGCTCTTGGTTAATTTATCCACAATGACCCAAGTACTCTTATTTCCCAATGTCAGTCTTGGAAACCTATCGATGAAACCTATCGATATAGAGTCCCACTTCCAAGAAAGTACTCCCAAAAGTTGAAATATTTTTTAATGCATTCACCAATATCTCTTCTTATTCGCTTCCGAAAGAATATGCACTCTATACTTCTACATCATTGTTTCTTTAGGATGTATAGTGTACTTTGATCGATGACTTTCCTCTAACACCTCGTTTCTAGATCCTTCCATGTTAGGAACACATAATCCTCCCTTATTCCATATACAACATTTTGAGTTGAGCTTGACTCCATATAAAACATTCGAATGAATTGATAGAGTTAGAGGCATGCCTTAGGAGCAAATTACATTACATATATCCAACTCGATAACCAATCTTGTTCTAAAATAAAAGGTGTTTTCCTTCTACTATGTCTAGGATATACTTAATTAAGTAATTAATTTAAAGTATATCAAAAAGAAAATTGTTAAATGATATGTTATGTGGTAGTAATTATGTAACGACCCAGACATTTCGATCCCGAAATTTCCAGATAGTTAGTGAAAGAAAAAAAAGAAAGAAGAAGAAACAGAAAACTCAAACTCAAAATCTCACATTCGCAGCAGATAAAATATAATAGCAAATAAAATAACAGTTTACAAAGAAGAACTGTATCAGTGCATTTAAATTTTCACATCAGAGTTACAATATTTTCACAACACTGGACAATTTAAACACCATGTCCTAGATAAATAAGAATATATATCACAGCGAATAAACACTCTATACGTTCCTGTCCTTCAGCTCTCCTCCTGAGCTCCAGAACGTCCTTACCTGCAAATCTGTAATACTCAGTCAGACCCGAGCATTACATCAAAGTAACACCCGAGTCAGGCTGGAAACTAGCGTGAGTAAACCCATATAGCATCAATTACAAAAGCATAACATTTAAATATAACCCGGGGTTTATCAACTTACCACTTCACAAGTTGTTGTAGATATCACTTATTTCACAATTATATTTCTAAGTGCCAAACTTAGATTAAAAGGGTCCAGTTCACTTACTTCCTTCCATTCCATTCTATTTATTTCACATATCAATTTATAAAGAATCGAAGTGGTTTCGGGCATTCACTAATACCCGACTCCCGTCTCTTCGAATTCAATACTATCATAAGACAAAGTTGTTTAAGCTTTAAAAACATTTCCATGTATACCTATAGTAACAGATTCACATAGCAATTCTATTTCAGATAGATAATCCATATCTAACACCCTAGCATCACAATCATCTGCCAAGTATAACAACAATCCAAACATCCAATAACATTCAGCCATTCATAAGCAAAGACTTTAATCACACAATCTTTAATTAATTTAAAATAAATTAAATTAATTTCTCCCATTACTATAAATCCTGTGTGTTTAATCCTTAATTAATTACAGCAAATTAATTAATTATTCTCTAATTTCCCATCTTAATTAATCATTCTTTAATTTCATTAAGTAATTAACTTTTAATTAATTACACAAATTAATTATCCTAAAACAATTTCATTCATTAATCAATCCTGATTAATCACATTAGTAATTAACTCCCCTTAATTACTTATATTCATTACATCAACTCCTAGATTAACTACACTAAGTACACCTTTAATTACATTGAGTAGTTATCTCTTAATTACTTTCCCATAAGTAATTATCCTTTAATTACTTCCCAATAGGTAATTTCTCTTATATTAATTTCATCCAGTAATTTATCCATCAATTACTTCACTAAGAATTACACATATCACTCTCATTAATTCCCTTAAGTAATTATACTTAACCCAACATCAAATGATTATCTTTAATTAATTAAACTTAATTAATTAACTAAAATTAACCACAACAACTTAATTAATTACACCGAGTAATTAATTTCTTAATTATTTCTAATAAGTAATTTTCATTAAATAAATCATATTTAGTAATTACCCTTTAAAATTACTAATTAATTTCATTATGTAATTAATCTTTAATCATTTAACCATCATATAAATTGATTATCTTAATTAATTAATCACATTAATTCTCAAAATTGATTACACCAATAAATCAATCTTTATGCATTATCTTAATAATTAAATTAATTATTTACTTAACTGATTTCATTAACCAATTTAACCATCCCCTAATATATTAATTAATTATTACTCTATTAAATTTCATTATTTAATTTACTTCTGAAAACATATAGGATTTAAACAATTATAAATTACCCAAATAATTTGAAAACATTTTGAAACTTAAGAAACTTGCTTTATACATTTGATAAGCGTAATCACAAGTTCACCTTAACTCCCATATACCCGAGTCAACAAATGAAAATGCTCTAGTTAATCTCGAGCCAAAATCACGTGCTCAACCCTAGTAAAACTTCCTCAAAACCTGATTTATTATCACTTTCCTCTTCTTCTACTTTCCCCTTATTTCTTCTACTGCTCCTATTCCATCCTTTCCTATGTACACGGTGATACGGTGCACATGCACGGTTCATCGGTGGCACTTCGACCACCTCAATCATCTCCAGCATGACGACAACTATGCTCACCTACAATCTCAACCATCAACACCTCGAATCAATCTCCAGATCGAAATCGACCTAAGTCCAGAACATCAGAACCCAAAATTTCCCCCACGAAATCGATTCGCGCCACCTGTTCAGATCACCTAAACCACTGGCACCTTGTCCATAGCCTCACTGAAGCCTACGCTTCATTTTCCCCACGACCCACCAGGTCCGATGCCTCATCGACGTCACACTAGCTTTGCAAACAACCACTACCCGAACCTAGTTCAAAACCCTAGTTTGCCTCGCACCGGCCTCCACGACCATCAGTAAAAACCCTAACCATTTTTCCTACCATTGTTGACCCACTAGCCACCACTGACATGAACCCCGACTATCCTAGCCACACCGATCACCCGAATTTGTTCGAAACGTGATTTCCATTCCACCCAAAAATTCTCCAAATCCAACAACTTTAAAATCTCCATATTATTTTTAAAATTCATCATTTCTGCTAATGAATCTGATTATAAAATCAAAGCATGAAAATTTAAAAATCAGATTTGTGACATTGTTTGAATTTTACTGTAAACTTAAATTTCCAAAAATATTTACCAGTTATTTTACTCGAATATATATTTTCTTTATGTTGTTATACACATGCAAACACCTTTACTTAGAAATCAAGGCCTAGAAATCATTTAGATGAATGATTTAAAATTTTCATAATCGGGTTTTAAAACCTGGATGTCCAGACAGAGGCATGTCATGCCTGATCCAAACATATACACAGAGTTAAACACACACATATATATACACAAAATCCTTTCTAAAGAACATGCACAACAGAATTCATATCATATTTCATTAATCAACACATGCAATTTCAAGATCTACCAGATTTTCAAAGTTTATTCACCAGGAAATCTCAAAACAGAGCACTGGTTTCTCCCTAGGTTTTGATATGAAACCTTGCATTTGAATGAAGCTGATCGTTGAATTTGATTCTAAATTGTTGAATTTTGCTTCCTGCTGAAACTGTAGCTTCTTTTCATGCTTGATTCCAGTTTTGAAAAGAAAACTTATCTTTACCTTGATTTGTGGAAAATCTGAAAGTACATCTTGCCTGTGATTTGAGTTTTGAAATTGTTTGCTTTAAATTATATATTCTTCTCTGATCTGGTTTTATTTTCCAGATTTAATTTGCTGAGTTTTATTTCGAAAGAGAAATTTTAAAAAAAATAGAGAAGGTAATGTAGGGATATATTTATATCTTGATTTTATAAACTTTGAAATAAAGGAAAAAATAAAAAATAAAAATATAGGATTGACACTTGTATTAATGCATTAACATTTGTCATCTTGTTTTATTCCTTACTTACCATATGTTATTAGATTACTTAAGGTAATCACACTGGCCCATTAACTATTTTCTCCTTTTATTTTAAATGTTAACAAAAGCTTTTTAGCTTTTTAACTTAATTTATAAATTTACAAATACTTATTAAGTGCATATCAATTTCCTTTAAGATGAAAGCTTATATTTATGTTTTTAAATCCAAATATTTTAAATATCTACCCTTTTTGAATTTCAAAATCAAATTCAAATTCAAATCATATTCAAAAGTCTACTTTTAAAATCAAGTTGTATATATGTATATATAACAGCATATTAAATTTTGAAAATAACAAATTTCATTTATATTAAAATCCATATATATTTATTTAAATAAACAATACATTGTTAATATTGGTTAAAATAACAATTTATAAAAGAGATTATCTTATTATTATATTTTCAAATCATATTTATCAAGAAATATTTAAAATGAAAATAAAACAAACCTTATAAACATTTACCTTAAGTATTTTAAAACTATATAGTTATTTATTAATATCCTTGAAAAGCTTTATATTGAATTAAAATCAAAATTTCCAAATTACCAGGATGTATAATAGAATTTGAAAATAAGATTTATTTATTAATCAAATTCAAATCAAAAGATTATCTATTTATAATGTAGACAAATATATACATTATAAATAGAAAACAACTTATTAACTTATCTAGATATAAATATTTGTTCAATCTATAAATCAATATCCCATTAATTAACCCATTTATTTATCAATCACAGATGTCTAGAATTTCGGGATATCATATTCCTCCCCCCTTTGAATCTTTTTGTCCTCGAAAAGGAACGAAGCCAGAATTTATTAAATATTTTAAAACCAGTTTAAATATTCTTTGATCATTTTAAAACACTTTTAAAATCTGTAATACTGCCAAAATAGTTTTATAAAAATACTTTTATAACTCGATGTTTCAATAAGTCCGTCATCGTTCTTACAGAAATTCGTTCATACGTTGATCAGGCGTACGAATGAAAATCTATAAGTACTTAGTAGACCCGTTTTCAACACCCAGTGAAAAGACTTGAAAAATAATTTTATTGAAAATATAGAAAACAGTTTTTGAAAATATAGGATATATCTTTGGTGAGAATGCTCTGGAAATCATCACCCCCATCCATGGTCACAGTTACATTCCAGGGTTACGTTGCCGTCGCAGCAAAAGTCCATGTAACTGCAGGCTCTCCGCGGCCTCTCGATTATGCCATGGAACCCACACAACAGATCACAGTTACATTCCAGGGATACGTTGCCGTCGCAGCAAAAGGCCATGCAACTGCAGGCTCTCAGCGGCCTCTGATTTTCACTGTCGAAATGAAACTTCTCCACTTCTACATAGGTCGCAGTCTACCGATATAAAATCAAACGCAGACTGTTGGCTCTCAGCGATACACACGACTTTCGCTATGTTATACCAGAGGTCGTAGTCTACCGATATAAAATAAAACGCAGACTGTTGGCTCTCAGCGACACACACGACTTTCGCTATGGTATACTCTACTCATAATCCCCAGGAACTAGTTTTGTCCGGACTCCTCACAGGATCAACTTTAGAACCCCCCCTTGGGGCTCAAGGCAGCACCACCCGTGGTACTCCTGAGAAGTTCATTTCAAGGGAGCGCCTTTTTCCCCAGAGCCATCATCAAAACATTTTATACTATACACATATAGTATTTTCAAATCATACACCTAGTATGATCTCATACAAAACTCCTTTACACAAAATCGATTATTCCAAAATCGATAATTCTCAAACTAGGCTTTCCAAATTCACATATTGATTTTACCCAAAAATCAAAAGCCTTTCCAAATCCTAAGGTTCCCAAAACCTTTTTCCAAAATCCTCATAAGATCCTTTATATATATATATAATCTTTAAAACTTTGGATCATTTCAAACTTGTATAAAGCTCCTTTTATACTTCAAACATTTTCAAAAACCCCTTTCTTCTGGCAAAAGATTCAACAAGAGGAGTTTCATTTTATAAAACAAAGATATTTAACTTTGTTTACTCAAAATCAAATACTCAAATCTGATTACTCTTTTCAATATCATTTTCATTCAAATTCGTATGATGTACATATACCATCCGTACGCTATACCAATCTGATCACTCACTCGATCACACAATTCCACTTCCGAACTAGTATCGTCCACCCGACTTCCTAGCGCGGACTCAGATCTGGTTTCTTGATCAGAAACCATCATTCTCCTTGCATAGTCATAACTATATAGAGAATATCCGGAACCAATCAACAATCCATATCCAGGTTCGCTGTCGAAAATCGAGTGAAAAATCCCAACTCGGATCGACATAATTATCTCGAAATTCTGTGCTCGAATCTGGATCAAATCACTATGCGAATAGAATAACATACGTACACCCTACGTATTTAACTTTATTGGTTATTAGCCAAATCAATTCCATTTCTATTCACATTCACTTTGATTTTTCATTCACTTACTCTCAATTGCTTCAATCCATTTGGATTATCACCTCTATTCTTATCTTGATTGGGTATTTAACCAATAAACAGTTTAAACTCTGTCCAGTTTAAATTTAGAAAATAACTTGAATTTTTTTAAAATAGATAAGTAGTTGAAAAATAATTATTACTTTGTAAAATAGGTGTAAAATGGATAGAAAATAGTTAAAATAATTATAGAAATTTTAGATAATTGCAAAATAATAGTAAGATAGTAATTAGTTTTGTAAAATAGTTGGAATATAGTAATTAGTTTATAAAACAGTTTCAAAAATAATTGTAAAACAAGTATAAGATAATATGGCTTTTAAAAGAAAGGCTGTATATATAATGAATAACTTGGAAAAATAGGTTTATATTAAATAGTTTATATTAAAAATAGTCCAGAGTCAAAACTGCCCATCCCAATCTCCATTCTCATCAATTCAATTTAAATTTCCTACCATTTAAATTGAACCAATTCCAATTTTAAATAACTTCAATTTCCATTGAAATTGATTCAACCCCAATTCAAGTTGAATGAACCTCAGTTTCTTTCCAAATTTAACTTTATTCAACCTTGATCTCAAATTCTACTAATTCAAATAAATTTCAATTGAACTAGTTCCAATTTCAATTCATTTCAACTCCAGTTTGAATTAATTCCAATTTCAAACTCCATTTCCAAATCAAGTTGAATTATTCTTGATTTCTTCCCAAATTCAATTCAAATTCCATTTGAATTTTATACTTATATATCTTCAATCACAATTTCAATTAATTCAAATCAAACTCAATTTGAACTAATTTCAATTCAAATTCCAAATTTAAACCATCTCGAATTATTTAAATTCGAGTTAATACTTCAAATGTTGATTTAATTCCTTTAAATCCATTTTGCCTTTAAAGTTTTTAAACAATTCAATTCATAGTTCAGACCTAACATATTATACCACAAATCAAATTAACCTTTAAACAATTTAATTTTGAGTCAAATTCTCAAAATTTCATTCTAAATTATCTTTACTTAACTTTTTCCAAAGTTCAAATAAGAGTTCAAAACAATTTTATCCTAAAATTTAATCTATTACTAAATTTTATCCTCCAGTTTGAAACCTGTCCTTAAACAATTTTAATTTACAAATTCAATTACTCAAAATTTTCATTCAAGGTAATTCCATACCCTTAATTTCAAATTAAAGTTTAATTTTCCTTTTTTCTCAACAATGGATTACCATACTTCATTTCTTATCCATTTAAACCAGTCCAATTTGCAATTTAAGATTTTTAATAACAATAGGATGATATCATCCAATTTATTTAAAACATCCATTTTCAATTTCTAGATCTCAAACCCATTTTGAGATCATACAAACTCCAAATTCAAATTAACCATTTAACTCTCCAAGTTACATCCAAATTTCATCTTGAAATTTCCAAATCAGGTTGATCATTCCAACTTATTTAACCTTTTTCAAGTTAAACTAAATTCACTTAATTCAGTCAACCTTACCCAGTTTGAACTTTTCATAAATAATCTTCCCACTTATTAAGTTCAAAAACTTTCACTTTGGGTATCATATCTCATTCCAAATTGAAATCTCAATATTTAGAGTTTATTTCAAATTATCCTTGATATCATGTATATTCATACATATATACGTATTTATTTCTTTTACATACCAAGTTATACTTTAAAATTTTAAACCACCTTTGGTTTTTAATTCAAAACAAATTTATTTTAAAATTTCAAACAACTCTTGTTTGAAATAGGACCATTTCATTCAATTGCATTAAATAATATTATTTATTGTTTCTTTAAATTAATTACGTCATTGATTAATTCCAATTAATCACATTCGGTAATTAACTTATTTCTTAATTACCTTCATTAAGTAATTGTCCTTTAAATTACTTACCTCTAGTTCCTTCATTAAGTAACTTCCTCTTAATTTATCATTTCCAATTATTATCCATTAATTAATCTCATTAAATAAAGTTTAATTAATTTTATAAATTAACTTATTATCCTAATCCTGAAACCTTTCCCAAATTCAAGATTTAATTTCAGTTTGGTTGTATTTCTATTACTTCTTAATTTAACAACCAATTCCCTTAGTATTTGTTAGAAAGATATATTGCTTTATATATCAAAATATAATCTTATATGAAACCATTTAAAATCTTTATATAAGAAAATAACAAGTACGCTCTCTCATATATATATATATATATATATATATATATATATATGCACTCAACTCATTCTAGGGTACCACTTACCCCATCCTTGATGAGTAATCCTAACAGAGCCAAGGTTCTCGCTTAACCTTCTGCTCTGATGCCAACTGTAATGACCCAGACATTTCGATCCCGAAATATCCAGATAGTTAGTGAAAGAAAAAAAAAAGAAACAGAAAACTCAAACTCAAAGTCTCACATTCGCAGCGGATAAAATATAATAGCAAATAAAATAACAGTTTACAAAGAAGAACTGTATCAGTATATTTAAATTTTCACATCAGAGTTACAACATTTTCACAACACTGGACAGTTTAAACACCATGTCTAGATAAATAACAATATACATCATAGCGAATAAACACTCTATACGTTCCTGTCCTTCAGCTCTCCTCCTGAGCTCCAAAACGTCCTTACCTGCAAATCTGTAATACTCGGTCTGACCCAAGCATTACATCAAAGTAATACCTGGGTTAGGCTGGAAACCAGCGTAAGTAAACCCATCTAGCATGAATTACAAAAGCATAACATTTAAATATAACCCGGGGTTTATCAACTTACCACTTCACAAGTTGTTATAGATATCACTTATTTCACAATTATATTTCTAAGTGCCAAACTTAGATTAAAAGGGTCTAGTTCACTTACTTCCTTCCATTCCAGTCTATTTATTTCACATATCAATTTATAAAGAATCGAAGTGGTTTCGGGCATTCACTAATACATGACTCCGGTCTCTTCGACTTCAAAACTATCATAAGACAAAGTTGTTTAAGCTTTAAAACATTTCCATGTATACCTATAGTAACAGATTCACATAGCAATTCTATTTCAGATAGATAATCCATATATAACACCCTGGCATCACAATCATCTGCCAAGTATAACAACAATCCGAACATCCAATAACATCCAGCCATTCATAAGAAAAGACTTTAATCACACAATCTTTAATTAATTTAAAATAAATTAAATTAATTTCTCCTATTACTATAAATCCTGTGTGTTTAATCCTTAATTAATTACAACAAATTAATTAATTACTCTATCATTTCCCATCTTAATTAATCATTCTTTAATTTCATTAAGTAATTAACATTTAATTAATTACACAAATTAATTATCCTAAAACAATTTCATTCATTAATCAATCCTGATTAATCACATTAGTAATTAACTCCCCTTAATTACTTATATTCATTACATCAACTCCTAGATTAATTACACTAAGTACACCTTTAATTACATTGAGTAATTATCTCTTAATTACTTTCCCATAAGTAATTATCCTTTAATTATGTGACGCCCCACCTCTATACCCACGCTAGCCAAGAACACTACGGAGTAATGCTGTCGACTAGCAAGGAGAATAAGGATGTTGAGGAGCGACCATCTGTATAATTGCTTTGTGCGAGTACCGATATGCCAGATAAAAATATAACTTTTCATCTCAAGAGGAAATCCGACATACCGACACAAACTCAAAGCTACTACACAGTGGCTATAAAGGTCTTCGGAAACAAATATAGAAATAAACATAACACAAATCAGTCACAGATAATTCATATCACAAAGGCGGAAATAGATATGAATATAACACATGAAAGTGTACATCAGAGTATTGGTCAAACAAGATCCACAATATCAAAAAGATAGATACAAGTGCTAGACAAAAGAATAAGTATACATCATAGAGTCTGTATCTCAAATGTATACAACAAAAACTACTAATCTAAGTAGTTAGCCAAAAGATCATATGATGGTCCGATAAGGTGGCAAGCAGAAGCACCTGTAAAATCTCAGTCTGACCCGAGTATTATTTATAAGAAGAAAATAATAAACGGATCAGTCTAGCTATAAATATCAGATGAAATGATATAGAATAAGAAATATGACAAAACGTATAACAGTCACAATGCCAAGCTGTGATAAATAAGTAATTGAAAAATCAATAAGAGATAAATCAATATCGCAAAGATCTTCTCAAAGATAAAAAGGAATGTCATATTCCTAATTTCATTCACCAAGCCACAATAAATGACATATATATCAATGCCAATCGTAAAAGTTGGTGAAACATAAATTCCAAAAATCAACACAAGAAATCCAGAAATCAAATAATTCGGAGCATCGACGTCGTACAACGTGACGTCCGACGATCCAGAAACACAATAAAAGGGAACAACGACGTCATACAGCGTGACATCCGATGAACCAAATCACAATCAAAGGGAACAACGACGTCGTACAACGTGACATCCGATGAACCAAATCACAATCGAAGGGAACAACGACGTCGTACAGTGTGACATCCGATGAACCAAATCACAATCAAAGGGAACAACGACGTCGTACAGCGTGACATCCTATGAACCAAATCACAATCAAAGAGAACAACGACGTCGTACAGCGTGACATCCGATGAACCAAATCAAAATCAAAGGGAACAACGATGTCGTACAGCGTGACATCCGATGAACCAAATCACAATCAAAGGGAACAACGACATCGTACAGCGTGACATCCGATGAACCAAATCAAAAAGACATCGCACAATGCTAGTCTAAAACATAAAATGATCGTCATGATCAAAAAGAAGTGTCAATTACAGTAAGCTAGTAAATATATGAGCTTAGCTTCATGTCCCATAACCACTAGCTTAACTTAAATATTTACGAACAAATTGTAGATCTCCACTAGAAAATTGTCACAAGAGATTCAATCGAACAAGTCCAAGAATTAACCGACGAAATAAACGCAAGCGTTTCATACCACTTGTTTTACTAAGCCGTTTAATCAGATTTCTCATACGAGTGAGGTAAAGGTTTGTATATACTAATAGATTGGAAAATGGTTTAAGAGAACGAGCTTTGTAATAAAATAGTGTTGAAATCATTTGAAGAAAGAGTTTTGATATTTACTACTAGTATAGAAAACCTTTATATTTTTAAAGTGACAAATCACAAAGAAGATTGTAGGAACAATCAATTCATAAAGATTCACATTCAAAGATGTGAATAAACTCCAAAGAAATCGATACCGAATCCATCAAAATGGATATTCCCATAAATCACGAAGAAAATGTCATCAAAGTCGATAATAAGTGATAATAACAAAAGGGAATCAACAAGAATCGATTGGAGTTGGAATCCTCAAGCAAATAGGCAAATAGACAAAACTTGCAAATAGGAGCAGGTCGGTCAACCAGACTCCCTGAGTCGGTTGGCCGAACCAGAGGCAGGAAGTGCTCGGGCACCAGGTCGGTCGACCGGCCCAGGGGCTCGGTCGGCCGAAGCCTATAACCAGCACTTCCTAAATAGAGGCAGGAAGTGCCTGGACTACAGGTCGGTCGGCCGGCCCAGGGGCTCCGTCGGCCGAACCTGTATGCTTGCACTTCCTACCCTATTTCAAATGAGGTGCAATCTCTCTCAATTTGCAAACCGTCGAGCAACGACACTAAGGGTTTACGCCAATCGACTACCCGGCCATAGAAGCTCTTTGGTTCATCACCAAAAACATGATGAAAACATCAAAGTTATGATTTTTAAAGAATTGAACCCAAAACACCAAAAATTGGAATATTCACAAAATCAATCCAAACCAAAAGCAATTGCACACGAATAAGTGTTAGGAATTCATATCCTTAACAATCGAAGGTAAATATAAGCATAGATGTGAGATAAAAATCTCACCTTTGAACCCAAAAACAATGAATGAGAAGCTTGAAGACAAGGGAAGATCAACCACACTTCAATCTCAACACTAGAAGCTTGAATCTAAGCTCAAAAGAAGAACATTCCCTAAGTTAGGTTTAGGAAATTTCTGAAATTGAATGGAGATAGAGTTAGAGAAGAAGAAGGAGATGCTTACCAATGGGTTCTCTTGAATTTGGAGCCAGAAATTGATTTGCAAATGGAAACTAGGGTTTTGGATTTCTATTTCCCATTCTCTTCCACCATTAATCTCTTTAGAACTGAAAGTAGAGGAAGAGGGAGTGAATGAAGAGGGGGGGTTTCAGTTTCGGGTATTAAGTTAGAACATTGGGCTGAACCCGACCTAAACCCAAAGCCCTAAGTGAAAAGTAGCAAAATTCTACTATCTCCAAACATATTGAAGTTTATACTCAAAAAAGTCGCAAACGGCATTTTGTACTCAATGGGGGTGGTGTCGAGTCCCAATTCGACTGTTTGCAAAAAGTAGCTTTTCAGACCAAAATCCGACGAATGATAAAATATTTAAATAAAATATTTAAATATAAAATCGATAAATATGTGGCTTGTTACAAACTCCCCTCCTTAAAGAAATTGCGTCCTCGCAATACTTAAGAAGAAAATAAAGAGTAACAACCATAAAAGCATATCAACACAAAAGAAAATTGAAATAAGAAGTTCACCATAAGGAGCATGAAAGAGTAAGTCTGAACATGATCGCTCGATGAATTCTCTGGATTCCCAAAAGCAATCCTTAGGATTTGAGAACCATTGAACCATCACAAGAAGAACATCGGACACTAGTCCATAAAAGAGATGAGATGAAACTAAATAAAACGAAGTACGTCAAAACGCCCGATGAACTTGGTAAAACGATCATAAGATACAAGGAATCTCGAGCCAACGAGGTTGGCGCAAATTAAGTTCCTTATGAGAAATAAATATTCCAAAGATTTATGATCGAGGTGGAGAACAAATTTCTCATCCAAAAATGGTGATGCCAAATTTTAAAAGTAAAAATAATAGCCGCGAGCACTAGATCATGAGTGGCATATCTAGTCTCGATAAGCTATAATGATTTAGAAGCACAAGTGATAGCACGTTCTCCTTTGCAAGAGAATGGCATCCAAACCAATACGACTAGTATCGGTACAAATAGCAAAGTCTTGGTTCCCTTCGGAAAACACAAGAATAAGAGTATCGAAAAAGAATTCTTTCAAATAATCTTCTTTCCCAAAAACTAAAACTTTCAAAATTACAATTAACTTATGTAATCATCTTTTTAGAAAATTTTACTTATTTGAAGTGAATTTTACTGTGTTTGATTGTCTCATCAAAGCGTTTAGGAAATTCCTATCGATAACGTTGATCAAGCGCATCGACCAAAATTCTTAAAGCACTCAACGGGCAATAAAATCACAAAATCGTCTTCTAGATAATAAACATGTTTCTTAAAATCTTTTAAGAACATTCTTCGTTCGTTTCAAGAACAAAATCCAATTTTACTTATAAATAAATCTTATGGAAAAGATTTGCAAAATTTTAAATTACTATTTTCATCCAAAATCAATAAATACAAGAATGGTCTCATCGAAATATTCATAGAATATTCGATTTATAAAATGGATGAAATAAGCTGGATAAACCGAATGACATAATAAGTCATTCATAAGAATCATAACGAGTGCGGAATGCGGTAAGTGGAACTTCCGCAACTCGTAGCAAATGAAAACCGGTGGCAAGGTCGAGCTGAAAAGACCTTAACACTACTCAAAAGATTGCTTAGGTGACAGTCCTAAGACAAATTCAAAAATACCGAAAATTTTCTCAAACTACATGAATGAGAGAAACAACACTTTCCTTATAAGTGGGCTTAAGGAATAAAATGATGCCTTCAAAAATTTGAAATCGGAATCTCAAGAAAAAATAGAAATCTGCTTAACAGATAGAAAATGTCGAAGATGAATAGTCCACTCGAGAAAATAGTATATAGGCTTCATAATAATTAAGCCAATCCTTACAAAAGTAAATTCCGAAGCCTAAGTAAAAATCGACTCGGACAGAAAAATAACATAAAATAATTTCGACATCAATAAAAAGCAAATTGAGTGTTGCAGATCCACCAACCGGATTTGCAATTCTCAAAGAAGTCATCAAGCCTAAAATATTCAAATAAAAAGAATCGACAAGTTCTTTTGATATAAAAATAATGAGATGAAACCCATATCAAAAAGAACTCAAACAAGAAGATCACGAAATAAAACAACGCCATCAAGGATTGAGTGAAAAATACCTTGACCAAGAGAAGCGTTGCTAGGGGTTTGCACAATATTTAGCTTTCTCATGTCCTTGTTCAAAAGTTTGGGACATGCGGATAAAAGATGACCCGGTTTCTTGCAATAGCGACAAGAATGAGGTTTTGGACACATATTCGCATAGTGTTCCTTAGAATTACAATTGTAGCATCCTCCACGATTAGGGATTGGAGTCTTTGCTACAAAAGTAGTTTGTTTCACTCTCTTATTGGGATTAAGGCTCTTGAACTTAATATGCCTCTTCTTGGAAGTCCCAATATCACAAACACTTCCTTTACCAACCTCTCCATGAAGAAGAGTAACATCCACAAGCTGATTGAAAGAAACTTCAAGTTTCAAAGGTAGAACCATTTCGGGGTTCTTACTCAAAGCATAGATAAACTCTTGATTCTTTACAAGATCCAAAAGTTGTTGGGCAGACATGAATGCGCCATCCAGAGAAGGACTACTGGATTGACCAGCGCTATGATTGCCAGAACCAACCATTTCTTTTCTTTAAGAAAGAAAGAAAAGAAGAAGAAAAAGTTATTCTTAGAATGAATATCAACAATCATGATGATAAAACAAGGAATCATTAAGAAAATAGGATGAATCGGTACGAAGACTCGAATAAAATCCTAAAGCACGACTCCTAAGATGGACTTAGGACGATGATTCTTGTTAAATTATTCTACATTGTTCCAAAGTTTGGCTCCGATACCAAGCTGTGACGCCCCACCTCTATACCCACGCTAGCCAAGAACACTACAGAGTAATGCTGTCGACTAGCAAGCAGAATAAGGCTGTTGAGGAGCGACCATCTGTATAACTGCTTTGTGCGAGTACCGATATGCCAGATAAAAATATAACTTTTCATCTCAAGAGGAAATCCGACATACCGACACAAACTCAAAGCTACTACACAGTGGCTATAAAGGTATTCGAAAACAAATATAGAAATAAACATAACACAAATCAGTCACAGATAATTCATATCACAAAGGCGGAAATAGATATGAATATAACACATGAAAGTGTACATCAGAGTATTGGTCAAACAAGATCCACAATATCAAAAAGAATAGATACAAGTGCTAGACAAAAGAATAAGTATACATCATAGAGTCTGTATCTCAAATGTATACAACAAAAACTACTAATCTAAGTAGTTAGCCAAAAGATCATATGATGGTCCGATAAGGTGGCAAGCAGAAGCACCTGTAAAATCTCAGTCTGACCCGAGTATTATTTACAAGAAGAAAATAATAAACGGACCAGTCTAGCTATAAATATCAGATGAAATGATATAGAATAAGAAATATGACAAAACGTATAATAATCACAATGCCAAGCTGTGATAAATAAGTAATTGAAAAATCAATAAGAGATTAATCAATATCGCAAAGATCTTCTCAAAGATAAAAAGGAATGTCATACTCCTAATTTCATTCACCAAGCCACAATAAATGACATATATATCAATGCCAATCGTAAAAATTGGTGAAACATAAATTCCAAAAATCAACACAAGAAATCCAGAAACCAAATAATTCGGAGCATCGACGTCGTACAGCGTGACGTCCGACGATCCAGAAACATAATAAAAGGGAACAACGACGTCGTACAGCGTGACATCCGATGAACCAAATAACAATCAAAGGGAACAACGATGTCGTACAGCGTGACATCCGATGAACCAAATCACAATCAAAGGGAACAACGACGTCGTACAGCGTGACATCCGATGAACCAAATAACAATCAAAGGGAACAACGACGTCGTACAGCGTGACATCCGATGAACCAAATCAAAATCAAAGGGAACAATGACGTCGTACAGCGTGACATCCGATGAACCAAATCACAATCAAAGGGAACAACGACGTCGTACAACGTGACATCCGATGAACCAAATCAAAAAGACATCGCACAATGCTAGTCTAAAACATAAAATGATCGTCATGATCAAAGAGAAGTGTCAATTACAGTAAGCTAGTAAATATATGAGCTTAGCTTCATGTCCCATAACCACTAGCTTAACTTAAATATTTATGAACAAATTATAGATCTCCTCTAGAAAATTGTCATAAGAGATTCAATCGAACAAGTCCAAGAATTAACCGACGAAATAAACGCAAGCGCTTCATACCACTTGTTTTACTAAGCCGTTTAATTAGATTTCTCATACGAGTGAGGTAAAGGTTTGTATATACTAATAGATTGGAAAATGGTTTAAGAGAACGAGCTTTGTAATAAAATAGTGTTGAAATCATTTGAAGAAAGAGTTTTGATATTTACTACTAGTATAGAAAACCTTTATATTTTTAAAGTGACAAATCGCAAAGAAGATTGTAAGAACAATCAATTCATAAAGATTCACATTCAAAGACATGAATAAAATCCAAAGAAATCGATACTGAATCCATCAAAATGGATATTCCCATAAATCACGAAGAAAATGTCATCAAAGTCGATAATAAGTGATAATAACAAAAGGGAATCAACACGAATCGATTAGAGTTGGAATTCTCAAGCAAACAGGCAAATAGGCAAAACTTGCAAATAGGAGCAGGTCGGTCAACCGGACTCCCTGAGTCGGTTGGCCGAACCAGAGGCAGGAAGTTCTCGGGCACCAGGTCGGTCGACCGGCCCAGGGATCAGTCGGCCGAAGCCTGTAACCAGCACTTCCTAAACAGAGGCAGGAAGTGCCTGGACTATAGGTCGGTCGGCCGGCCCAGGGGCTCGGTCGGCCGAACCTGTATACTTGCACTTCCTACCCTATTTCAAATGAGGTGTAATCTCTCTCAATTTGCAAACCGTCGAGCAACGGCGCTAAGGGTTTACGCCAATCGGCTACCCGGCCATAGAAGCTCTTTGGTTCATCACCAAAAACATGATCAAAACATCAAAGTTATGATTTTTAAAGAATTGAACCCAAAACACCAAAAATTGGAATATTCACAAAATCAATCCAAACCAAAAGCAATTGCACACGAATAAGTGTTTGGAATTCATACCTAACAATCGAAATTAAATATAAGCATAGATGTGAGATAAATATCTCACCTTTGAACCCAAAAACAATGAATGAGAAGCTTAAAGACAAGGGAAGATCAACCACACTTCAATCTCAACACTTGAAGCTTGAATCTAAGCTCAAAAGAAGAACATTCTCTAAGTTAGGTTTAGGAAATTTCTGAAATTGAATGGAGATAGAGTTAGAGAAGAAGAAGGAGATGCTTACCAATGGGTTCTCTTGAATTTGGAGCTAGAAATTGATTTGCAAATGGAAACTAGGGTTTTGGATTTCTATTTCCCATTCTCTTCCACCATTAATCTCTTTAGAACTGAAAGTAGAGGAAGAGGGAGTGAATGAAGAGGGGGGGTTTCAGTTTGGGGTATTAAGTTAGAACATTGGGCTGAACCCAACCTAAACCCAAAGCCCTAAGTGAAAAGTAGCAAAATTCTACTATCTCCAAACATATCGAAGTTTATACTCAAAAAGGTCGCAAATGGCATTTTGAACTCAATGGGGGTGGTCTCGAGTCCCAATTCGACTGTTTGCAAAAAGTAGATTTTCGGACCAAAATCCGACGAATGATAAAATATTTAAATAAAATATTTAAATATACAATCGATAAATATGCGGGTTGCTACAAATTACTTCCCAATAGGTAATTTCTCTTATATTAATTTCATCCAGTAATTTATCCATCAATTACTTCACTAAGTAATTACACATATCACTCTCATTAATTCCCTTAAGTAATTATACTTAACCCAGCATCAAATGATTATCTTTAATTAATTAAACTTAATTAATTAACTAAAATTAACCACAACAACTTAATTAATTACACCGAGTAATTAATTCCTTAATTACTTCTAATAAGTAATTTTCATTAAATAAATCATATTTAGTAATTACCCATTAATTACCCTTCAAAATTACTAATTAATTTCATTATGTAATTAATCTTTAGTCAATTAACCATCCTTTAAATTGATTATCTTAATTAATTAATCACATTAATACATCAATTCTTAAAATTGATTACACCAATAAATCAATCTTTACGCATTATCTTAATAATTAAATTAATTATTTACTTAACTGATTTCATTAATCAATTTAACCATCCCCTAATATATTAATTAATTATTACTCTATTAAATTTCATCATTTAATTTACTTTTGAAAACATATAGGATTTAACCAATTATAAATTACCCAATTTCAATAATTTGAAAACATTTTGAAACTTAAGAAACTTGCTTTACACATTTGATAAGCTTAATCACAAGTTCACCTTAACTCCCATATACCCGAGTCAACAGATGAAAATACTCTAGTTAATCTCGAGCCAAAATCACGTGCTCAACCCTAATAAAACTTCCTCAAAACCTGATTTATTATCACTTTCCTCTTCTTCTACTTTCCCCTTATTTCTTCTACTGCTCCTATTCCATCCTTTCCTATGTACACGGTGATACGGTGCACATGCACGGTTCATCGGTGGCACTTCGACCACCTCAACCATCTCCAGCATGACGACAACTATGCTCACCTACAATCTCAACCATCAACACCTCGAATCAATCTCCAGATCGAAACCGACCTAAGTCCAGAACATTAGAACCCAAAATTCCCCCCACGAAATCGTTTCGCGCCACCTGTTCCGATCACCTGAACCACTGGCATCTCGTCCATAGCCTCACTGAAGCCTACGCTTCATTTTTCCCACGACCCACCAGGTCCAATGCCTCGTCGACGTCACACTGGCTTTGCAAACAACCACTACCCGAACCTAGTTCAAAACCCTAGTTTGCCTCGCACCGGCCTCCACGACCATCAGTAAAAACCCTAACCATTTTTCCTACCATCGTTGACCCACTAGCCACCACTGACATGAACCCCGACCATCCTAGCCACATTGATCACCTGAATTTGTTCGAAACGTGATTTCCATTCCACCCAAAAATTCTCCAAATCCAACAACTTTAAAATCTCCATATTATTTTTAAAATTCATCATTTCTGCTAATGAATCTGATTATAAAATCAATGCATGAAAATTTAAAAATCAGATTTGTGACATTGTTTGAATTGTACTGTAAACTTAAATTTCCAAAATATTTACCATTTATTTTACTCGAATATATATTTTCTTTATGTTGTTATACACATGCAAGCACCTTTACTTAGAAATCAAGGCCTAGAAATCATTTAGATGAATGATTTAAAAATTATATAATCAGGTTTTAAAACTTGGATGTCTAGACAGAGGCATGTCATGCCTGATCCAAACATATACATAGAGTTAAACACACACACATATATATAACAAACGTATACATAGAGTTAAACACACACACGCAGATATATATATATATATATATATATATATATACACACAAAATCCTTTTTAAAGAACATGCACGGTAGAATTCATATCATATTTCATTAATCAACACATGCAATTTCAAGATCTACCAGATTTTCAAAGTTTACTCACCTGGAAATCTCAAAACAGAGAACTGTTTTCTCCCTAGTTTTTGATCTGAAACCTTGCATTTGAATGAAACTGATCGTTGAATTTGATTCTAAATTGTTGAATTTTGCTTCAAGCTGAAACTGTAGCTTCTTATCATGCTTGATTCCAGTTTTGAAAAGAAAACTTATCTTTACCTTGATTTGTGGAAAATCTGAAAGTACATCTTGCCTATGATTAGAGTTTTGAAATTGCTTGCTTTAAATTGTATATTCTTCTCTGATCTGGTTTTATTTTCCAGATTTAATTTGCTGAGTTTTGTTTTGAAAGAGAAATGTTAAAAAAATAGAGAAGGTAATGTAGGGATATATTTATATCTTGATTTTATAAACTTTGAAATAAAGGAAAAAAATAATATAGGATTGACACTTGTATAAATGCATTAACAATTGTCATCTTGTTTTATTCCTTACTTACCATATGTTATTAGATTACTTAAGGAAATCACACTTACCCATTAACTATTTTCTCCTTTTATTTTAAATGTTAACAAAAGATTTTTAACTTAATTTTTAAATTTACAAATACTTATTAAGTGCATATCAATTTCCTTTAAGATGAAAGCTTATATTTATGTTTTAAAATCCAAATATTTTAAATAATTTACCCTTTTTGAATTTCAAAATCAAAATCAAATTCAAATCATTTTCAAAAGTCTACTTTTAAAATCAAGTTGTATATATGTATATATATAACATCATATTAAATTTTGAAAATAACAAATTTCATTTATATTAAAATCCATATATATTTATATATATAAACAATACATTGTTAATATTGGTTAAAATAACAATTTATAAAAGAAATTATCTTATTATTATATTTTCAAATCATATTTATCAAGAAATATTTAAAATGAAAATAAAACAAACCTTATAAACATTTACCTTAAGTATTTTAAAACTATGTAGTTATTTATTAATATCCTTGAAAAGCTTTATATTGAATTAAAATCAAAATTTCCAAATTACCAGGATGTATAATAGAATTTGAATACAAGATTTATTTATTAATAAAATTCAAATCAAAAGATTATCTATTTATAATGTAGACAAATATATACATTATAAATAGAAAACAACTTATTAACTTATCCAGATATAAATATTTGTTCAATCTATAAATCAATATCCCATTAATTAACCCAATTATTTATCAATCACAGATGTCTAGAATTCCGGGATATCACAAATTACAATAGGTTATAACCATAAAAAATGCATCACGTTAAAAATAACATATTATTTTAAATATTCCTAGTCAAGATGTTTTGAGACGGGATATCGATACGTCCGTTGAGACTAGAGTTTGTAATGATCCCTAAATCTTGGTAGTGTATTACTCATGGCTGCTGGGGGCACCAAGGGGTTAGGTACTGATAGTTATTGGATAACTAGAAATGACTCACTTAAGAGTTTTTTGTTGGTTAATATAACTACGGTCAAATAGAGAATCTCAAAGTAATGACGTTACACGATTTCCTCGACTTGAGAATACCGTGGAACTTCAATGTTGACACTCCACTTTGATTATATTTAAATCTTTGCATGACGTCCATTGATCGACAATAGTTGGGTATTAAATGAAGCATTGGAAGTGATATACTATTTAATAGAGAATTCATCTCCTCGATTATATGGGATTAGTATCAGGTCAACTCAAAGTAGAAATCTTTAGCCAAAGTAGTATGGTTAATAGTAATGTTATTACTGAATTAAGGATTTTGTATATGGACTAATCAAGTTGAATATGGATTATATTGGAATTTTGACTAAAACCAAATTTCATAAGTCCAAATGTGATATAATGTTGACGAAGAGAATTGTTGTAAATAATTGTTATTATTAAGTACGGCCTATAATAAATAAAATTAGATTTTACTGAAATATGTGTAAGGGATAAATTTGGCCAAAATGTCACATCATTAGATAAGATGTCATGTGAATGTTAATATTCGGATTGTTCGATATTAATCGCTTACTGAATTTACACCTTTGAGTCGCATTACCGAAATGACGAATACTCCAAACGAACCACACGGTTTAACTAACTTATAATCATTGTAAATTAATTAATTTAATCAATATTTATGAAATGTTAATTATTAAAATTTATTTTATGGTTAAATACAATTATTATTTAATAAAGTGCATATATAAAGTTATAAACGTGTGAATCAATGTATGATGTTAGTGGAATGTTTGAATTGGATTTAAATAAAACAAATACTAAATGTATTTTAAATTAACTAATATTTTTGGGATATTAATTATTAAAATTGTATTAGAATTGTTTTAATACCACCAGTATTTAATAAAATGCGTAAATAAAAGTTATAAACTTGCATATCGACATACGATATCGGTAGAGTATCGAAATGAGTTAAATACTAAACGGATCTGGAAATTTTTTAGGGCTCATCCCTCCTTGATATGACCGTTTTTTGAACCAAAAATGGCATAAAAACCAAAAAGTTTGTGCAAGAAGAAAATATAAAGAAATATGAATGAAAATGAGACATAAACAAGACACAATCGTTCATAGTGGTTCGATAAAGCAATGCCTACATGTACTTTAAGATTTTATTGCTTATATTGGACTTGGAGCAGAAGTTCTTAGTGGTTGATACAACTCTGACACTTAGATTTTCATATTTACAAGAATATAGAATAGGGAAGAACAAGAGCTAAATGATCCTGAAAAATGAGTCATACCTTCCATTTATAGAGCTACAGGCCTAAAATATCATACAAGATATCTCCAAGCTGTATCCATGATTTAGACCAATTCTCTTAAGAAAGTAGGTGCCAAATCATCAGTTTGTATAGGTCGATACAACTCCAAGGTTATGGTTTAGTGTCGACCCATGGGATAGCCAATATGGCTTTCTTCAACTCTTCATCTTGGCTCATCTTGTTGTTAGCATCGTGATTCTACAGTTATTTGCACCAATATTAGCTTGCTTCTGGGTCCAAATGATGGAGTTGTGAAAGAATAGAGTTACAACTTCAAGTGTTCATATAGATTGATGGAGAATTGCATTGGATCAACAAAATGACATTGAAATTAGGCTATTGGCATCAACTATGATTGTTTCAAATCAGTAGTCATAATTGAGGCTAAAAAAATTTAGATTTAGAAAAGATGTGCTTTAACCTAAAAAGTACCTTGCCGGAGAATTAAATTCTATGAAGATTAAGTTCATTGTATATCATATAATAAACAAAATATAATAAACAAAGCTATTTTGTGTCTGTACCCCCCAAAAATCTGAGCACTCTATTCCAAGGCAAAAGATGGGCCCCCAAATGGAGGAAATAAGGGTTGGTACCGATCCATTATATGGGTGGACCTATGTTGCTTTGGTCTTGGATTGTTCTAGCATCGACCTTGCAACTCTGATTGTGCTTGGTTTCTGAAATCTTGATCTATCGCTTTGGTATTCCTATATTGATAACTCTAAGTTCGATTCATCTGACTTGTCCGAATATTTCCTGCTCAAAAGGCTAGATAATATTTTCCCCCAAAGTACATCTCGTTTCAAACGTAATGTGCTTTCAATCAAGACAAGTTAGAGTTGCTATGAAGGACTCCATTCTATGTTTTGAATCGTTGTCCTTCTTATGAATCGTTTCTATGAGAAGTTATGCAAGTAGCTATTTGTCGTGATGTTTTACCATCATTTGGGATTATGTAAATCTGGAACGTATTCCCTGGTCTATCATTCTCGGCTTGATGATTTTAAACTGATCCCATCCATGGATTTCTCGAGTATGAATTTGATTTCCCTTTGATCTTAGTCACCGGATATTGGATATATATACATATATATATATACATACATATATATATATATATATATATATATAGACACACAACACACACGCATGCGTGTGCGCGCGCAGATTCACATGCATGTTCTTGTGTAGGTAGGAGTTCTTGTACATAATCAATTACCTGTATTTGCACAAGCATATACCCATATATATATATATGTGTGTGTGTGTGTGTGTGTGTGTGTTAACTTAGGACTCGATACCAATCCATAGATAGGGGTCGGTATCGACTTGAGACTTGGGAGATTTCCTAAGTCTTTGGCCTAAGAATTTACACACGAGCCAATATAATCTATTTCCTTTGGTTTTCTTCTTTCACTTGCATTTTATTCTTTCTGATCCAAATCTCTTAAGCTCTTCCATTAAATCATTTAGCTTCCTAATTGAACTCCACAAACACTCATCCTTAGGGACATCACCGTCGCCTTTGCATATGCCTAAAACTACCACTGCAGTCTCATAACTTAGGCCATCTCTATGGATATGACCCATCTCCTTATCGAACCAAGCCCTAAAACTCTTTCCTTTAATTATATTCAACCCTAAATACCTACGTAAGTGGATGATGGACTTGGACTTGGACATGGGTGGATGGACGTAGACAAACTTGGGTATGGACGGCTATAGTCCGAGATTGGAGGAAAGGAGATGGCGATTGGGACTTGGTTCAAAATCCACTAGGGGTTTGGATTAGTATACTTCCTACCCTTGGTGATTTTTTATTTTCAAACATGTTTACACTTATTCTACATTTACAAATAGTCCTATTCTCCGAGCATTATTTCTTGAATTCCATCGCCTATCCAATGCGTAGCCATTAGTGTATAGCTTGATAGGACGGTTACTTTAACTGATATCTAGAATTTAAGAACAATCTATTAAATAATACCGAAAATTTGAACTGCACATCACTGCATGACATTGCACTAGAATCCACTTTAGCATGAGTGGTACAACTTGCAATTAATATTCTAATGTTGATTATTTATCAAATTTTTATAGAAACTGATTAGAGACTTTCCAAATGTCTGGCCGCTCAAGTCACAGGTACATCCACTTCAAGATATGTCGAGTCCGATGTCGAGTCAAGTTCCACTATGACTCAACATGCGTAATAAACTCTAGTAGTGCATGCACAACAAACTCCAATTCAGCAGGCACAGCAAGAGACTCAGCAGGTTGAGCTGTAAAATCTAGAAAATCCTCAAGTTGAACATTAAGTTCCAAAGAATTCTGTAGAGCCAGTACGTGGGCCGGAAATAGATCCAACTCCTGGCGCCCTTGAGAATGCCATAATATTGGAAGATAGTGTTGATTCTGTCACTTCCAAAATCGATGAAGGATCACTTCGCAAAATATATGATAAGCACGAGATTCCATTTGAAGGTGTTCTAGGTCCTTCCCATCATCAAAAGCCATACAACCCTCTAAAAGGGTACACTGTCTGTAATAGCAGGCTGCGTCCCATCATTCAACCAGTTTGTCCATCAAGTTTTGAATTCCATGCACTTGGATTCGACATAGTTGCACCCGAATAGCTAAGCTTTCCTCCTCAGTACATACATGGTCTTCTTTGTGCACTTGAACCGAGTACCCAATGTTGAGGAGATCCAATACATTTATAGCTCCAAGGGTTGTAAAGAAAGTCCATCTCTCATTTACTTGGAATCTATTAGAGGTTGTAGAGTAGTTACTAGGGCATGGAACAAGCTGAGCTGGTTTAAGAGTTAGTCGTTTTACATCCGCTGTCATTCGGGTTTGCTCAATGATGGGTATCAGACGTAAGGTCCATCTCATTTATATGTACGAATTTGCCTTAAAGTATGTAAACTTAACTCATATCCTTGTTTTACTATCCATATGTTCTAGCAAGACCCAGTGGCTAGGCGCTTTCAGAATCCATCAACACCCTTACGGTAGACCCCATAAAAGATAGAGATATCCGAACTCTTTATCAACTGAAAATTTCCTAGCCTATGGCTTATCGGAAGGGGCCATAGTACTGGCATAGTTCAAGCAGTTTCTAGTGACGACGACGATGATGAAAATAACCCTCTCGAAGGAGGTGAGGCGGATCCAGATTTGCTCCTAGTCCCAAGTCTTGGGGCTAGAGTTGAAGAAAATATTAAACAAGCACCAGAAGCCACCAAGGAAGGCAAAATTAATTGTGAAAGTGGTGAGGCTGGCCAAGGTAACATCGATGTAGGTCATGAATCTTAGCCTGAACAACCTAGGGACAATCAACCGCTTGATATGAAGAAGAGGTTAATCATGAAAATCTCCAAGGTGTAGAGTTCCACCCTGCCCCCACTAGTCACAAATGTAGAGAAAACTCCATCCCATCCTTCGATAGGCATATTTTCTAGTTTAGGGCCAATTTCTACTGAGTTTGGTTCTTTTGATGTCCGTAACATTAGTATTAAGGGAATAGGTTCCCCTGTTTGCTTCAAAAAGGACAACATCCCTACCAGTGTGGGAAAGGTTACTCCTATGAGTAAAGCTCCATCTCATGGTCCGTCGGGGGGACATTAGGACACTTGCACATATATGCACTTCATGCCACTGCATAACACTTGACGTGCCTCCTTTTTCATTGGACTCAACTTCTTTTCGTTTTGATTACAGGCCATGGAGAAGAGGAAATACATATATCGTTCTTTGGAAGAAAATGTATCCCGATCCCAAAAGCATCACCCAAGCTCTTGCCATTAGAGGAGTGGCTGAGATTCTGGATCAAGCTATCTGTATGGATGTGATAAGGATAATTAAGATAGGAGCAGCTATGAAAAAGATCGCTCCTTACATAACTCCGCTTCCAAGTGTCGCTCTAGGTCTAGGTCACCTCCTCCTAGAGGTCCAAATAGGCCTTCTGATCGTCATGATGACTTCCGACAAGGTGGTATTTCTCACGCTTCATTCCTTGCTTCTTTTCCTACCTGGCAGTTAACCTTAGCACATCGCAGTCAATCTTCTGACCATGGGCACCAAAAGAGTGGTTTAGAGACTTTTCATCATAGAACCGGTAAAGGAACTATTGAAGGTCCAAGCGTCACTCTAGAGCAACAACTTACCACTAGCGATAGAATGGCTGAACTTAAGGAGATATTTCCAAATATCTGCTTTGATGGGCTTAAGTTTGTGCCCAAATTAAAAGGAATTCCATATAAAGTTCAGGACATGACTATCGCTTGCGTGATTGACATGCACAATCAGTATAACGAATGGCCTAAATTAACTGAAATGATCTTTAAAGTCTCGAGGGAAAGGCAACTCAAAATTGAAATCTAAAAACTCATCAAATCTAGTTGATCATAGCCACTCTCGGTGCCAAAGTTGAGAAATTAAGGAAATCTCAAGCCTTAGCGAAGAAGAAAGCCAAGGATGCCGTCAAGGCACTTGAAAAGGAGAGGACCAAGCATCCAGATGAGATGGAGAGAGCCTTCCATCGAAACCATGATTTGGTACTTGAGAGAGATGCTGCGTACATGACTACACCCGATGTGAAGACCAAACTTGAGCATGGAATAAAAGAAAAGGATGAAGCGCTCCAACAAGCTAAGATTACTGTGATGAGTTGCTCGATGCCAGGGAAAAAAGTTACAGGGCGATCGAGCGTGCTAAATACGTAGACATGCTCGTCAAGAGGGAAGTTAAGACCCCACAACAACGGGCAGAAGAGCGGGTGATGGAAAATTTTAAGCCACTACTTATCAAATACATTCCTAATGTGCTCAAATTCTGTAATTAGGTGTGGTTCAAAGATGATTATCCTAGAATATCGCCCTTGTAATGTGAGCAAATTATTAAAGAAGAAATGGCTTATCTTGATGGTGGTGAAGTGAATTTAGACCATCTCAAGAGAGAAATCTTAGTGGGAGACGAGCTCAAAGTATTAAAGGATGGTAGCTTATTCTCTATCCAAATCTAGTCGCAATGATGCAATTATGCGAAGGCTCCGGATCAACACCACATGATGCTATTGCTACCTAAACACTTGGGTCCTAGGCTAGCCCATATTCATCTTCCAATCCCGAGTATGATTCCGAACATCCTCAGATGCCCAAACCCACTGTTCTTTCTCCCACTCCTAAAGGGAACACGATGATACTCAGGCCCATATAGAAACAAACCAAAGAAGGTATCTCGTTGACTACTCCTGTATTTCAGAGAGTTAACATGTCACCGATCGACGTAACTAATCTATCTTTTTATATCTCTTAAGTTTTAGGTCGGCCTCGTATCACTCCTCTTCCTGATAAGGACTCTCGGCCGAGACAACATGAGTTTTCAATGGAATCGTTAACTGTTACAACTTCAATAAATATTCTAACCATCTCGGTTGTATAAACTCCCAGCCTTGATGAGTGAATGATTGATGCTTTGCTAGATGAGGGGACAGGTGGGACTCGGGAAGCTTAGACTGATGAGGATGTTGTGATAACTAGAGTTTCTAAGTCCTTATCGGGTTGCACCTTGTGTCAACTTGAACATGAGCTGGAGAAGCTTTAAGTTATTCCTCCTCCTCTATCCATTGCCATACCCAAGCAAACTATCTTCGCTCTGGTCATATTCCTCCACCTGGTAGCGCTTAAAGTATACCTATGGGATCTTTATAAAG
Source organism: Allium cepa (assembly GCA_030765085.1). Lineage (NCBI taxonomy): Eukaryota > Viridiplantae > Streptophyta > Magnoliopsida > Asparagales > Amaryllidaceae > Allium > Allium cepa. Next base: position 897,346,228 of record CM060932.1, read on the forward strand.
CACTCTAGTCTCCATTCCTCCACCTAGGAGCACTCAAAGTGTGCATGCCGGATCGTCATAGAGCACTCTATCCAAGGGCAAATAAAGTGAGGGAAGTGTAAGGAAATGGTCAGAACGATCCAATGCACCTTCTTCTATGGAGAAGAAGAAAAATAAAGAAAGGAAGAAGAAGCCCAAGAAGTGGTTGCTTGTCTTCTTTGTGCCTTTTGGTTGTATAGTAATACTTAGGATTTTTTCTAGTTTCCTAGTTTTGTTTGGTTGGTGTAGTATGGATTCGGTCTTTGCTTTTTTCTTTTGTTTTTATTGTCAATAACACTTGTACTTAGTTCTCCAAATTTCATGTAAATACTAAAGGTTTTTGTCTCGTTAACTCTTTGTACGAATTTGTCTAATACTTTAGAAATACACTTTCCATTAAATGTACTTGCGATATATTTCTTTCAGTTATTATTGTCGTGTCAAATCCTTAGTTCTTTTTATAATTTTTTGGCCTTTGGTTTTTCTTATGAACGCGGAGTAATTGTTCGAGTGCCAAACTCTGGGCGTTGGTTGAGTTTAGTCACCTAGGATTAGCAACTTAAGTATCCATTTCGAAGATAATAATTTTCGATCATGCCAAACTCTGGGCACCAGTTTTAGTCAACCACTTAGTACTTAGTTTGTAAATCCCCATCAAGGATGTTTACATTCAATTGCACCTAACATTGGGTGTTGATCGAAGGCTCGTAAGTTAGGTCCTACCTTACGCTGGGCGTGAAACCTTCATTTTGCCTACTCTGGGAAATTTGTTAAGGTTGGATGGTCTTGTCACGTCCAGTTTTGTTTATACTCTTGCCCCTAATCCAAGGAAAAGAGTTGAGCGAGTGAACGGTCGTATCACATTTATTTTGATTTACAATCCTACCCCTACATCAAAGTGGGAGTTAATGTGCCGACAGTTGTGTCACATTCGATTTGAGTTTATACTCTTGCCCTCATTTTAAGAACAAGAGTCGACTGACGGACAGTCGAGTCACATCCATTTAGTTTATACTCCTCCCCCAAGTTTGAGGACAAGAGTTGGCTGGTATCTATCTTCTGATACCAAGAAGAACTTCAAGGGTTCGATCATGAACTGTAGAAGTTTTGGTTGGCACCTAACTCCATATACCTGCACATCTGCATTATTCACATGCAGATTCATTTGAGTCAATCAAGTCAAAACTCTTAAGTAATGGAAAGACAGAGCCTTGGACTTGAAAATCCGTTTTATTCCATAAAAATGAGAAATGGAAGAATCTGTCTTATTACACAGCTCCAGCCAATTATTTACGAATTTATTTCTTTGTAAAATGGCGGCGTAGTCTTGCTACTCCACACCCTTAGGAGCAAAATCCCGTCCGTTATCACAAGCCTGAAAGTTCCATCACCAAGCTTTTGCTTTATTGCGACAGACCTTCTTTGGTCGGGCCCATGTTTTCGAGGCTAGGGAAGATTCGTTTGAGAACTAGGTCCCCAACTTCGAAGGTCAGATTCCTAACCTTAGTGTTGTAATATCGTGCGACTTAGTGTCGGTGTGCATCTACCCTCAACTTAGTTGTGTCGCACATCTCATCGATCATATCAAGAGATTCTAGCAGGAGTTACACATTAGTTTGTGGATTGTAGTGAATCACTCGATGTGAAGGTACTTTCAGTTCAATTGGAATCATAGCCTCTGATCCGTAGGCCAGGACGTATAAAGAGTGCCTAGTCGTTGACTTGTGAGTTATTCGATAATCCCATAGTACTAATGGAAGTTCATTGACCCACTTACCCTTGGCCTTTTTCAACTGCTTTTTAAGAATGGACTTGATAATCTTATTTACAGCTTCAACCTGTCAATTTATTTGAGAATGTGCCACCACAACAAATCTCTTTTCTGTGCAATGCCGACGGTAGAAATATTTGAACTCGGTACTGTCGAATTGGGTCCCACTATCGATAACAATTGCTTATGGAATTCCAAAATGACAGATGATATTCTTACAACAAAGTTGATTACATTCTTTGCTGTGATTGTGGCCAACAGCACTGCCTCAGCTTATTTGGTGAAGTAGTCAATTGCGATGAAGGCGTTCTTTATTCCACCTTTAGAAATTGGCAACGTACCAATGATATCAATCCCATAAAATGCAAACGGCCAAGGACTAACCATTTGAGTAATCTTCATTAGCGGGCTCTCCGTAATTTAGCAAGTCTTTGGCACTTGTCACACTTTCGAGTGCAATCAGTTGCGTCTTGGTTGACAGTTGGCCAGAAGTATCCATGGTGAAGGATCTTCTTCGCTAGGGCTTGCCCCTAGTGTGGTCACCATGGGCCCCTTTACGAACTTCTTTCAGAATCCTCTTGGCCTTGTTGATGGTGACACACCAAAGCATATGTAAAGAGAAACAATTCCTGTAAAGTACTCTTTCCTGCATGATATATCTTGAAGCTTATCGAAGGAGCAATTGTCCTTCGTTCCTTCTCTTTGGAAAGATTCCTCTTTGCCAATAATCTCTTGTAGGAGTCATCCGTGGCTCCCTTTCGTGCTTAACCACCAAGATCCAATCGGCATCCACCTGTTCGATGCTCGGAGTTGATTATACTTCTACTAGGACCAGGCCCATGAGCTGCATGTCTCTAGAACTGGCCATCTTAGCCAGTGAGCCGGCCTTCTTATTTTCCTCTCTAGGAATATGAGCGATTTTGTAATATTCCATGTCACTGAGAAGCTCAAGGACCTGGTTTACATAAGGAGCTAGTCTCTCTCCTTTTGCTTAAAACTCTTTCCGAACTTGGCAAACCACCGGATTGGAGTTGCAAAAAATGTGTAAAGTCTTTAATCCTAACTCTTTGGCAATATTGAGTCCTATAATCAAGGCCTCATATTCAGCTTTATTATTTGTTGCTAGAAAGTCGAGCTTCATGGCATAAAGATTGGGTGTTCGTTGGGAGTGACAAGTGTAATTCTAGCACCGGAACACTATTCATTAGATGCACCATTCATGTATGTCTTTCATCTAGTATATTTCTGACCACTACTCTCCATAGGATCATCTCGCGCAGTGAATTCAGTTATGAAATCCGCCATGGCCTAAACCTGGATTGCTCTTCGAGGGAGATAAGTTATATCATATAGGCTCAATTCAATGCTCCATTTCAATAGCCTTCCAAAAGTCTTAGTTTGTTGCAAGAGTTTTCATAAGGAATGGTCAGTAAGAACTTTGATCAAATGATCCTGAAAGTAAGGGTGGAGCTTTCTTGAAGCGATCAACAGGCAATATGCGAGCTTCTCCAGCCTTGGGTAATTTCTTTTTGCTCCCATCAACTACCTACTGATATAATAAACTAGTCGCTGGATGTGGGATTCCTCCATATAAGTGCAGTGATAAAAGCATGCACCGACACTGCTAAGTATATAAACAAGTCCTCGTCACCCACCCGCTTCAAAAGGATGGGGGTCTCTTCAAGTGATTCACCAGAGCTTGGAATGCATCTTTGCACTTGTGATTCCATCCAAAGTTCCTTTTCCCTTCTTAATCACTTTGAAAAAAGGAATGCTTTTTCTATAGCTCTAAGGATGAACCAACTTAGGGCAGCGACCTTCCCATTCAAGCTTTGAACCTCCTTAATCATCTTTTGGGCTTTGATCTTTCACAATGCCTCGTTTTGCTTAAGATTGGCTACTGTCCCATGAGAATTCACGATGAAGCCTAAGAATTTCCCTGATATAACATCGAAAGAGCATTTCAAGGACTGGGCATCATTCTATACTTTTGGAGGACATCATACAACTCCACCGGTCATCAACATGGTTTCTTGAATGCCGTGACTTCACAAGCATGTCATGTACGTAGACTTCCATCAAGCATCCAATCTGGTCTATAAACATCTAATTTACAAGCCTTTGGTAAGTTATTCCTGCATTCATTAATCCAAAGGGCAGGACCAGGTAACAATACAGTCCGAGGTCCGTTATGAAGCTAGTGTGTTCCTGATCCAATATGTGTATTGGGATTTAGTTGTATCTAGAGTACACTTCCATAAATGAAATTGCTCAGGTCCAGCTGTTGAGTCCACTAGCCGACGATCCTAAGAAATAGGAAGCTGTCTTTTAGGCATGCTTATTCAAATCAAAATAGTCAATGCATGTCCAACACTGCCTGTTTGGTTTCCTCACCAAGATAGGATTTGATACCCAATCCAGGTATAAAGCATCGTGGATAAAGCCGTTGTCCTTCAGCATATCCACCTCTTTTTGAGTGCAACAGATCTCTTCAGACCCAGGCAGTGGTGTTTCTGTTTCATAGGAACGCATTTGGGATTTATATTTAATTCATGGCTTGCTATCTCTGACAAGATCCCATACATATCCGAGTGTGTCCAAGCAAACACATCCATGTTTGTCTAGAGAAAACCAACCAACTCCTTTATCACTCTAGCATCGAGCTACGATATGACCTTTAGGACCCAATTCGGATCATCTTGGCTGACCAAAACAGTGATCATCAATTTGGCAGGAGCTGCTCTTCCACTTTTTTAGCTCTTTACGTCGGTCCATGTCATCGTCGAACTGACTGGGTTGCTTGAGCCAGGGCTCAGGCTGTAGTTGATATGCGTCCAAAGCCCTAATGTAGAGGGTCTCCTTTATATTTTTTCCTTTCTCCCATCGCATTGCCTCCATTAGTTCGGTGGCGTATCATTCGCGACCAGTCACCTGATCCTCTTGGATAATCCCTATCCTATTCTTTGTAGGAAACTTCATTGTCAAGCACTAAGGTGTATAGCTAATCTAAACTCAGCCAAGGCCGGTCGACCTAGAGATGCATTGTAAGCTAAGTAAGTATCCAACAACAAAAAAGGCATGACTCGCACTCACTTGCGGTCGCCCTCGCCAAGAACCACCTGTAATTCTATATATCTAATTGGCTCAGTAGCCATCCCGTTGAACCCTTATATTCAAGATTTTCAAGGTTTCAAATCCTTCTCCTCCAACATCATTTGATCATAAGCCTTCTTAAACAAGATATTAATTAAACTCCTAAAGTCAAAAAGCCCCTTTCGAATAATGTCAGGACCAATTGTGGTTGTGATCATGAGTGGGTCAATCTCTAGAGCTTTCACTCTATCCGCAACTCTATTCCGATAAACAATATCGTCAGTCATCGTTCAACTTTGTTTTACTAGAGTCCTATCTTTAATATTGAAGCAATTTTCTCTCCCCACATATTTTATTGCATCAACATATCTGTCCATATTTGCTAGACTCTTATCGACTTGTTATGGCCCATCGTTAATTGTATTATTCACCAATCATTTTTTTAGCTGCCTAAATGCATTAGTACCAGGCTCAGCTTGCCTCCATTGGGAAGATGGCCTAGGGGCATTACAGTTTTCTTGCCATCCATCATATCGGGATTTCACATATTGTTGCAACTTTTTGTTGCGAATCAACTCCTCAATCATATCTCGTAGGTATTCGCACTCGTTGGTATTGTGACCATGGTTTTATGGAATTTGTTTAACTTGCTTGACTTTTTATCCTTCTCAATCGGCCCCCTTAGAGCCAACAATCTGTACTGCTTGGTGTTTTGAGTTGTCAAATAGACATTCTCTATCGAGTTGTTCAGTTCGATATAGCTGTCATTCTAAGGAGTGCTAATTCGATTCTTGTTATCTAGCTTCTTCTTTTTAGCCTCATCATCCCTTCATTTTCGATTATTATTTTGATTGCCAACATTCACATTTACATTTTAGAGGTTCCTCCGGACCGCTTTACAACAACGTTGCTTTGTATCACTTCGTTTGAATCCCAAGCAGTAGTCCTCTGTGGACGTTTACGCGTTTTCTCCAAGTGGAAATACTCATTAACTTTTCTATAGAAAGCATTATCGATAGGGGCTTCCTTTCCAACCATTCCCCGAACTCCGTATCGGGATGAATCCCCATGATTAACGCCATTTGCACTATGTCATCCCTTGGATCTGTAACTTCTGTCACAACTGTATGAAATCGAATTAAGAAATCCTTTAGTGACTCTCCACCAGCTTGGAAGAGGTTTGATAATGACATGACATGTTTCAGATGTGATTTATGTAAGTGGAATTGCTCTATAAGGTTCATCGACAACTCACCGCAAGATGATATGGACCTTGACAGAAATCGAGTGAACTACATCGTAGCAACTCCCTCTATAAAAATTGGAAAATAACGGCATTTCACAACATTGGAAGCTCTGGCGGAATCTATATACCGTTGATATCTCATCAAGTATTGCCTAGATCCATCATTCTTTTGTACAATGGCATAGTTGCCATTGAGAAACTCTGAGGGTATCTCCCACGTAGAGTACTTTTTGTAAATGGATTCTGACTAGAAGAGGTACTCCATTCATCGTTGTTTCTAAAACAATTTTCACTAACAAGTCTCCTGACCATATCCTCTAGGTAGTTGGTTCAAAAGGCTCGACTGAACGGTAATGGCTCTCCCCCAAGTGTTCGGTCTGGCGAAGGCTCTCGGTTTGGCTCTTAATACTAGGTTCTCTAACCTCCGAGAGATCCATTCATCCAGCAGTCCCCTCTGTTCGATTCATGTAAGCAACATCGTCAACAGTAGTAGGATTTTCCAAATTCTGACCATAAGCAGCATGTTTGGGAGCCAAATCCGCGCCGCCTTTCAGATGGCGGACTCTGGGTCCACTATTGGAGGGTCGGTATCGATCCCTAACCTAGGGTCAGTACCATTCCTTAAGTTTTGGCCTTGAGCTCGTCTTACTCCCGGGTACGATGTTCCAACAATGTGCCGAGTCCTCTTTTGTTTCCTGTCCCTTCGTCTTTGCTTAGATGATATGAATCTGTTTGAATCTGAAGTAGAATCTCTTCTACTCCACCTATATTTATTCTGAGTTAGCTCAGTCAGCAATCTCAAGCTTTGCTCTACTATTTGATTATCTCATTCTAACTAGCTTATAATCTATCTTCCATCTACTTCATCATCCTCTCCATCTCCATTTTGGTTATGACTTCAGTTGGAGTCTGGATCTCAGGTTGAGTTGATTGGACAACTCCATCTTCATGCTGAGAATTCTGATTCCCAACTTCAGCAGTAGCTCTGGAATTGGTAGAACGGTCTCTTCTAGATGGGGCCATTGCAAATAACATCTCTTAGATTTTTCGAAATCTAAGTAGTAGAAAATAAGGTAGGAAGACTGGATCTATCTCTTGGAATTAAGAAATCGAATAGTAGACGATGGATCCAAGTAGCTTAAGAATATCGCTTTTTATAAAAGCACCAAAATGTTTAATCCAAAAATGGCACAAACACCTAGAAGTTTATGTAGAGAATAAAATATGAAGAAATGTAAATAAAATGAGAAATAAACAAGTCATATTTTTTTTTAGTGGTTCAGTAAAGCAAGGCCTATGCCCACTTTAAGATTTTATTGCTTATATCTTACTTGGAGGTAGAAGTTCTCAGGGGTCGGTACAACTCTGACCCTTAGATTTTCAAAATTACAAGAATGTAGAGTAGGGGAGAACAAGAGCCAAAAGATCTTTAAATATGAGCCCTACTTTCCTACTTATAGAGGTAGAACCCTAAATATCATACAAAATATCTCCAAGACATTATCCATGATTTAGACCAATTCTCCCAAGAATGTAGGCAATAACTCATCAGTTTATATGAGTCAGTACAACTCCAAGGCTAGGGGTCGGTACAGACCTATAGGATGGCTAATATAGCTATCTTCAAGTTTTCATCTTGGCTTGTCTTGTGGTTAGCTTCGTGATTTCATAGTTGTTTGCATCAATATTTGCTTGTTTCTAAATCCGAATGATGGAGTTGTGAAAGAACAGAGTTACAGCATCAAGGGTTCATGGAGAATGATGGAGAATTGCATTGGATTAACAAAAATACATTGGAAATAGGCTATTGGCATAAAGTAAGACTTGTAGGCAGAAGATGGGTACCCCAAGTGAAGGAAATAGGGGTCGCTATCGACCCATAGGTAGGGGTCAGTACCGACCAATAATATAGGTGGACACTTGTTGCTTTGATCTTGGGTTGTTTTGGCATCGGCCTTGCTACTCAATTTGTGCTTGGTTTTTGTACTCCTGAGCTATCTCTCTAGGTTCTTGCCACAATAACTCCAAGTTCGGTCCGTCCATCCTGTCCAAATATTACCTAGTCAAAAGGCTGGATAACAACTAGCCAAATAGGGGAGATGAGGAGTTTTTAATTTCGAAATGAAGAGGCAGAGAAGTATTAAAAGGAAGAAAATGATCTTTTATGTCCTCCTCTAGGTCATTCATTCATTTAACCTTTTTCTCTCCTTCTCCTATAAAGTCATTGCCGAAATATCATGTAGAATAGGATACAAAATTCCAAAATATAATACCAGAAAAGAACAAAAATAAAATAAACGGTTCTTATTTTTTGATCCCTGTAAGATCCACAAATTGATTTTAGCGAAGCTTGTGAGCTTTTGATTCATCATTTCAAGATGTGATTTATAGGCATCATCCAAGGTAATTCTCAAATTATTTATTTATATATTTATCATTTATATACTTGGATTTTGTATGATTCATCACTTGTTTAATTGATCATCTTGTATATGTAGATAAAAATCCTCTTCCATCTCAATTGAATACATGACAATTATATTATTTTAATTTAGATCTACGTATATTCTTCATCCCCTCATAATATATGTTCATCTCGACTTTATATATTTAGATTCTTTATCACCTTCGCTAATTTGTTATTATTCTATGTATTGTTTAGATCTATTTTTTCTTGTCATGAATTTACATATGCTTAACTTGTACAATTACTATCATTTCATTTTGCTAATTTTTTATAAAAAACTTGAAAGCTAATTTTGATTTAGATATATTTTATACTTTTATAAAATTTACATACATAATTGTAAAATGAATTTGTATTCCATGAAAGTTGATTTAAATAGTTATATAGCTAATTATTTGGCACATACATTTTGAATATTGTTCATGTAAGTAGGGAAGTTTTTTGCCCAAACTTTATGAATGGACTTTTGTGAAAAAATTGAAATCATTTGTCTCCTTTTCTATGTTTATTGCTTCATATAAAAAATCTTAAAATTTAGTTTCATCTCTAGACTAAAAATTTAATCCAAATTGTTATTTTAATCCACATACATACATACATACATACATACGCGTGCACACACACACACATATTGTGTGTGTGTCATAAATTACAATGTTCACAAATATATGCTATTCTAAATATAAAATGTTAAATTGTAATTTTATATACGTGGAAATTTACATGTGTTATTCCAGTTCAAATTTATAGAATATATCTTGTGTAATAATGTTATATTTAATGTCGATCCTTTCTTTAATTAAAATCAAATTCGTTAATGTTAATTTTGGATTTCAGATCATATAAAATTATCTAATGTGATATATATATATATATATATATATATTACACACACACACATATATAAACACGCACACACACACACTCATTTAAATCAATATTATGGACAACAAGTGCATATGTAACGGGAAAACGAGTATGCTATGGTATAAGTCCCAACATCTACATACAGTTTAATTAACTATGTACACTTTTAATCTTTAGCAATTGCACTTCACATAAACAAGTATAGTTAATATACTTGTAAACTAAAACTTAAAATATAATAATACCTTGTAAACATATTACATAAAATGAAGATTTTATCTTATTCTAGATTGGATCTAAAATCTATTTAGGCTTCATAGACCGACTAAGGTCAAATTGGAAAAAATTAAAAACCACCCATTTAACCTGTTTTCGACTGGACAGGTTCTATATGGATACCTATTATTAACCGCCCAATTCTTTCAACAATCACCGGGTCCACTTTCTTCTTAGCGTTATTTTATCTATAAGTGTTGGGCACATTTCTAAACTCGCAATCATCCCTTGGTTACTATAGGACCTGGCCTTTAGTCTAAAGTGTGCACTACAAGGTGCTAATGCTTCTAAAGCATTCCACTTGGTAATCATGGCTAACACTACATTTTGCTACTTTTGACTCAGTGCATCGGCTACCTTATTTCCTTTTCCTGACATGTACTCTATCTCAAAGTCATACTCTGCCAAGAATTATGACTAACTCTATAGCCCCATGTTCAACCCATTTTGGAAGAATAAGCACTTATGGGATTTGTGTCAATAAACGACTCAAACCTTTCCCTCCAATAAGCAGTGCTTTCGAATCTTTAGGGAGAAATCACCATTGCCAATTTCAAGCCATGGGTGGGATATCTCACCTCATGTGGTCTCAACCGCCGAGGCGCAAAGTCTATTACATGGCTGCTTTGCATGACCAGGGCTCCTAATCCACTCTTACAAGCATCGATATGAACTATAAAATCCTATTTTCCTTCAGATATTACCAAACATGTGTGTTCGTCAACAAATGCTTAAGTTCCCGAAATGACTCTTAACATATGTTGGTTCAAATAAAATTCTCATTCTTTCAAGTCAACTTAGACCATAGGTTCTACCAATTGAAAAAAAAAACCTTGATGAATCTCTAATACAAATCCTAAGAACCTTCTTAAATCCTTAATGAATCTTTGATAACAACTAGCAAATCCTAAGAAGCTTCTTGCTTTAGTCACCATTCTGGTTTCTTTCAATTATCGACTGTATCAATCTTTGATGGATCCATGACTAACCCATTCACAAATACAACATGCCATAGGAAATTTACTTCTCTTCTCCAAAAGTGGCATTTATAAATCTTTTCACTTATCACAACATCTCCAAAGAAGTCAACGATGAACTCCATGCTCCTTCTCATTCTTTGAGTATACCACAATATCATCAATGAAGGCTAACTCAAACTTATCTAACTATGCGAAATATGCGTTATTCGTCAAGAATGTAAGGGAATCCATAAACTTAAATGGCATTATTAGCCATTCTTATGATCCATACCTTTTCCTAAAGATAGTCAACGATGCATTGTCCTTAATAGCTCTCAATTGATGGAATCAAGATTCAAATCCAACTATAAGACTGCTCTGGCTCCACTCAACCAACCAAATAAGTCATCTACCTTTGACAATGGATATTGATTCTTAAATTCCATCTCATTTGATTTTCAAGAGTCGAATGCAAAGTTGAAGAGATCCATTTGATTTCTTCTTGAAAATTGCTGAAGCTCCCTAAGGCGAACTACTTGGTTTGATGAAATTTCTGTGCTCAAGTTTCATTAACTATCTCGTTAGCTCCTCCATTTCATTAGGTGGCATTCTCGATCTACTAAAAGGTTGTGTCTTAGGCATAATATCTATACAGAATTCTTCAACTTCTTTAGGGAGTAATCACATTATTTGTGCAAAGACATCTGGATATTCTCTAACCACTTACATATTTTCCACTTCATCATCTTGGGATTCTGATGCAAATAAAGGACTAGTAGACATGGCTCCCATCTCATTCAACTTAAATTTAAGTCTCAAATCACTGCCAAGGTGTCTAATTTCAGCTACTCTATTAGAACAGATGATCTTAGCATTATACTAGACTAATCAATCCATACCCAAAATTAACCCATATCCTACGAAGTCAAATGCATATGGATCACAGGAAAAAGTGTATCTACCCAAAAAACCAATGCAATCACATTTCAATCTAAGAGTGGCATAACCTCTAATTGGATGGATCACACAAAGGGAGTGACAAGGCACATAACATCTAGGCCAAGTCTATTAATAAGCCTTTTGATATAATGGACTGTGTAGCACTTCTATCAAAAAGTACATTTACTGTATTATCATAAATGGAGATTGTACATTGGATGTTTGCAAGACCCCCACCTCTATACCCATCCAAGAGTATTACTAGGTAATACCATAAGATAATAAGTTAAATAAGACGATATGAGGTACACATGTGAATATTCCTTTGGGTTAACACTGGTACGTAATTAAACATCGAATGAATAACTCACCTATACATACATAGTATAGGCGCAAAGCAATAATCATGTATGCCTCTAAGAGAGAACAAGACATAATAAACAGTAAATAACAGATGTTACAGAGTCAATCGTAGAGATAATATATAATATACAATGTTTGTCCAAATACATTACAAAGACACACACAAGAGACTATACAGTACAGAATCATAATCTACAATATCAAATATCTTTCTCCTTTATGCCCAGAAATACAAATTGGTCTCATTGTTCCTGAACTTGGAATGTTTTGAACTGACTCGAGTATTATAAAATAACACACGGGTCAGACTATATCTAGAATGTAGATGTCAATATAAAATAACAACGACATGGTACAAACAAGTGCAACACAAGTGGCACATGCATATCCCAAGTGTCAACATATCACAAAACTATGCACAAAAAAGAAACACATTTCTAAGTAAGTTTGTCAACACACCAAATGACCATATAATCAAATGGGTGATACAAACATACTCTATTTTAATTGGATACAAAACTCAACGACAATATAGTACATGCTCTCAGCGATGCCCTAGATTATCTCTTAAATAATCGTAAAGTAGGCATACCTGGGCCAGTCTCTCATAATAAATTTAAAACTCATAACAATCACCCAAATTAAACAAACATGAAATACAAATATGGCATATCCTCGATAGCTAGGTCGCTCAGATAATCATTTAAAAATAATAATAAACAACATGTTAAATAATAAACTAGTGTGAATAATATTAGTCCCTTCAAACATAAATAATAGGATAGTAAGACCATGCTGCAAGCGGAATGGGTTTCCTCTTCACTATCCAATCATAACATCATTATTAACAAAACATACATTCCATCATGTGTATGAAGAAAAAAGTGATAACAACATATTAACTCGCTAAGTTAACAAAACTGTTGTAAACCAACAAATATTAATACTAGACTTCCCATATCATTTTTCATTAATACTTGTCTACGATTATCATATATTCATCTAATGTAACCTAGGCATCATAATATGGTGTTATTTTAATATCATTAATTCATTCGAATGAATGGCTAATGTCATAGCTAGGTTACTACCGGACTTTAATTTATCATGGTACACATTTCATAGGGTTACACTACCATTGACTACATCCTCGATTAGGAGTTTTTATGCACTTATAATCTTGGATTACACCACCCGACATGTGTCCTTCTCATTAGCATTTGAAGCTCTCATAATCCTAAAAATTCATTGGTTTGTGTTACACTTCATTTATTGCAATTAAATAATTACATCCCAATTTAGATCACTTTGATTTCTTAGATGCAATTCGAGTCAACTCCAATACTCCCACTTTAATAACATTCACAAGTTATTTATTATCACATACATAATTTATCATCAAATGTAGGCAAAAGGCATATAATAAGGTCCATTCATCATCATCACATATTACTAATCGTAATAAGTAACCGATGCAATCATACAATGTCACAAAGAAACAATATAGCATAAATTCCCATATCCTTGATCACAAAAAATAAACTAAACTAAATTCATTAATCATCACGACTTTATTAGCTCAAATTTAGCTAATTTACCATCTTATTAGATTTGAAATCAATTCATTATCTCCTAATTATCATCATTTATTTAATCACTTTTACTTTGAAATGTTTTTCAACTTATTTAGGTCATATCAACCAAAATAATGTAGTTTATACTGACCAAAAATTTAGTTTAGGAATTGGTTAGGTTTAATTTGGTCCTTGCCTCATGTTTGTCTCAGTTTGCACCTCTAACTTAATTCTTGCTTTGGGTCAGACTTGGGGTTACTTCAGTCTACACCTCTAAGTTAATTTTTATCGGCCTTATTTTCTCACAGGTGTCATCATCACAACACATCTTAAGTGATATGGAAAATCATAAAATGGTCATACCTGAAGAATTTGGGCCTACATCATCGTGTAATGCGATGATCACATCAGAGTGTATGATAGAGTTGACTTTGGGGAATATAATATGGCCACTTTCATTATGGCATAGGGTTGCTTCAAGGCAGACCTTGTCAATGATGGAAACAAATTATTTTTGGTCTTAGCATCCTTGGCAACATTGGTTTGTCACTTTAGTGCGATAGGAGCATATGAAATTAGCCACAATGACATAGTTCGTATGTATAGCGACTTAGGACAAGGAAATGCGATACGCACATTGTCATGGGTTTACAGTGGTCCCTACTTATGTCTACTTTGGGCTTGAAATAAGGAAACTTCAGAGTTGGCTTGGGGTGTACGATAAGAACATGTTCCTATAATCTAAACTTCTTGCTTTGGGCTGAAATCAAATTTACTTTGGTCTAGAACCATGGTTACTTTGGAGTGGGTCTAAGGTCCCAATGTTGTCGATGAGGACATGTTCTTACTACCCCATAAGCTTTACTTCAGATAGGACATGGGTTTACTTTGGGGTGGTATTGTGGATTCTTCGAAGTTGGACTAGGGCTTGCGATAGGGACTAATTTCAATCACCCTAATGTTTCCTTAAGGATAATGGGTTTTTACTTTGGGCTAGCATATTGTCACTTCAAAGTTTAGAAAGGGACATTATTCTTATTGAAATTTCAAAAAGGACCATCCTTCTCATCAATTGTCCGATAGGGACTATCGTTTTAAATGTTTTCTTATCACTACATACTCTTAACATCGACATTTTTCTAAGTATTTGCTTTAGCAAAAATCTTGTTATCGTTTTGGTGATAAGGACGCAGTTCTAGTGATAGTAACATTTTGACGATAAGGACGTATTTATGGATAGCCAATTTTGATTATAAGGACTCAGGAGATAAGGGAAAAGATGAGGAGGACATATGGAAATTTTGTAAATAAGTTAACAATTAATATTACCTAACAAAGTAATTTCTTTTGACTAAATTTTAACACTTTTCATCATAACATTTATTAATTTCTAATTTGAACTGTCAATACCTATCTTATTCAGAAGTTGCCCCATTAATTCTTTATTAATATTATTAATTCGTTAATTAAGGTAATTCATTTTTACATCATTTAATTCTTGTCAATTAGGATAATCTCCAAAAAATTTATAGAGGAACCTAAATATAGTACTCTAATTCTAATAAAAAAATTACCAAAATATTAATTTTTATATTTTAAATTATTATTTTACAACCAAAAGCTACATCTTTTCACCTTAGAAAATTCGAAATGGAAAATTATGAGATTTAAAATCCATCTCTAATTTAACCTATAATAAACCTAGAGAAATCTCAAATCATTTAGGGGGGATTAACTCAAGGTTCACTTTTAATTTGCTCATTATTATAACCATAATCAACAAATTTTACATAGATCCAATATAACTTCATGAAAAACTACTTATGATCATCATTATAAAAATAAAATATAATATCAAAACCAAAAGGGACTAGGATGGTAAAGTTTATAATATTACCCACATAGATGGAGAAATCGTTTAAAACCATATCATTTCTTTGAAAATGGGTTCTGGATTTAATTAAATTTGATCAAATCTTCCTTAAGATGAAAATGACTGACATGAGTTGTATTTTGGGTTTTTTTGTTTTGTTTTGGTTTAATGGAAGGAAGAGGAAAGATTTATTCTAAGGGATATATTTTAGTGTAATGAGATTTAAGCTAAAAGTCCTTACATAGTCTATGAATTTATTAGCTTATTACCATTGTTCATTTCATCCCACCTAGAAAAATTACATGGCCGTAACTTATTTAAATAAAAAGTTATTTTGTTTTCATCTCATTTTATTGCATTTCCACATAATTAGTTACCAAATATTTAATTTAATTCACCTTATAAACATGACTCATAATTTTAATCAAATCATTAATTGAATAAGTTAAATTTCACATTTGAAATTAAATTAATTAATTACGTATTTTATTTACTATAGCATTTCATATTTGGACTACTCAAAATATGGGATGTTATAGTGCCTAATATGTTCACGAGGTTATCAAAAAAGACTTTATATATAATTACCCTTGCAATGGCAAGAAAGTAGAGAATCGTAATAAACCAAATACAATCGCTTCCAAAGAGCAATAGGGCATGATATGGATGAATGTCGACACCTTGGAAGTGAAACAGGTGTTTCATTCAATAAGTTATAGGATAATTCATTTATGGGTCAGCATCAAAGCATGATTTATTATTGCCGCCCATGATCCATTTGTGGATATGATCAGAAATAGAAATACAATAATATGGTTAATCAATGGTGGACCACACTTGGCTCGATCTATCAAGATGCAATAGAAAGACATATAGATGAAGGTAAATGTAATAATCGGGTCATTTATAACATCGGCAACCCAACCTAGAAATTACCAAAAATGCTTAATCAAGGTATGGTGTTCACCACCGTAGATTCAAAGATGGTGGTTTTCCTTATCAGGGTCCTTTAGTGATAGAACTCCAAATTTCAAATTTCACGGTGAAGAAAATATTGGTCAATATTAGAACTTCTATTAATGTGTGATTGCATGAGTTTACTTAAGGAAATAGTTTTCTCTAAGCAGTTCTCACATATGGTTTTAACAGCACAACAACAGTATAATACACGTTGGCTAGGCTAATGGTAATTGAAGGGAAAGATCCACTATGCACTTCATTCTACACAACATTCCTAATCATCATACATAAGTTTCAATAATTTCTTGGGAAGGCCGGTGTAAAGACCCGCCATTCATAATACCCAAAAATCCATGCATAATAGCACCCAGATCCCATGTATCAATAAAGACGACTCTTAAGGGGTTAAAAAAAGAATATCTACCATAATGCTTGGGCGTGCCATATCATAACCTAATCCTGAATTTACGGTTATGCTATATCGTACTAGTCAACGTATCTAAAGTTGATAATAATGAGTCACGATGCCTTTCCATTGAACTACATAAGTTCGAATAGACAAAGTGGTTACTACCACTTATTAGTGATTATCGATATAGATTAGCATCCTCATCTCTCACTGATCATCACCCTGGATGAAAACCATGTCCAACTCCTAAAGTCTTAATGGAAAATAATAATGCCTAAGTCGTAACTAAAGGCCTCAATATAGGCCTCGGGTGTGAGTAACACCCTACCATATCTAGCCCCGATCTATGTGCATTTAATATCCCAATGACCGAATATCTAAGTCATACCTAGTATTGATATCGTGTAGCGAAGAAAACCACCAAGTCATCTCTGTCATAGGTCAGCTAAAAATCCGGACCCATGATTCACATCATAACCACACTTTCAAGTACTGCCCGGTTAGTGTACATCAAAGTGCATGCTAGAAAATCCTCAAACCCAAGCCACCGTTCTCCTATGTTCGAAGAACTCTAAAACATTGCTCTATAGTCACATTAAATCTCACGAGCCTCATCTAAACATCAAAGTCTGACCTGAATGCCAAAACCTTAGAGAAACCTTAAGTCCTCCAAACTACACTCAATAAGTCAATCGATCCATACAGGTTAGTCGACTGACCTGCTATAGCCAAACTTAGCTACAACTAACCAGTCAAATGCTCAAGATCTATCAAGCGACTGACCATATTGATGGTAGACTAGTCGAACCAGACCAACCGACTATTATAGGTCAAATTTGGTATATTTCTTCTTCGGCACAAAACCTTGTATTTTATCCTACAACTAATCAACTAATGGCCCCTGGCCAGTTACCAATTGCATGTACGGATGCTGGTCTAAACCTAGATGGGATAAATTACTATATGAAAAATTATCCCACAATTTATTCTTCACTCTATTGTTGTCTCGGCTTCCACTACCTGACGTCATGCTCCATGTCATTGTGACCTTGTACCCTATATCACTTAAGTTCTTACTACCGATGATCCGCTATGGGACTAAGACCACTTGAAGGAAATTTGAAGAACCATGCTAGAACTCAAATGCTTCACAAACCATAGATTATGAAGTGCATAATAATCCATATGTCACAACCATAACCAAAGACAATCATTCCCAAACAACAGCAACAAGCAGTGTTATAATTCATTGATTTCATTTGAGTTGACTTGTTTATTTAATTATTATTTTAATTTACCATTCATTCAAGCTCCTCAACATACTTTCATTCACGCAACCTCATACTCATCGTTCAACAGAAAAAAAAGCACTCTTGTCTAAGCCCTAAACTAATATAACAAAATTACTATCATAAAACATATAGGAAATAATATTTAGTAGAGAATCATCTCACTTACCCAAGCTAGAAGAAATTCCCTAAAATTACCTGTAAACAACTCTTAAAATCCCTATCTTAGAAGTTGCGAAATCAAATCTTCAATTCTAGGGAGTTTCAGCTTATGCGTATTTTAGAGTACACTCTAACTTGAGTTTAAAGTATTTTTATGTGATTTTTAGTGAAAAAATGGAGTAGCTATAAAGATAGGAAGAGAGGTAGGGCTTACAGAGGAAGAAGAAGAAGGAAAATGAAAAGTGATGGCCTGATTTCATAAATTAGATCTATATAGAAACCCCTCTTTTTTAATTACAAGTCGGCCCTCTCCATCTCAACCCGTCTTTTTTCTCTTCTTCGGTTCCTTCAAATCTTACATGTTATTGAAACATAAACGACAATCTGAACACAAGGAAATTATTTAAAGATTCTACTTCCTTTATCTTTAAGAAATTCGATTTTTTATGCTCAAAATCACTCTTAACTCGATTAAACCTTTTTTAACTCATAAAATGATTAAATCAAGTCACGACTCATTTCTAGAAATTTAGGTTGTTGCATTATCCTCCAGTTAAAAGGATACCACATGCAAGAACATAAACATAACTAGCATACAACAGCAGGCAAGAATGATCAAACAAGTTCTAATCGGGTCTCGTGAACGTGTATGTTAGAAGAGAATAAGTGTTATAAAGTGGAGTGAATCATACCAGTAAATAGCCTTCGGGTGGGAAGTTCAATCTTCTTCTTCCAGTTTCAAAGTGATATTTCGAACGTTATCACTCCAATGCACCTCGCATAAGCTTAACTAATTTTTTTCTATGCTGCTTTGTATTGTACCCAACAATATTTATAGGCCCTCTAGTCTAGTTGTTTCTAGTTCAACACTTATATCTTTAAGTTAATTAGGATCTATAATGACACAAGAATCATAACCACTTGTGTAAATGAGATACATGAAAGAATTCATGTACCCCAGCCATAGTTTTAGGAAGTATGATTCAATTTGCAATCTTACCAGTCCTCTCAAAAATAGTGAAAGGTCCAACAAATCTCGGTGCCAACTTACTTGAAGCACCGAACCGAATCATGTTTCTCCAAGGAGAAAGCTTCACATCCCCTACCACAAACTACAGATCAGTGCACCTCCTTTTGGCCTCTCTTTTGTTGACCTTTTGATGCTTTTATTCTCTTTTGAATTAAATCAATCATTTTTGAAATCTCTTGAATTATGATCAAGTCTAATCCCCTCTCATTTACATAAACCTTCCCTTAAAGAAAAGGTGACCTATGGGAGAAAGCTTAGCAAATTCAAATCTCTTTCTAAACCTGGATGTTATCATTTTTGGATCTACTAACGATAAACTAAATAAGGAATTCTCAAGAAAAAACGAATAAGGATTTTAAAATGAGTCATATGGAAGAACTAAATTATTTTCTAGGATTACAAATAAAACACCTAAGTAACGGAATTTTTATAAGTCAAGAAAAATATACTAAAGATTTAATCAAGAAATTTGGTATGTCTAGTGGTAAACCAACTCCTATGGCAGGTAATGAAAAATTAAACAAAGAAAAAAAATTCAAAAGATGCAGATAAAAAATTATATAGAGGAATGATTGGATCGCTACTCTATATAACTGGTAGTATACCTGATATAATGTATAATGTCTGTCTTTGTGCAAGATCAATCTCAACCTAAAGAAACCATTTAAAATCCATAAAACGAATTTTGAGATATGTAAATAACACATAAGACTATGTACTCTTTTACCCAAAGAAGACTTTATTAAATAAGTTTCATATAGTGATGTTGACTATGTTGATTGCAAATCAGACCAAAAAGTACAAGTGGAACTTGTCGCTTTTTAAGACACTCTCTTGTTTTCTGGTTTAGTAAAAAGCAAAACTCTGTACTCTGTCTACGATAGAAGCAGAATATATTTCTACAAAGCATTATCCTGTTCCATGCAACAAACATGAAAAGATTTTGGTTTAAATTTTACTAAATCACCAATATACTATGATAATACAAGTGCGATCATTCTATCTAAAAATCCAACTTATCATGCTAGAACTAAACATATTGATATAAGATTCCATTTTTTAAGAGATGACATAAACAAAGAAATAATATCACTTGAATTTATAAACACTAAAAATCAAATAATTGATATATTAACAAACCCATTGAATCAAATTTCTTTTACTAAGTTAAGAAGAGAGTTAAGAATTCTATCGAAAATATAAAAAAATGAAGTAAAAATTACAAAATATAAAGAAAAACAAAATAATAAAAATTATAACATAGATGTCGACATATCATGTCCCACTATGTCGACATATGACGATAAATATTTTTTAGAATTTCCCTCTAACATTCAAATTGGTGGTTATATAATAACCAAATTTCGACTTCTTCTTCATTTCTTTGTATTCTCACTGTTTTAAACTTATGAAACAAATAAAACAAGGCCTCCTCTAATCCTAAACATTCTAGAGAAGAGATTTATCGTTTTCCTTCCCTTCTCCTACCTAAGGCAACGATGACGAGGAAGAGGAGGAAGAAGAAGAAGAGGAAGAACACATGGAGGAAGATGAAAGTTCGATGCGTCGAAAAACTATGTTTCGATCGAAATGGAAATCTCCTAGAACAAAAGAGGAACTTTTGCCTTCATTATCCTCATTGTCCTATTCACAAATCCTTGATTATTAGGAAATCACTTTAGGATGGTACTTGTCTTCGTTAATTTGATTGTGTGGTGTGTATATTTAATTTAATTCAACATTTATTTTACTTACTTATATGTACATTTTAAAATGTGACTAGATTTTGGTGTGGTATTTAATGAATACGTACGTACGTACGTACATACATACATATATATATATGTATTGGTTTGGTTACTATTAATGATTTGTGTTATCACTTATCATTCATTATGTAACATTCTTATCATTATTTCCATTTCTTGATTATCTCATTTTAAATATCACTTATTGTTCTTACATAAATCATTCTTATCGTCATTATGTGTCATTAGTCTATAATATTTTATTTAGGGGGAGTTAGAATCAGAGCAAGAGTTAGCGTCAGAGTTATAGCTTTAGGTGGTTTTGTTGATGACAAAGTGGGAGAAATATATAAAATCTAGGCATATATTAAAGGAGGTTTTTGTAATCCGGGGGTTATATTATATTCTATATACAGAGTTGTCATCATCAAAAAAGGAAATTATTAGTACCTTAGGTATTGGTTTTGATGATAACAATTATAGACATTATATAAAATATAAATACTGATGTTTTGTCATGTTATATATAGTATTTAGTGCAGGATATTAGACAAATGTTGATTAAAAAGACTTTATAGTATCAAGAGTAGATTCAAGATGCTGATACAGAGCTTAAAAAGTTGGAGAATGAAGACTCATGAGCATTGAAGAGTTCAAGATATTCCAGATAAGTTATAGAGTCATAGAATTTATGTTAAAACCTTGATAGCACTATTCCGAACTATCTCCTCTTCTCTGATTTTGTTTTAAACTGTTTTTCAACAATTTTGGTCTAAAATAATATTTTCAAAATATTTCTCAAAATGATTTTCAATCTCTTACACTTATATCGATATTATTTTAGTGTTTTTAAGTTTTTATATATACTAGTGTGTGGCCCATGCTACGCACACGGGCAGTGCTGGTATTTCCATGTAATTGTAGGTCCAATTGAATGTAATCCAATTGTTTGTTAAAGCAGTATGTACAGCTAATGTACAGGGCTGGTTCCTAACCCCTCCAGCTTTATCTTCAGTCCTGAGGTAGTTGGAAATTGTGGTAAGCAAAAAAAAAATAGTGTTAAAAATTTGCAGTAGTGACATAACCAAAGTGCAGAATAGTGTATCTAAAGTTATTCGTTTGCAGGAAGGAAGAATTGTAAGGAAAAAGTTAAAGCCTTATTTAGGAAAATCAACTATCTTCTTTGACTTCAATTTATTTAGTTTACATCTTGTTATGTATAGTTGAAAATTGTTAAAGGTTCAACTTGTTATGGCCCGTTTGGCTTCTAATTAAATTTTGAGTTCTATTTTTTATTTTGGTGTGAAATAGTGGTTGGAGAAGAAGGGACGCAGAATGGGTTAGAGGGAGATTTGGCTAATCCTGAAAAAGTGTGGAGGAATAAAATTTTGTTTTTTAAAACTCGTTCTTTGTCCTCCCATCTCCCCTTTATTCCTTACCGTGCCGCATTGTTATACCATGCCATTTGATGTGAAAACAGATAGTGGAGAACACAAAAAATATTTGAAAATAAGTTGGGCGTTTAGTTGTTTAGTCTTTGGGTTTTTAGAAAATATATTAGCCGCAAGTTTTTGGAAAATAAAACGATTGGTAGAGACAATGCAGTAAAGAAACCTGTTTTTTTTTAAAATAAATCAGTTTAGCTTTTGTAACTGATTAAAGATGGACAATTTTACGTTGTTTAAATCACATTAAAAATCAAAAAAGGCGTTGAAGAATTTAAAAATGAATTGTTATCAACCATTGGTGCGGTGAAACCCAACCAAGATGCACCGTCAATCAAAGGCAGTAGATAATATGATGACTGTTGTTTTTCAATTCTAATTAAAGTAAAGAAGTGATTGTAAGCAATAATAGGTACATCCACTTTTGTCGGTGTAAATTTCATTTTTGGCAAATACAGTTTAGAAATGATGCGTACATCGTAAAATATATTAGTGTAATAAATACTACCTAAAATGATACACTGAAATAGTAAGTGACGTATATGATAACGGTGGACAAAATTGGTAGCTCATATTGGACTATATTCATGCAGAATGAAAGATTTGACAGTTCATTACCAATTTAAATTCTTTAGTAGAGTGACAGCCCGTCTTTGCAAATTTATAGTACAGAGTAGTAGTAAGCACCCATATATAGTAGACCTTGACACCATCCACTTTCTGTACATCAGTATTGAGTAAATACATTATGAAAGTTGATAAACTAACCTGACTCATGGAAACTTAATAAAGAAATATTAGGAGAAAGAGTGAAAAATAAATATGTCTACAGTATTTTAGTTACCAAACTATATTCCACTGTATTGTTTACGAAATATATATATAGTGGCGAAAGGAAGAAAAGCAGAACGACACTTTGATGCTGTGTAGAGTTATGCGGCAAAATAAAGGTTGCTGTGATTTATATTACAATTGTCGTATCAAATTATTGTCAGGATTGCAGTGTACATATGTTTTCAATATATATAGCTTGAAATTAACAGTTTGAACCGAGAATACTTTTATTAGTGCCAAAATGGGTGGCAGTCAATAAGTAACTACTGACGAAAGTTTAGTTTGTAATAAATGCAAATTGTCATTGATATTTGTAGTAAAAAGGAGGGTAAGACGGTCAGTGAGCGTAACCATCATAAAAATGCAGGAAAGAATGGTGGTAGCTATGGCTGGAGAAGAGTGTATGTAAAATTGCAGAATGTATGTATTAACAGCGGTTAATAGTAAAGTGGAGTATATATATATATAGGAAAGATAAGTGGACGGTGTAAAAGTGTGTCATTTATTACACGGAACAGTGGTTGAAAATAAAGTGGTACAAACAGTAGTACACATCCTTAAACTTACATAAACAACTACAGTAAGTAAATAGAGCCACCTTTTCGGTGCGTGGTGGAAGGCAGAAATAAGGACAAGAATAAATAAAGATGAATAGTTGCAAACATAACACCAAGTTAGGACTGGGGAAGACAGAGGTAGGGTGGTGTTGTGGACGTACAATGGTTTTCAAGCAATTTTCCACATGGATGCCTACTTCTTTCTCTTACTACCAGTCAGTCGTCCACATTTTCTATGCCTACCATCAGGCAGCATGTGACAGTTAGGTTCATTCTCCCGTCCAACGGTGTGTTCGGTTATGCTGCCATCCTGTAAACATTCCTTGATCTCCTACACTTACACGGAGTATATATGTTAGTTACTTTGTGTGTTATGTGGAAATCAAGGCGGAGTGTGGGTAGGAATATAGACCTGCTTAACTTTAATCTTTTCTCTGTTCTTCACACCTGAGTAAGGAAAGAAAAGTGTTGGTAGGTAAAATGTATGTAAGATATGGTAAGAAGAATGGAGAGAGCTTTGAGAAAGAGTCATACCAATTTTTCTAAGTGCTGGACTCAGCAGTTAGTTGTGTACCATCACCTTCCTTTGTATCCATTGGTTCCACGGGGTCAGGTCGATCAGCCAGAGGGTTGTTAGGTTGGCGAATATGTGAAATTCTACTAACAATCAACGATTTGCCATAATTCATTATATCGTAGTTTGACGGTCTGAATTCAAACCGAGCTTCTGTGCCCATCAAGCTGGTGAACAGTTTACCAATCAGTTCATCACCATTGCTCTAATGAAACAGAAACAGTAGTGTTAGGTAGGTTGAGGCAATGGAAGAAGGAGTGGGACAGGAGCTGCATGCTAATATTAGACAGTTTGAAGTTAGGAATGTAAATTTATAAAGTAGTGATGGTGTAAGTTGTGTACCGTTTTGGATATATCCATCATCTCATCGACGCTCCGTTAGAGAAGGTAGGCGGCATGTTTATCAAAAGCAGTCACAGTCGCAAATAATTTCCATAGATATCCTATACCTATGAGGATATAACAAAAAGTAAGAGAGTTGAAATTGAATGATAAACTAACTTATGCAGACTTGTTAAGTGGATGGGTAATATTGTTATTGCATTTAGAGAAGATAAAACCGGTTGCTTCCTTTATCATCGTCTTCCGACAAATGGGACACGAAAGATAATTCCAGCTTGGTGATGTGTTAATCTTCATCAATGTTGCGTTTACGACTTACTTCTTTGACTGCAAAGGAGGGAGAAAGTGTAAAATGTTAACCAAAAAGTAAAGGTAACATAACGATAGAAATAAACGATATTGAATTATGTGGCAGTCATTAGATCGTATGTCTTCTAACATATTAGCGATGGTACTTTCAATTTTCGGGTCGTAAGTAGTTGAAGTTGTAGGTCGTTGACGCTCAATCGATGTAACGGTACTATGTTCACTGTCAGTGACACTGAAATATAATACAGTCACAATGAGGTTAAGGATGAAGTGTACCGCATCAGCAATAGTTGTTAGAAATAAATTGGGGGTATACCCGAAAATTAATTTTGCTACCTCTGGACAGTCAATGCTGAAGTATATTTGTGTAGAATTGGTGGATGAAAATATAAACTCTCCTATAATTATTAATTTGGAGATAAGGTTGATATTCAAGAATGAAATGTAATGCAGTAAAGATAGTTTACCTTTGAATAGTTTACTACCATAGAAGTGAATATAACCGACAGTAGTTGTTTTTCCGATTCAATAGCGGCCACATATATGAGGTCAGTTTTGTCGACCCACAAAGTAATAGATATATTTTTTGAACCGTGTAAAATTGAAATGGAGGGTGTTAGCAATCAAATATGTGGACATAAATGTGACACAATGGTAAATGGTAAACCTTCCAGTGTAAACAGTAATCTCTCTTTTAGATGTTTGACATCCGGTCCTTGTTGTCAGTTGGACAACATTGGAAATACCTCATAGTACCCCACCAACATCTGGTAGGAAGACGAAAAATAGAGGAATGTCAAAGAAATATGAGGAGAAGTGTTAGTGGAAATGGTAGTGTGGTAGTATACGATGTGTAGTATTAGGAAAAGTGAGTGCACCTGTAAGTTTAGCCACCTTATCTATGCGTTGAGCAAGAGTTTTATTATCAACAAAACCAAATTTGTATCTAGGAATATTGTACAGTTTATGTGGTAGCCATTTGACTTTGGTGTCATTACGAAGGATGATCATTAACTCCTCATCTATAGGACGGTACATAGTCTGCGAAGGGTAGACGTTGAATGTTTCAATCTCGTACAAACATTGTTCTTCAAATGTCTATAAGTATTTGTCCACCAAATTCTTTGGCACGACAACATGCTTTTGGTTTCCCTATGGTACAGTAAAGTGTGATCCACTTGCAGCATATAAGTAAGTGGTAATTAAAATGTCCAGATATTAAGTGGGTTTACAACTTACCTTTACATCAAGAAGATGAAGATTTGTCGAGTACACCTCTTTTGTGGCTTTGGAGATTGAATTCCACATCCTAGACAGTTGTACATGTATATGATCCCAGTTAGGACCGACTGTCAACTCAGGAAGTAGTTGATATTGGTTCTCCATTCTGATATTTGTGAAAGAAACATAAGAAAGGCTAACAACATAGGCAAACAGAATGGTAGTAGAACATGTAGAAATTTGATCATCTGTAGTGGGCTAGGTGACATAGAAGGTATAGCGGCTCAGGGAATTGTATTTTGTTCAGAGAGAGGGAAGTACCCGAGGAGTAGTGTACAGTTGGAGATAACAATTTGTTGAGGAATAGGGTGGTCAACAAATTAACATGCTAAGTTATTTGTAGTTGGAAACCGAAGAGTATAACTGATGCACAGTTTAGAACAGCCATGCTTTGAACGCGGTATGTAGGTAGGGTTGTATCTGTTCATAGTGGATGTAGTTACTTAAGGAAATGGGTTTGATCGGTTGACCGGGGGGGGGGGGGGGGAATGAACCCAAAGGACAATTGCATCGCTGGAAAAGTTACGTGCAGTTGAAAAGTTTATAATTTGGTGATAACAGTGGTCTGTGTGTGAAACAGTTGTAGTTGGTGGATGGATTACAGCTGTACTGCATATACACCGTATTTCAAGTCAGTTATAGTTTTTAATTTTTACGTATTGAAGATAGAGGACCACGTCACACCACAGTGCGTTACTACGTCCACATATGGAAAAGAGTTAATGCAGTTGATGCTAAGTGACGATACAAATAAGCAATTATATGCGTGTTCATCGAAAATACATGAAATTAATAGCAACACGTAGTGAAATCTACATATACCATTATATTTAAGTAATGATGATCAAACAGCATAGTTTCAACTTATAAAGCACAGAAAACAGTTAAAAATTAAACTATTACTTCATTCATTGATATATTAATGGAAATGTTAACATCAAAGAATGCAACTCATGAAGTACAAAATTATAGAAAATAATACGTATCATTTACCACGTAATGTGGATGGTATACTCTTATAAAGTAGATAAAAAAAAGTAAATATATTATTATCCACGTACACTTTCACAGGAAAAAGCAAAAGAAAAATGAATTTTCTGCTGAAATATGCCAAAAGGTGGGGCAGGTACGTATTATACAACCATTTATTATGAAATTGAAAAAAAGTAAACTCTGACGTAAATTCCATGTTGCTTGAACTACTGAAATACTAATCAAAAATCATACTGTGTGTTTTAATGTAAATATATCATTCACAATCTTATTTATAGTTAATTTATAGGTTGTAACTGAATGAACCACCTCACTCTCGTAGCATTATGCTGTTATGAAAGAAACCCCTTTATAGTAACCATGTTTTCCAAAAAGGGTACAAATAAGCAATTATATGCATGATAATCAAAAATAGATGAAATTAATGGCAACACTAATATCGTATGGGTGGTGAAATTTGCATATACCATCATATTTAACTAAAGATAAACAAACAACATAGTTTCAACCTATGAAGCACAGACATCAGTGAAAAATTAACTATTACTTCATTCATTGATATATTGATGGAAATCTTAATATCAAAGAAACCAAGTCATGAATTGGAAAATTATAGAAAATAATACATCTCAGTTACTACGTAATGTAGATGGTATACTCTTGTGTATTAGATTAAAAAGTAAATAAATCACTATCCACATACACTTTCGTAGAAAAAAAGCAGTAGGAAAATGAATTTATTCATGAAACATGAATACAAATTAATTAGGATTGGCTAATCCACGAAGTACAGCAAAAAAGGAAAATTAGTATATAATATGAGATGTGTGATTTTGATAGAGTGAAAGTAACCAATTTAAACACGATCTAGTCAAAGATAACAATATTATCATAAATCTTGCTCTGTTATCCTCCAAGGACGTAATGAAATAAGACAATTGAACATGGGAATCGTTACCATTACATCCTTGATTTTATATGACCAAAAAAGTGTGTGCACTTTATTCAAAAGATGATTGGTGACAACTAATGAAAAAAATATTTGTACTTAAATAATTATTTATCCAATTTACCCATAATAATACAGACATCCAGAGATCTCATGACCTTGACGAAATATTTGAAGTGTGTCCACCATGTCTGAAGTTCTTCGAAGGTTAGTTGGCGTACCATTACTCCATCATCACTCAGGCTAAAAAGGACAGTAATATATTTTGGCCATATGTTATGAGCTGTTAATGTGGTAAGGTCAGTATACCGACCTCCTACGTCACGTGCAGATGTGGTTCAAGATTACGGGACCAGCCATGTTTCCGTTTCAGCGGGCAGCAAGTCGTTCTTTTTTTTTGTGCTCTATAGCTTGTAGATAGAGAAAGCATAGCACTGCCGCATGTCGGGACAGTTAATGGAAATGTCAAATAAATAATAAAAATTGTGGACTTCAATTAAAAGCATACCGAAGAGTATATAATGTTTAGCTGAAGCGTGTTGACACATCCTGAACGAAGAAGTGGATAGTATGGACACGAACTGTGATGATAGCGGGGATACATCATGATGCCAACGTTCTGTACAGTGTTTGGAACACATCGATTAACAGTATTATTCAAAGTAGCCACGGACATCTGCGCTGTAGTCAACACCATATATGTATAGTACTAATAAAGAGCAGGAGAAAGGATATACAAATGCCGATATGTTCATTATAACCGTGGAATAAGTGTCAGAAAGCAGACAACTGAAATATGGGCAAAGTTGGAAAGGAAGCATATTGAGTACAGCATAGCCCAGCAGTTGTTGAAACAGACATAAAAGTTTCCATACAACATAAATTAGAAACCTGTGGGATTTGATGTCATCAAAATGCATTCGAAAGGGAAATGGTAGTCAAATAAAATTTAAGGTTGGAAATTTGGAAATGATGCTTACTTAAACATTATGTTAACACACACAAACTTAACAAAATGAGGGTAGGTAGCGTGCGCAGTACATGCAATATTAAATCAATTAATTTATACTCGTTTTAACCAGTACATGCTGTGCAGTTGTACCAAGTGTATAGAAAAGCTGTGATAACATTGTAATGTACGAATAAACTGTAGTTGCCTTGGTATGTAGTACGCAATCATAAGCTAAAGCTTATGTTCATCCTTTCACTGTTTCGCAGTCCAATGAATAGGTTATAAAATTTAATCCAATTAATTATTGATGGTAACCATACTGATATCCACTCCAGTAAGCAGGAAATAGTGGAAAGGGAATTGATGAAGAATTTAACCAGTTGATTACGCATTTCATAGAAATAAATCATATTTTGGCAGAACTATTTAGTACACAGTTACGTCTATGAGTAAACCTGTAGACAAAAGAACTAACATAGCAAAGAGGCTCATTTTTTGAACATGTGACTAAAATTTTGTTCTACATATTTCCACTTCCCAGCTAAACCAACTGTGACAATAAAACAAAATTCCCATATTTTGGTGAAGAACCTACACTTCCCTCGGTTGTCACATTTTATTGCGATCCAAATGAGATGTCACCCTAACTATTATTATATAACATCACGAAGCAGAAGTCGATTTGTATTTACAAATAGCTAAATTTTCAAATGTTCGCGAATATCTTTTTAATTAGCATTGATGAGGAAATGTGGATATGGTTTTGAAATATTTGATGATTATCGAAGCGGTCGAATTGAAACGCCGATTCCATCGATTAGTTAAGGAAGATAACAGAAGAAATTTATTGTATAATAGTTTAATGTTTGAAGGCCAGCCGAATGATCACAAAATTGTTTAGAACAGAAGAGAGGTGGGAATAAAATTATTTCAACATTTTTATGTAAATTGGTTAGTTGTGATTGTACAAAAAATGGATTAGTATAGGAAATAAAGCATGGTAAACTTGTTCATGTGAACCAAGCGGATGTTGTTCAATCATGCCAGTAATGAAGTCTGCATGCACTTCTTTCGATTTAAATATTTTACCACCTAATGAAGAAAAATATGACAATATTTTTTTGTTGCCCCAAATGGATGGATGTACAAAATTTTATTCCAAGTACATGTTTAGTTGTTGGAACTGAAGAAATCTAGAACAAACAAACATACATCTAAACCCAGAAATAAATATTACTAAGTAATTACCATTATCATTCTATTGAATAATTGGATGCAACAGATCAAATACTCAACCCCAAAATCTAGGACAGTGAAATTTAATTGTTAATTGACCTGATGATATATGATTTATGAACAAATATGAAATCATTATGTAGAAGTTATAGAATCAAACAATTTTTTTTAAACTTTTTCCATAATTAACTATTGTTTCCTATTTCATGAATCCAATACTTGACTGCGAATAATTTCAAGTGGTGCTAAGTGCACCTAGAATCAGTTCTATTTTACCCAATCTTTAATTTACTAGCCGCTCTCTACTTCGTATAGCCCAATATAAAAAATACCTATTATCTAGTTGACTTCCTAAAAAATTGGTCAATCGGCATTGTAGTGTTAATCGAATGTGGTAGATACTCACTTTTATACCAAGGAGTTGCTTTATATTCTGATCAGCAATGTATTGCTGATCGGTTCGGTAATGTATTTCTGATCAATTGGATAAAATGGAATAACTTTTGATCTTTTTTCGAGTAATGGAGTAGGTATTAGGTTGCATGTAGAACCATTCATAACCGTATTATTATACATCCACAGAACTATACCATATCATTCCTCAGTTGATCTGCTACTATAACAGTTGAGTAAACAACCACCCCCATAATTCTTACGAAAATAGAGACGTACATAATAAAATACCTGTTTAGCATTAAGCGCGCAAGGAGCATGATCTTTCCTCAAGAACTCATTTCCAAATCCCTATCCTTATCAGTCTCTCTACTTAGCAATTCAATAAAACTGTACAGTACACAACAAATTCGTCTGTTTAAGTTGAAAACGGACGCAAATTGTACTACATTACGCAAATGTATATGCTTTTGAAGTATGATCAGAATCTTATGGTTAGTCGATAGATGATGAACTTGAACTGATCAAGATATAATCAACTTAAGCAATTTGCAAGCAAACCTCTGATATTCATCTCAACAGCAAACAACGTGAACCTGTTAATGAAATGAATTGGTAAATGATAAGAAAAATATTTTCTAAAAACAAATTTCAGTATCTATTTATACAAGAGCAGAAAATTGTCTTCCACAGAAGATTACCAATCATCGCCATCTCTTCCAAGCGAGCTTGCATATCAAACTATAGCTATTATTTGTAAAAGTAAGCTAAATGCTACTTGATCATGGTTGGTCAATGATAATAGGAGAAGTTAAGAGCAGTGGACTACAACAGAGGTGCACAACCTCAATTTACGAATGAATCCATATTGTAGCCATACGACTGCACATAATATCAGTTGCGGATGGCAGGAGAAGGGGTGGAAAATGGTGCAGTCTGGTGGAGCACCGATATCTTCCTACATTAAATAGAGAATTGAAGCGCAGTGAGTACAGAAAGTTACAGAGGAAGCGAAATATGTAATTTACAATACATCAGTTTCCCAACGTCTATGATCTGCTTGAACTGACGATACGTTTAGGTCATAAGTCTAGCATGGGAGGTTAGTGTTGTTATCATGAAACAGAATATGCAGTCAACAATATAATGGACACAGACTGATAACATAGAATATTAAATTAACTCAAAGTTAGTGAGAAATAAATGTGTGAGTATTGGATGTAATTGACCCACTACATTTTCCAGTGCGGTGGACAGTAATAAGTTTTTAACATATCGACACTTCACAGCTTATGCACACATACCGTCATCCATCCAGTCAATAATAATCGTTACATATGAGAATCAAATAGAGAAAATTTGAAAATATAGGTGTGGAAGAAAAAATAGCCAAAATAGGTAATTAGCTATGTTAATAATGAATATTTCGTACCACTAAGTTACAAATATCCAAGTTCGGGGAAAAAAAAGATACAATAGAAATTCATATAGTAGTAGTGAGGTAGAGAGAGGAGGAAATAGTGACAAATGAATTTCAGTGTGTAGTTGAAAAACTGGTAGACCATAAGAATAGGTACAACAGAAACCGGTCATGTAAATGCATTTTCCCCTCCGTAACCTCAGTCTGAAAGTAGAAGGAAGAAAATTAATAGAAGTGATTGTGAAAGTCAGAAGTAAAATGCATGTAGTAAACGATGTAACGTATGATTACCCGATAAACCATTGAAAACTTCTTTATATACAATATTTTTGGTTAGCCCACGACGTCCACACTCCAACCGACCAATTAAAAACTTAATACCCTGGTACAAAGATGTTCTTGGTACGACAACATACAGCTGTCCATGGCTGAAAACAGGGCGGGGCAAATATATGCCTACGTTCTCCAAAGTTTGCCCTTAGCGTTTATTTATCTTCATAGAGAAGCAAACCTTCATGAGGAATTGTCGCCTATGTAACACAAATGGCCATTTTGTATCCGCAGACGTAAGGATGATGCGAGGAATGAGTACCTTCGTACCGATATTAGTACCAGTAATTATTTCTGCTTCAATATCCCTTTCAGAAAGTTGAGTTACAATTAACCGTGTTTCATTGCAAAGGCCTAACCTCTGGTTCAAATTTCATAACAACATAATTGGAACTCCTATCTTTAATTGCAAAATATGGTTAGGTAATCTAGATATTTTTAGAGTGTTAAGAAATTCTGTAGGATAAAGGGTATGTTGGTCATCCACTTGTTCAGACGAAGGACTAATGGAATCAGCACTTAAATAGGATCTTAATTCACCGTTAATTTGAGAAAGGATGTAGGAGTTAATTTGCTCAACAAATTCGTTAGTCGTAGCAAGCGCGCACCGTTTGCGCAAATACTCTTTGTCTGGTAACCTATTATGCAAATCAGGATGTATGCTGTCAACCATATTTTTGAGACCACAATCTCCTACGTCAATAAGATATTTAGAAGGTATAGTTATACAAGAAGGATCATCATCACCGTCTAGTGAAACTGTATCCACGTTTCCATCTCCAATGTCAAGCACCCATTTTGCAAACTTCTCAACTTTCTCCAGTTCACGGGAGTTGCATGTTGAACGTTGCAGTCTCATGTTTCTTGTGAGTATGAAAACCGAACACTTTGCCCACAGATATGAATTGCAGATGGAAGCAGAGACCACCATATCTCTGGTACCTTTATGAACTACTGGCAAAGTTTGTTGAAAATCACCTCCTAATAATACTGTCTTTCCTTCAAAAAGTCTGGAAGGTCCGTCATCGGTACCAACCTGCGTTATATCCTGTATACTTTTTTCAAATGCCTCTGGGGCATTACGATGCATCATAGGTGCTTCATCCCAAATAATTAAGTCATTAGATTTGAGCAACTGTCCTAAAGGAGATTGTTTTGATATATTGCATGTTGAATTATTATCCACAATGAGTGGAATTTTGAATTTTGAATGCGCGGTTCTAACGCCAGGTAAAAGTAAGGACGCTATACCAGAAGTAAGTGATGGCTAAAACAATCTTACCTTCTGCTTTGAAGTAAGTGATAATGGTTTTCCATAGAAAAGTTTTACTTGCACACCCGCTTCCTTAAACAAAGAAGAAACCACCTTCGTTCCGCTCAACAGAATCTCGTACACTGTTAAATACCTTTTGTTGTTCAAAATTTAAAGATGACAGAAGCGGTTGTAACTCAGCTTTCAACATTTCCATATCATAATCGTTTCCATCTGTTAGTAAGCTACAACGACCTGTGAAAATTGAAATAAGGTCTGAAGAAGGGATGAAGTTAAATCCTGCTACAGAACTACCACTTTTACTCATTATCTTATCTGTTTCACGTATGGTCTCTAACTTAAGTTGACAGTCATCAAAATGATCAGTTTGTTGTTCATACATACGAAGAAGACGTTGTAACGACCCGGAATTTTGGGCAATATAACTTTAATAATCTGTATTAATAATTTAACTGGTTTGATAATTTTTCTTTGTAATTTTAATTTTAAACTGATAAATTTATTCTTTTAAAGGTTAATAAATATTTAAATCTGTTAATGGTGATCAATATCTTTTTAGCAATTTAAAATGTTGATAAGAATTGTTTTTCAAAGCTAATCAGATTTTATTCTGTTTATAATATATACAATTGATATATATTATGAATAGAAGAGCTTTTGTTTTAAATTAAAGATTAATTTTCAAATTGTAATATATATATGTATGTATATGTTATAATTTGAGTTGTTTGAAATTTAACTTAATCTATTAACAATTTATATATAATGAATATGTTTGAGATTTTAATTTAAAGCTTTATTTAAAATTTAATAGTTTTCAAAAGTTGATTTAAAAGTTTAATTCAATTGTTTAAAAAAATATAAAGATAATTGTTTATTTTTAATATGCTAGTTTATAAAAAGGATTTAAATAAAGTTTTGTTTTATTTCTTTAAAGTGTTTAATTTTAAATTGTTAAAAATGTATATGTATAAATGTATTAGATTTTTAAAATACAAGTATAAGGATTCATTTATATCATAATTAGTTTTCTAAAATTTTCTTTAAAGGATTAAATTTATATTCACATATAAGTATTAATTTATAAAGTAAATTAAATAGGTTAGTTTATGTTAACATTTGAATTAATGAAGAATTTATAAAAAAAAAATATACATAAGAAAAACATGTGTAACTATGTTGGTTATCTTAACTACATTTGTAAAGAAATTAAACATGTTTATGACATTTGTCCAATCTATAAACATGTGGCAACATTTATTCTTATTTAGAATTTAAAATTTATATTAAAGTTTTTTTTTGTTTGAAGAGAAATTTGTTTTCCACTCATAATTTTCAGCCCAAACTCTTTTTCTTTCTTCATTCTTTCAAAAACCTGTAATCTTCTTAAAATCTGCAAATGCAATTTATCTTCAATCTGCAACTTTAACATGCAATTGGAGATCTGCATTTCAAAAGAAAAGCTTCAATCTGCAGTGAAGTTCAACTGCATGTCATCTGCAGTTTAACACCTTTTAAGCAACTTCAAATCTGCATTTCAAAGTAAAGTATCAACCTGCACTTCAATTTAAAACCTGCAACTTAAACAAAGAGTCAACCTGCAAATTGAAATGGACTTCAACCTGTAACACAAATGGATGATCTACTGCAAGTCTCAATCATTTTAAAGCAACAAATTGAGGCATGCATGGACCACTTTTCAACAGCAAGAAATCAAAAGCAAATGCAGTTCTCAAATTTAAAAAGTTCAAACTTGGCATCAAAATCTGCTCTGCATATTTTAAGAAGGTGAGTGAACTTCTTTTAAAAACAGTTTGAATTGTTTTAAACCACCTTGCATGTGATGTTGTAACTTGTATTGAAATCTGATGCTTTGAATTTATATGGATTGAGTGGTGTGAGCTTGATATTCTGTTCTCTGTTATTCAAAGAATGTTCTGTTTAAAAAAAAAATTATAAAAATTAATATCTACAGATCTAATCTATATTAGGCTTAAATATTTGAATGAAGATTGTTTGCAATTGTATGATGAAGGTTATTAAATAGTTTCAGGAATTTTAAATGCTACCAATCCTGTTAAAAAAATAAAAATAATAGTGAACATAAATTTTGGATAAAAATCATCTTGCTCCATTTCAGAATCGAATTATAGGGTTTGATTCGTGCTTGAGAATCATGAATTTTAACATGCGAATGGTAATTTTTAGTGTGATAATTTGTTTGAAATTTGAAAATGAAAAATATCGGCAATTTGCTAAATTGCCGATGATTCCCTTTATAATTGAAGATGATATCTTGGAGGAAGTTAATTTAGGTATCATTGATCTTAGGAAAAATACTGGAAATTTTTTTTAGTGAGAGAATTTCTCGGAATGGATCGAAATAGGGTTTTAGCATGTTTAGTTTGGGCTTTGCTGTATGGGTTCCTGCAACTTGAATATTGGATCGGGTTCGATCGCGGCATGGGAATGTTGAAGCTTGGGGTTGTGGCGTTTCTAGGGTAAGGTCGACTGTGGCTTAACGGTGTCGTGATGTTGGTCGTGGGTGGTTTTGTGGAAGGTGGGTTTTGTAGTTTTTCGAGTTGAGGTCCAAATTTTGATTCGCGTAGGATTTGTTCGGGTTGGGGGTGTTGGGGTGCTCGCTGGCGATAAGGTGACTGTCGTAGATGATCGCGGTTGCTCACGGTGGCCGGAGGTAGTGGGAGACGTGCACATGGGTGTTGTGTACATGACTTTGATCTGGGAAAGTTTGGTTTGGGGAAGATGGAATTTTCTCGGGTGGGAACTCGCGTGAGACTCGGGGGTAACTCGAAGTCAGGTTGGGTTGGGTTTGCTTCGGGGTTAACTCGGGTTGGAGGGTGGTTTGCTTCGAGTTTTTTTTTTGGTGTTGTTTGATAATAGTTTTATAAGGGAATAAAATGGAAACTTTAAATTTGTTGATTAAAAATTTGATGCTAATCAAATTTATAAAGTATAAGTTGAAATTATATAATTTATTTCAATTTAAATTTATTTAAAGGGATTTCATATTGGAAGTAATTTAATTACATTTTGGATTTCAATTTAAAAAGGGTATTTTGAATTTAAATATTAAATCAAAGGTTAAGTAATGATTCAATCTTAAGATTTCAAATTTATATTTGAAATAAATAAGATTAATTTGAATGTTTTAAAGTATTGAAAATTTTGAAATTTGTTTTTAAATTTCAAATAAGATTATCATTATGATTTTGAAAACCAAATAGGATAACTGGTTTAAGATGTTAAAATTTGATTTAATTCATTACTAGATAAATAAGGTTAATTTATCTTGATTTGAATATTAAATTTGATTGTTAATAAGAAAAGTTTAATTAAGATTAATGTTCTCTTAATTAATTAAGGATTTTGAAATTATAAGAAATTAATTAATTGTTTAATTAATTTTAAATAATTAGTTAATTATTTATTCAATTTTAAAAAAAAATCACTTAATTATGAATTAATTAAGTGTAATTACTTAATAAAGTAATTAATGATTAATAATTGAATATAGTTAAGGAAATTAAATACTTATGGAAGTAATTAATGATAATTACTCATGGAGTAATTAGTAGAAGTGATTATTATTTAATCACTTAATGATATCAATTAAAGAATTGATTAATACAATTATTGAAGTTAATTAATTATGAAGTGATTAATTAATTAAAGAATTAAGAATTATTTAATGATGAAGTTAATTGTTTGTTAAGTAATCAATTAAGGAAGTAATTAAGACTTATTAATGAAAGTAATTAGAGATAATTACTTATGTAAGTAATTAAGAGTTAATTACTTAATTATTTAGTTAAATAATCAATGTGATTAATTAATTAATGAATGTAACTTAAGGTTAATTACTAAGTGTAATTAATTTAAATTGAAATTAATTAATAAAGTAATTAATTAAGGATTAATTGTTAATTTAAATTGGTTAATAATTACTTAATGAAGTAATTAAGAATTAGATTAATTAATCAAGGATTAATATAATTAATTAGGAAGTTCATTAATTATAATAAGTAATTACAAATTGTTAATTACTAATTATAATTTATGAGTTGATTAATTATAAGTTAATTAATTAAAGTATTATTAATTAATAAAATCACTAATTAATGTGATTTAGGATATTAATCAAGGTGGATTAATATAAGTGATTAATTTAAGTATGATTAATTAATTGTAATTAATTAAGGTTTAATGTAATTAATTATAGTTAATTAATTAATGAATAATCATTAATTATTTTAATTAATGATAGTAATTAAGATTTAATTACTGAATATGGATAGGATAATTACTTGAATGTAATTAAAGATAATTAATCAAAGAAAGATTAATTAGTGAAGATCATTAGAGATGATTAATTTATTTATTTGGGATAAATAAATGAAGAATAATTTATGTAATCCAATTGATTTGAGTTAATCAATTCTGTTATGGATGAATGATTAATATTGGATGATTGATTGATATTGGATGTTGATTGATATTGGTTGATACTGGATATCTCTGTTATGTGATATGCTGCTTTGTGAAGATGAATGTTAGTATGAATTATCTGTTATGGTAATATAATTCATCTATCTGTTTATATATCATCCTAAATATAAGTTTAAACTGTTTAAACCCTTAAGTATAACTTGGACATTAAAATGGCGTTTGGTTTCGGTGAGACCGGGATCGGGTTTCCATATTTGGAATCCGAAAACCACACCGATTCCAATTAAACGTTAGGTCGTTAATCCGAGCGGAGCAAGTGAAGACTCGAGGTGTAAGGGCTATACGTCAGTATAACTTTGTGGGTGATTCCGTAATGAGTTTGACGGAATAGTGCTTATAGATTCGAGATGGCGAACCAGAGTGCAAGGGCTATGGTCGTTGACTCTGAGGGTGATTCCAATAATGAGTGCAACAAGATAGTGCCTTCGGTTTCGTTCGAACCCAGAACGAACTTGTATGGATTGAATGCTTTCAGCACATCGTCAGGTGGACGATGAGCATTCTAAGATTTGATGTCCTATAAAGGTAATCGTAACCTCAAGCCTCATCAACCGGGAATGGCTAAAACAGGGGAGGTGCAGCAAGGCTTCGTGGGTAGCTCCCACTGGAGAGCAAGATTTTCCCCTGTCTAGAAGTCCCTTTTATTCGGCTGTGTGGGCAGTTGGGTCGCGGCCAACTGCGGGGTTGTCTTGCTCGGGACTGTCCAGTAAGGGATGTTTCCGGCCTTGTGTTGCAGGGGAGGGGGAGTACTCCTCAGTACGTTGATCTAGGCCACGTACTGTGACGGGCGGTACCCCAGTAGCCCTGCCATTGATGGAAACCCATTTTTCCCTACGAGACCCTACGGTTTTGATTGTATTACCCACTTTTGTGGCTAGTAGCTGGAATTTAATAGATGTAACAATTTCGGCTATTTCTTATTTACTTGAAAACCCTAGACACTATTATAATATCACTGGATTTCCTATCAAACGTTTTGGTTAGCGTAAGGTAAAAACTTTTTCATGTTTATGTGTGGGGAGTCTTACGTGATACCTTTTCTTTTCAAAGGTTTTTCTAAAGTTAAGCAACTTTAACCCGTTTACTCACACCAGACCCATGTCTGACACGAGTGTTTATTTTTTGTTTTATTAAACTCTTGGGCACTCATATTATATATGAGTAGTCAAGTGGTTCAGGTTAGCTTGACGAATTCTGGAGAAGATATGGAGCGGGAGGCTTCGACGTGTAGATATATACTGTTTCCGCTGTGTTTGATGTATCTGATTCTGTTGTACTTGAATTGTATAGTTAGACAGAAGTTTATAACTGTCTATTATCTGTTGGTTTAAGTTGTGTACTCTGATGTAATAAGATACTATGTAATATTTTATGAGATATATTATATTTTATTCGTTCCGCTGTGAGTTCTCTGATGTTGTTCTGTTTCTTCTTTCTCTTTCTTTTCTTCTTCTATCCCTTTCTTTCTTATTAGCGATGTGACTTCCTGGAGATAGGAAGTCGGGTCGTTACAGTGGTATCAGAGCATTAGGCTGAGTGAATACCTATGCTCTGTAGTGATGTCTTTCTTGAGAGAGCGTACTTGTAATTTATATATATATATATATATAGGTATATATATATACATGATCTGTTGGGTTATCTGTTTGGATTTTCCAACATAAGTTTTAGAGGTAGATGGATGGAGTAGTGGTGTGTGTGTGTAACACGACTACCACTGATGGAAGAGGTTCATATGTTGAGATTTGGAAGTATTTGTCGAGACTGTAGACCTAATATCGTCTCGAGTAAGATTTGTAGTTTGGAGTAAGAATTTCTCTGATATCCGAGGGAATTTTTTTTTGAAGATTCGGAGTGTATCTTTGGAATGTATGTTTGGATTTCGCTCGGGTAAGCGAATTTTCTAGTGTTTGGATTTGTCGGAAGTGCAGAAATAAATAATGATATCCTGATAACTGCGTGATGAGATGCAGTATCCTTGGATATTTTCTGAAGATGCTTTCTCTAGAAGCAGTTTTAGTAGTGGTTGAGGAGCAGCCTTTACCTGCCGCAGATAAGATTCGTCTGTGTAGAAGTTGTTTGGATCTTTAGTATGGAGTTTGGCTGTTTTGGGATATGAGACTAAGGTCTATGAGTTGTTTCTCTCCAGGCATGGTCTCATTGTTATTCCTTAAGGAAAGCGAGATATGGATGCTTGGTTTGGAGTTCGAGTTTCTGGAAGGGTTGTTTGCCATCTCAGAAGTCAGTTGTGTGATTTGTTGAAGGTTTGGTTTTGGAGAAGCATTTGGATTTGAAGTCTTTGGTTAGCTGTGGCAGCGGTTTCAGCTCGAAATGTTCGGTGTGCTGACGAGGAGATTTTTTTTGGCTTTGTTGTATCATCAAGGTAGAGTTTAGAAGCAGTTGTGTGGCTTGTTTCTCCGATGGTTCTGAAATCTTGTGGTTCTCTTTCAGCAGTCCTAGCTGAAGGTGGTGATGTTTTCTTGAAGTGTTAACCTTTGTTTGGAAAAGTTAAAGCTGTTCTAATTGGTAAGGAGATGACGGTTTCTTTGGAATCCGAACTGGGTAGGATCGCAAATGTGACTTGCGATTAGTTGGAAATTTTCTTGGGCTATCTTGGGTGATCTGTATTGAGATTGAGAGTTCTATTGTGGAAGTAGGAGCTACTGATGTAATCAGAAGGTTGTTTGCATCTGGAGTTGAGTTCTATATTGTTTTGGTTCCAAAAGAAATTTTGGTAGTTAGCCTGATATTTGGGTGGTTCTTGGAGAAAGGAGAGTTAGCATAGCAGCTTAGAATTATTTTTGGGATTTGGATTGGTCTGATCTAGCTTTTGGAATTGGATTCTGTTTTGTGGATGTGTGACCAAGTCCGATGTGTCACTCATATTTTTATGAATTTGATGAACAAAGTTTCTGGTATATATTGGATAGGTTTGTATCTGTATTCTCATCTATTTTGGAATACAGTTGTGCAGCGAAAGCGAGGTAGCTGCTGAGCAAGGAAGAAAGTAAGTTCTGTCTGCTATTGCTTTGGAGTAGAGTTTGTGTTCTGGATCTCGACGGATTTTGGAAGGCTTTTCTGTTGAATAGGATCTAGAAACTGCTTTGTTTTGGTCTAGTTGTTTCTAGAAGTATCATCATTGGTTGAGATGATCAGGAAGAATATTGGCAGCCCAGGAATATCTGTTGAGTTATGCAGATAAGAGATAAGGAGATTTGGAATTTGAAGTTGGAGACTTCAGTGTTGTTAAGATTTCTCTGGTTAAGAGAACAGAAATTGGATGAGATGGGTTGGTTAGTGCTGTAGCATCTGGGATGCTTTATCTGTGTTTTGATAGGATAAGATTGAATTGCCAGTTTGGATAGCTGGAATTCATTATGTGTCACGTATCTCTGAGGGAGTACGTGTATGATT
Source organism: Allium cepa (assembly GCA_030765085.1). Lineage (NCBI taxonomy): Eukaryota > Viridiplantae > Streptophyta > Magnoliopsida > Asparagales > Amaryllidaceae > Allium > Allium cepa. Next base: position 897,388,101 of record CM060932.1, read on the forward strand.
CATCATTGGTTGTTGAATCTGTAGTTTACTTGGAGTTGGATGTTGAGATGGATTTGAGAGTAGTCTGATGTTCTGTTCAGATTTTGGTTGTGTAGTTAGTTTGTTGACTTTTATAGAGCGAGTCTCCCGGTGATTTATACTTGGAAAACTCGAGATAGTGTTAGAAGATTTATTCTGATTTGTGTCAGAATAATTAGTTAAGTTTGTTTGTTTGATTTGTTGCTAATTTAAATTAAAATCTGTACTGAATTATTAAATTACCTTTGCTTTTAAATTTCGAGGACGAAATTCTTTTAAGGGGGAGGATTGTAACGACCCGGAATTTTGGGCAATATAAATTTAATAATCTGTATTAATAATTTAACTGGTTTGACAATTTTTCTTTGTAATTTTAATTTTAAACTGATAAATTTATTCTTTTAAAGGTTAATAAATATTTAAATCTGTTAATGGTGATTAATATCTTTTTAGAAATTTAAAATGTTGATAAGAATTGTTTTTCAAAGCTAATCAGATTTTATTCTTTTTATAATATATACAATTGATATATATTGTGAATAAAAGAGCTTTTTTTTGGGCAAAGCCAGCGGGGTTAACTGGTCCCCTACCAGTTTTATTGCAAACAACAATAAAAAGAACTACAGAGGTAAAAACAATAGGTAGAAAAAAAACTAGAAAATACACACATGAAAAAAAACAACACAATCAAACCCAAACTTGAATCAAAGACTGGGAGAAATTGCAAGCACAGTCCCTCAAATGATTGTAGGTGCGGCACTTGACTTCATTCCATAATTCATTTTCATTTCTTCTTACATTTTCAAATACTCTGGAATTTCTCTCTCTCCATATCACTGCCATATATATTTTCAAACAAACTGCCATTACTCTGCTTTTCTCTGATCTCCATCTCGTTGCTTTGTAAATTATTCTCCATTGTATTATAGTTGTGCGACCAAAAAGTTTAGTACCTGTGAGACCACCTATCTTAATTAATATATTTTGCAATGCAGGACAATCAAAGTATAGATGCTCAGTAGTTTCTTCTTCAATTTCACAATACAAGCAATGAATAGGACATGCCATCCCATACTTGTGTAACAGACTTCTAGTAAGTAAAGCATTGTTAAGCACCTTCGACATCATAAGATTATCCTGTGGAACAGAGTCACTTGTCCATATAACTTCATACCATTTAGCAGCTGGCAGGGGAACAATTTCAGTGAGGGATTTGTATACTTCTTTGACAGTGTGTGGTTTGCTGTGCCATTGCACATTATTACTTTGCATATCACTGACAGAAACTTGTTGTATATCAGTCCATATTTGCTGTATAAATTGGTTACTACAGTGTGGTAACTGTATCTTACCATTGTGTAAGAACTCATTAGCATTAGCATTCATATGAATACCAGTTTGTATAATTTGCTCATAGGAACACAATTTTGATAAGATTAGGCCATTTCTAACCCATGGTTCATTCCAAAAGTTAACAGCAGAACTTGCATTGACTGGATATTGTATCATAGGTAGAAAGACTTCTCTGTACTTCAGCATGCTTCTCCACGTCCAGCTACTCAGTTGTGGGATTTCCATAATCCAGAATTGTCTGTTCTTAATGTTGTAATGCCATGTCCATTCAACCCATAAACTACTTCTTCTATTTATGATTGCATCAAACTGTTTACTAATAGCAACAATGCATTAAATGTAAGGAATAAAAGAGCTTTTGTTTTAAATTAAAGATTAATTTTCATATTGTAATATATATATGTATGTATATGTTATAATTTGAGTTGTTTGAAATTTAATTTAATCTATTAACAATTTATATATAATGAATATGTTTGAGATTTTAATTTAAAGCTTTATTTAAAATTTAATAGTTTTCAAAAGTTGATTTAAACGTTTAATTCAATTGTTTAAAAAAAATATAAAGATAATTGTTTATTTTTAATATGCTAGTTTATAAAAAGGATTTAAATAAAGTTTTGTTTTATTTCTTTAAAGTTTTTAATTTTAAATGGTTAAAAATGTATATGTATAAATGTATTAGATTTTTAAAATACAAGTATAAGGATTCATTTATATCATAATTAGTTTTCTAAAATTTTCTTTAAAGGATTAAATTTATATTCACATATAAGTATTAATTTATAAAGTAAATTAAATAGGTTAGTTTATGTTAACATTTGAATTAAATGAAGAATTTATAAAAAAAATATACATAAGAAAAACATGTGTAACTATGTTGGTTATCTTAACTACAATTGTAAAGAAATTAAACATGTTTATGACATTTGTCCAATCTATAAACATGTGGCAACATTTATTCTTATTTAGAATTTAAAATTTATATTAAAGTTTTTTTTTGTTTGAAGAGAAATTTGTTTTCCACTCATAATTTTCAGCCCAAACTCTTTTTCTTTCTTCATTCTTTCAAAAACCTGTAATCTTCTTAAAATCTGCAAATGCAATTTATCTTCAATTTGCAACTTAAACATGCAATTGGAGATCTGCATTTCAAAAGAAAAGCTTCAATCTGCAGTGAAGTTCAACTGCATGTCATCTGCAGTTTAACACCTTTTAAGCAACTTCAAATCTGCATTTCAAAGTAAAGTATCAACCTGCAATTCAATTTAAAACCTGCAACTTAAACAAAGAGTCAACCTGCAAATTGAAATGGACTTCAACCTGTAACACAAATGGATGATCTACTGCAAATCTCAATCATTTTAAAGCCACAAATTGAGGCATGCATGGACCACTTTTCAACAGCAAGAAATCAAAATCAAATGCAGTTCTCAAATTTAAAAAGTTCAAACCTGGCATCAAAATCTGCTCTGCATATTTTAAGAAGGTGAGTGAACTTCTTTTAAAAACAGTTTGAATTGTTTTAAACCACCTTGCATGTGATGTTATAACTTGTATTGAAATCTGATGCTTTGAATTTATATGGATTGAGTGGTGTGAGCTTGATATTCTATTTTCTGTTATTCAAAGAATGTTCTGTTTAAAAAAAAAATTTATAAAAATTAATATCTACAGATCTAATCTATATTAGGCTTAAATATTTGAATGAAGATTGTTTGCAATTGTATGATGAAGGTTATTAAATAGTTTCAGGAATTTTAAATACTACCAATCCTGTTAAAAAAATAAAAATAATAGTGAAACATAAATTTTGGATAAAAATTCATCTTGCTCCATTTCAGAATCGAATTATAGGGTTTGATTCGTGCTTGAGAATGATGAATTTTAACAAGCGAATGGTAATTTTTAGTGTGATAATTTGTTAGAAATTTGAAAATGAAAAATATCGACAATTTGCTAAATTGCCGATGATTCCCTTTATAATTGAAGATGATATCTTGGAGGAAGTTAATTTAGGTATCATTGATCTTAGGAAAAATACTGGAAATTTTTTTTAGTGAGAGAATTTCTCGGAATGGATCGAAATAGGGTTTTAGCATGTTTAGTTTGGGCTTTGCTGTATGGGTTCCTGCAACTTGAATATTGGATCGGGTTCGATCGCGGCATGGGAATGTTGAAGCTTGGGGTTGTGGCGTTTCTAGGGTAAGGTCGACTGTGGCTTAACGGTGTCGTGATGTTGGTCGTGGGTGGTTTTGTGGAAGGTGGGTTTTGTAGTTTTTCGAGTTGAGGTCCAAATTTTGATTCGCGTAGGATTTGTTCGGGTTGGGGGTGTTGGGGTGCTCGCTGGCGATAAGGCGACTGTCGTAGATAAGGTGATTCCGTAATGAGTTTGACGGAATAGTGCTTATAGACTCGAGATGGCGAATCAGAGTGCAAGGGCTATGGTCGTTGACTCTGAGGGTGATTCCAATAATGAGTGCAACGAGATAGTGCCTTCGGTTTCGTTCGAACCCGGAACGAACTTGTATGGATTGAATGCTTTCAGCACATCGTCAGGTGGACGATGAGCATTCTAAGATTTGATGTCCTATAAAGGTAATCGTAACCTCAAGCCTCATCAACCGGGAATGGCTAAAACAGGGGAGGTGCAGCAAGGCTTCGTGGGTAGCTCCCACTGGAGAGCAAAATTTTCCCCTGTCTAGAAGTCCCTTTTATTCGGCTGTGTGGGCAGCTGGGTCGCGGCCAACTGCGGGGTTGTCTTGTTCGGGACTGTCCAGTAAGGGATGGTTCCGGCCTTGTGTTGCAGAGGAGTGGGAGTACTCCTCGGTACGTTGATCTAGGCCACGTACTGTGACGGGCGGTACCCCAGTAGCCCTGCCATTGATGGAAACCCATTTTCCCTACGAGACCCTACGGTTTTGATTGTATTACCCACTTTTGTAGCTAGTAGCTGGAATTTAATAGATGTAACAATTTCGACTATTTCTTATTTACTTGAAAACCCTAGACACTATTATAATATCACTGGATTTCCTATCAAATGTTTTGGTTAGCGTAAGGTAAAAACTTTTCCATGTTTATGTGTGGGGAGTCTTACGTGATACCTTTTCTTTTCAAAGGTTTTTCTAGAGTTAAGCAACTTTAACCCGTTTACTCACACCAGACCCCTGTCTGACCCGAGTGTTTATTTTCTGTTTTATTAAACTCTTGGGCACTCATATTATATATGAGTAGTCAAGTGGTTCAGGTTAGCTTGATGAATTCTGGAGGAGATATGGAGCGGGAGGCTTCGACGTGTAGATATATATTGTTTCCGCTGTGTTTGATGTATCTGATTCTGTTGTACTTGAATTGTATAGTTAGACAGAAGTTTATAACTGTCTATTATCTGTTGGTTTAAGTTGTGTACTCTGATGTAATAACATACTATGTAATATTTTATGAGATATATTATATTTTATTCGTTCCGCTGTGAGTTCTCTGATGTTGTTCTGTTTCTTCTTTCTCTTTCTTTTCTTCTTCTATCCCTTTCTTTCTTATTAGCGATGCGACTTCCTGGAGATAGGAAGTCGGGTCGTTACAGATGCCATTCAATATCCTCTGCCAATATTTCTAATATCTATTCCAAAGTTGTAGTGGGTTAGATACTTTGCAGACAGCAACATAACAAAAAGTTCACGTAAAGACACTGCAATTGCCAACGTGATGCCTCGGTTAAAGCTATGTTCCATTCATTATCATCTTCAAGTAATCCGTGTGCAACATATGCGCTTTTAAAAGAGTCATAAACAACAGAATTAACGGTTCTTATCTCTTCATAGCTGGTTGGTCCTTTGACAATGTTTAACAGTAGACGTAAATAAAATCGTTCGCCGCATGTTGGATGAGCAAAATAAACTTTACCAATTGTGTCCCCTTTTTTCTATGTTGTCCACTTGCCAATTTTTTTTGTTCCATACCCATTTTGTAGGAAAATCTACATATGTTAACTTTCGTGCCTCCTCACTAATTTTATTAGTTTCCATCCATTCAGTGAAAATATTATTGTTAATAGCAGGTTGACATACTAACTCAGCCAAATTATCGTCATCGTGAAAAACATGTTTTGCTCTTTAGGTAAAGGAAAGTGTAATCGTTTGACTACAGATTTTTGATAATGAATATATAAATTGAAAATTCTCCAACTTGCTTCTGAAGCTGATATGTAATGACAATATATATAAGTCATTATTTCATCCACCTCTCAAACAAAATTCTAGTTTGTAACATTGTTTTCCTCAATTACAACAGCAGTTCTATCGTGGCCTTTGTGAATGTACTTGAAAAAATATTTAACAGACTTCGCACGATTGCATATCTCAACATTAACGTGTGCTTGATACTTCACAACTAAACTGACATTATGCGGTATTACCCAATAATTATTTAGATCAACCCCAGATAATGTGGTGACAAAATTATCATTGCTGCGTCTTTGGTAATTTGGAAAACCATGTTTGTCATACGTTGTTTCATAATTAACCCATTTTGGGTAATGTTTTGAACATTTAGCATTTATCATACATGGGCAGCTAGGATTAAGAATGCCGCATAGTCCGTGTACCATAAACTGACAGACTGATGATATGCAACAGGATCTGCCTCACGGTTTGGAAATTCTGCACTAACCACCTTATCCATGTCAGCTGTCGTTTTTGATCTGTCCTCCCCTCGTACAAACAGTAAGATATGTGCATGAGGCAAGCAATGCTTTTGAAATTCAATAGCGTATAAAGCTGGAAAAATATTTACCAAAATTAATCAATATTGTCAGTGTATGCAATTATTTTGAAGGAAATTTTACTGCATGATGTGATGTACCTGCATTTAGTTTCCAAAATGTTCTTTTTCCTTTATGTCATGCATTAACTACTGCAACTTAATGTGAAAAACACGTGAGATTATATCTGGTCCATCTTCTGCCCTTTGACCTGGAATTGTCTTTAAGCACTCCTTAATTATGGCCATTGAGAGTTGCTTGTAAATGTGATAAAGTAATCTGGAGAACCAGCTTATCGACAAATTGCCATTGCATCTTGGTAGTTTTGAACCATATACCTAGGCCTACCAGTGAAAGAAGAAGGCAAAACCATTCTCCTACCAATAGACAAAGCTGATATGTCACCTACTGCAACCGCATCCTTCAGCCCTTTGTATAGTTCAGACCTGATATTATGTTGATTATTTCTAATCCAATTCAATCTGTCCTCCTTAATGCAACAGTATGCATCAACTATTAGCTGCTGGAACAATCTCCCACCATAAAGCAAGGTATTACCATCTCCCTCTCCGTATTGCAGTATGTAGGCATAATATTCACGCATGGTTACCATGTCGTCCTTACTGATATCAGCTGGTTCGATAGAGTGATAAGGTATGTTAAGTCTGTAACCATCCTTTGCATATGGAAATAAGAGTGGATACTGGATGGCCATAAAACTGGGGTGTTTCTCATTAACTCTTAAGCGGTCCACTTTTTTCCTCGATTATGATGTCCCTGTAACCTTCACTTTAGGTACCATTCCCTGTCACCAACGCTGCAATCTCAGAAGTTGTTGGTATATTGTACTGCCTACCATCTCTATCCCTCCTTTCCAACAAACGAAGCGAAACATTGGTCAAACTACTACTCGCATACCTGTCTCTAGCCATCCGAAACACCTTAGCTAGCTCATTACAGTCATTGAACATAGATATTAATTTTTTAATAATATGAGGGTTCGTAGACTGCCTATCGGACAACCCAGGCACATTAACTCTGTTTGTAACCTCATTGGTTGTGTCATAAATATATAGTTGCGCAAATTTAGCTTGTCCATTGGTGGGTAGCATTGAGCCAATTTTATGATAATTCTGCCCGATAATTCTAAATACATATGGACCCCGAGCTATGTTCAATAATTATCAATACAGCCATCCATAAAGGTAAATGCAAACATCTCATTATACACCCGTATGTTCTCTCTGAAATTAGAACTATCACGACCACCATTGTAATCAAGCAGGTTATGTAAATAGTCAAGGCATTTTTTATGTCGTGGTAACTTAATTTTACCGCCCTTGTAGCAAATAGAAAACTTCGAATTCACGAGTCTTCTTGACTTCCTGTTCCTTTCTTTGTACCAAATTATTGCATTACAACTTGAGCAAACATAGGTAGGACCACAAAAATTCCATGGCTGCAACGCAGTTCCTGTTTCAACAGTTTATGAATCAATGCTCTTAAGACGTATGCATAGTGTAAACCTACTAAGACTAAACAAAGTGGTAGAGGAACCGTTGTAAGTTTGATTAATGACAAAGTGAACTTTACTCCGTAAACCATATGACATCTCAAGTGGATAGGAGCAAACATAAATATGTTTAAAACGCAACAGGTAAATGGGTTATTCCAGGTTATATTATAGTTCATAAGAGACAGGAAGAAGAAGAGTACACCATTACCTGTGCCTATTTTCGCAAACACACTGATGCATGAACTTGGTGAAGCATATCGTCCATTTTCTTTTCTCCCTTTTTTTGTTGCAATGGTAGGCACTAGTTGTAGTCTGTTAATATATGAATGAAATAACAATATGTACACCGACAGAACCTACCATTATGGCCACTCCGTCCTAAAGTTATCTTTGGCCTATATGACACATCTCCACGGAACTCGCTTGTATCTTCCATCGTTGTCCCCTCCTATTGTAAAACTATAGACCTTTTCCTTTTCCTTCTGTAACAACTGTATATTTGGACCATTTAAATTGACAATAACCCACACATGTCAACTTAAACAACACAAAACACGAATCATTAATGGAGTATATGTATATAATTGAGAATCATCACAGAATCACAAAAGATGCAACATAACAGAATAATGCAGAAGAATTACAACAATACCATAATAGTATTTCATGAAGCTACTAAGTAAATACAACAATGTCTCAAGCAAATAGTGAAATAGAAATACATAGATGTCCGATAATATCAAAATAGGAAAGAGAAATACTGATAAAGATAAAGATAAATGATAGTTCTTCAAGTCTTCAGCTTCCAAGCAGCACAGCAACAGAAATCCTCAGACTGACCCGAGCATAAGCACAAACAAACACTCAAGTCAGGACATATATTCTTATACAGATAATTTGGTTCAAATTTGAAATAACAATAACTCAAAGATGAATGGAATAACATATTTCAGGATCCGTTAAACTATCTATATATAGTAGTGTACGCTACGTAGATAATCTCTAACAGTAACATAAAGTATCAAAATAGTGTTAAGGCGTTACCATTTTCCCCTTAACACATTTATATAGCATTACAGTTTATACGGTACTGTACACTCCACCGTAAAATAGTGGGCTATCAGGAAGTACTCTATAGGTATAATACAAAACAAATCGTAGTGGTCGCGTATATAGGGAAACAAGTATGACAAGGCACATGAGGCAATACCTAAGGTAGTGAAATTACCATTTGCCTGATTCGGACTGGTGAGAACGCATCGCCGCAACGATCGCAACACCGCGAAACAACACACCAAATTCAAGGGTGCGCACCAATCAATAACAAGTAATGAGTAGTTTACGAACAAATGTGTTCGCTCGAGGTAGCTAACCCCATTTGGCCTGGCACGGCTCCTGTTTTAGCCATTTCCAATTTGACATAAGTGTCAAGGTCATCCATTATCGTTCTCTTTCTTCAGTCATCAACGTACGTCATTCCAACCTCTTCATTCTGGTTCACACTCCACGTATAGTTATTAAAGTGGTATTCGGTTTAGACAGTGAGTATGTCCCTAACCGATTCCGGTCTCTTTAATAACTTTCGTAATTATTATACCGATTGGTCATTTAATATATTTCTAAACCAAATCAATTTCAGTTTCACTTAGAATTTGAAAGCCAACATTTCATTTGTCTTTCTATATCAATTTCCAAAAAAATTACGTTTCAAGACTTCCAAATTTCCAATTTCAAAACTCTATAATTCAACTTTAAATTTTGATTTAAACAATTCAAATATTGATTTAAATTCATATATAGGTTTCATTCCATAATATTTTAAATTAAGTTAATTTAACATTCAAATCAATTTTAATTCATTGATGGATTTCATTCAATAATCATTAAATTTAAGTTAATTTCACATTCAAACAATTTAAATTCATTGATGGATTTCATTCAATAATCATTAAAATTAAGTTAGTTTAATATTCAAAACAATTTCAATTTAATTTCCAATTCATTAAATCAAATTAAGTTTACCTACATTATATCAAACTTACGAATTTAATTAAATTAAATTCGTCAAATTAAATTCTTTAAATTGCAAGTCTAATATTAATTTCAATAAATCACATTTTATTTCTTGTTAAAGAAATTCCATTTCACTTATTTACTTATCTAGTTTAACAAATTTCAAAAATTAATTATTAAAGAAATTCAATTTCACTTATTAACGAAATTCAATTTTGTTCAGTTATTAAATAAATTTCAAAACTTAATTCAATAATTTACTTAAATTTAATCAACATTTTTTATTAAATATTTTATTTCAAATTATTAAATATTAACATTTTAAATTCCACTAGAATTCATATTCCAAACTTCATTTAAAAACCCTTATTATTTCATTCAAATAAAATCTTTATTTATTTATTTAAATCGAATTATTTGACCAATCGGGTTTTTATTTAGTTCTCTATCCTATGCCAATTGTTTTATTTGGGTATTTATCATTTCAACCCGATTCCATTTCAATTCAAAAATCAGAAACATAGTAAAGGGAACTTGCAGTGTGATAACTAGGATGGTGTCAAAGTAAATAAACAAGCAATAACAACAATCAATAATAATCCAACAATTTATTTAAATAATCCCGAAATAATCGTATTAATTTACAATATAATTTATGTAAATTAGTATAATTATTTCTAGAATCTACACTATCATTTCATGTAGATTAAAGATTATTACACTATAATTTATGCGGTTCTACACTTGATATCTACTTATTCAATTTCATATTACATCAATTTATACAGCATAAATGTAAATGGTTCAAGGTGTAATTAACCATATTTCTACGTGTCAATTAACTGGACATTTAAAGGGGTCATATTATACAAATTTTATTTAATCAAATTCAAACACATATATCAATTTCGAATTGTCAACTACCCTACGTTAAGTTCAAGTGTATATTATTTATAACTTCATGTATTAACAATTTTTAACGTCAAAGATCAACATCAACAATCAACATATCATCAACCAAACTTGATTATCATTGTATAAGAATATAAGTCGTGAAATTTATTCACCTTTCATGGTTAGAGAAATTGAACGGTGAAGCATGAAGAGGCACGAATGGAATTGGTTCAACACAGCTTAAACACGAACAACCGAACAACTATAAGCATTGACAAGGAAAAGAATGGTATTAATTTCAATATGGACGTTCATATATATTTTATAAATAATATACATGCACTTACCAAACGATGAGGAAAAAGAAAGAAAGCTGAAAATTTTGGTGCTACTATAATGTGGAACTTCAACTGGTTGCTGCTGTATCAAACAAAGAAGAGAAGTGGTTACTATTATTTAGCAACAAAATATATACACTGCATATATATATTCTTTCGGCAATCACTTCAAACACGGTAACACTTCTTCTTTTCATAAAGAGACACTGTTCCATCAACATCCCTTTTCTTTTCTTTTCTTTTTTTAGAAACAAGACTGTCACTTTATATATATATATATATATATAACGCAAGCCTGTAACTGCATCTACATACAGCATGCTCACGTTTTCATACATACAGCATGCACATGCATGCACTAGAGGTGACCCGGTCTCGGGTGGTGCACGGGTGTGAGGCGACGGCGGTGACTGGGGTGGGACATTGGAGGGTACGGTGGCTCAGGCAGCGGAGTGGGACGGCGCGCGCGTCTGCGCGTGGTGGAAGGCGGACTGGGAAGGCCCACAACCAGAGGAGGGTCGGTGGTGTGTGCGCGCGGAGGAGGGGGTGACTGGATGTGGTGCTCGATACAGCGGGTTTGCGCGATGGCCGGAGGAGTGAACTCGCGACAAGGGGGTGGCGGGCAACGCAATGGGAGAGGAGGGGAGGACGGTGGAGTTGGTGGACTGGGTCGGTGAGCGTGCGCGCGTAGGAGGAGGGGCATGCGCCTGGTGGCCGGAATGAAGTGACGCGCGGAGGAGGACGTGGGGAAGGGTAGTGCGCATGTGGTGGCCGGAGGTGTGGTTCCCGGGGATGGTTGCGCGTGCGTTTGACGGAGCATGGGCGATGTGTGCACGCGCGTATGATGGAGGGGATGCTGTTCTTTATTTTCTTTTACATCATTTTCTTCTTCCAAATTTTTTTTAACGGTAAAAAATATATGAAAAGGGAGAATAATGATGAAGAAGTGGAGGAGAGGTGGTTCTTACCTGTAGCAATTAGTGAATGAACGAATACGTTTCATTTCTTTTAATTTTATAATTTGCAGCAATAATTTTCATTTTGAATTCCGAAACGTCACTCCTATTTCCAAACCACAACTACTATCTGCCAACTTCCCTAATGAATGCACCCATCCATAATTTTTTTTTAAAATTTTAAATGGGTACGGATTGAAAATTTCTGGGCTTAACATTATTTAACCGGTCCGCTTGAATCAGTTAAATTAGCGCGACGATCTACATCGAACTCCGATTTGTACAAATGAATACACCGTTTTGATCAGCGCGACGAGACGCTTCAAACAGTGCACAGATAATTGTGATACAACCATTTTATCAAAACTCGAAATTTACGCCGATTAAATTGTCGTTTGACAAAACAAGTTAAATGTAGCAGGCGATGACGGAATTAGACGAAACAAAATGAGACGTCTTGATCAGATAAATCTTTACAATATTACCGTGTAAAAATATTTAGATTCGAAAGATAAAATTTACGCACCTTTAAAATGAACTGATATATAATGAAAACGCGAACGAAATTTACTGCGATATTTTGCGATGAAACTTTTCTTATATCAATAACTAACTAGACGCATCTTATAAATGAAGTTTGGACGTTAATTGAAAACGTACAGAAATTTCAGATTTTTATATTAAATAATGGATTTAAAATTTTAAATTGGGTCGGAAATTTAGGGTCGTTACAATCTCCCCACTCAAAACTTTTCATCCTCGAAAAGGAACGAGACGGGAGAAGTAGGAAAGAAACAAGCAGAAAAGTCAAGATCACTACTACAAAACAGGCCATTTGCATCGCCTCATTTGAATCGGTTGAAGTAAAAACTGATGCAAATAAAACTATTTGCATCAGTTCTGTCTTAATAACCGATGCAATTGGTACGTGAAAAGCAATAGGTAATAAAAAATTAAATTTGCATCAGTTGTTACCAACAACCGATGCAAATACGTCGATGCAAATTGTTTTAGTCGCATCGATTTTAAAGTCAACTGATGCAACTACGTCCAAAATAATAATTTCCGCATCGGTTCCCTAGCAGAGGCGATGCAATATTATTTAGGTTATTCGTTGCTCACATGTTAGATCCCGCCTTTCCAATTTTTTTCGCCGCTCCCATTCTTTTCCCCAAATAATTGTCTGCTTTAAAAAAGACCCTAAAATGGTTTCTCGAGTTGCTATAGATTCCACAGTTCGTATTCGAGATTCCACAGTTAAGCGATCAATTTCTATAGATTCCATAGTTCATATTCGAGAGCGATTACACGATGGTAGTCGCTTTGGGTGATTTGGATTTACGAGGTGGTTCGCGGCAACTTGGCAAGGAAGACTTGGGTATTGGGTTCAAGATGTTGGCGATTGCAGTTTGGAGAAGATTGGGTTGTCGTGGTTTGTACGTGGGTTCGATCGGGGATTGTGGTGATGCTGGGCTTGGGTTTCTCGAGTTGCTGCTCTGATTGGAGAGGATTTGGTATGGTGCTGCAGTGTGGGATTAGAGCAGGGAAGTGAACTGATGGCAGTGGTCAAGTGAATTCGAACAGAGATGCTTTGGTATGTATTTTTTTCTTTTTTTTGAATGGATGATGGGTATTGGTGGTTGGCAGTTTTGTTTATTAGTTTATATACATTAACAATCGTATTAAATATGCACCTGCAAAAACTTATCACATCAGTATGCGTTATTGTTGAAGCTTAAAATGGAAGCAAATGAAACTAACAAATTATTTTGAAGTGTAATGTCCTTCAAAATGAATACACCTGTTATCATAGGAAATTTTACATCGGTGAACGATGAAATGTTCATAGTGGTCTTTCATGAGATGTAAAATGTTTTGTATTAGGAGTCACTTTGGAAAACATAACTTCAATTTGGAAAATGTGGTTGCCTACCATCTATGAGCGCACAACCAAGGTCTGATGCATTAATTCTTATCAGAAAAGATTTTGGTCTCTCTTATTAATATCACAAGATCATAGGTGATCTAACATATTACTAGTAGGGTATTATGTGCAAAGAAATATGGGTAAAGAAAGTTGAATTGAAGGCCTAAAAGACCTGTAAACTAATTTATTGACAGAGTCCATGAATATCTCATAAACCACATGGTCTAAGGTTACATTGATGAAGACATTGGCAATGCAAGCAAGGATTTAATTGAGATTACACATCATGCTTATTAATTTACTAAGGTCGGATTTCTTTTGTTGAGGTTCATTCCTCTGTTTGAAAATGGAATTATTTACATGATTCGTTCTTGAATGGCTTATTGACATAGTCAATTACAACCGCATTAATATGGCTAATTTTTCTCAAAATACAAGGTAGATTGAACATATGCACATGTATGTATGTTTGTATGTATGTATGAACATACATATGTGAACTTATCTAGATAATAATACTATTAAAAAATATGCCTAGCCATCTTGTTTATTGTTCATGAAACCATGGTACTAAAACTCCGCCTTCACAAATTTCAGATCGTAAATTACAGAATGCTTCTTAATGGATCTGCTTCACGATGCTATATCTGCTCTCTAGAATGGCCTTTCTTAGCACCCTTTCCAACAAATTTAGTCAGTATTTTTACTATTTGTTAGATTTAATCCTTTTTTTCTTTTTCTTCGGTTGCACTTAGTTGATGTGGTTTGGTAGAGGCAGGATACAAGCTCTAGTATTGATAGTGAAACTGATTTAGTTGATGAGAACGTTGCTGTTAATGTGGTTCTAGTGAATACACATCAGGTGATTCTATGTAGCCTTGTAACATCTTGTTTTCTGTTATAAGTTTATTCAACTTTTGTTGATTTAACTGTTGCCTCAAGAGTGTTTAAGAATATGGATACAGATGATTCTGATGTTCTTCTCTTCCATGCACGACAGACATGTATTTGTCATATTCTAATTATTCACCTTACTTAGTTATTCTATCCGTAGTGATAATGAGAGGATTTGCGTTGTTTTTAGGAATACAAGCTTGGGGAATTTGTTCTTCAAAGTGGTTGGAACACCTAATGCGAATACTATTTACCAGGTAATTTTTGTTTAAAATCACAAACTATCAATATAAATGCTTTATTAGTTTATGCCAGGAAGGATTTTGGTCACAGCTAATTAGCACTAGCCTGTTCTGATCCTAGCTTCAAACTATGAAATGTTGATCTACATTATTATTTTCTCTTTAGTATTATATGAAGAATTTAATGTTTTATGCTAAAAGTATGTTGGATACTACTCATTTAAACCTTCTTTACCATCTAAGCAATTTCCTTGAATAAATATTTGGGAACAACCTGTATTTCTTTAATAATGAAGACATTCTTCTCTTCTCAATGCACTTGTAATTTCATCTGTAAAGGTAGCATTTTCCACACATCTATGGCGACGATTGTTTATCAAGTACAAAACGAATAAAATCAAGAATGGTAAATCCTTTAACATTTATTCATGAGATATAAATCATCCACTAATTTTTATGAATGATCTCAATGAATTTCTGTAAGAGGGTGCATTTGATTGCTTTGTGTTCATGAAGCTTTTTGATTTTGAAATGGTTTTGTCTTCAAAAAACGGTAAAATAAAATATATAAGCGACATATAAATTAGAATGGAATTTAGTTTGAATATGTGATCTAAATAAGAAAACGTGCTTGATGTATTACACAAAAACTTTCAGACACTTTTTTTAATATTTCATCTAGCAGCTCATGCTACTGACTTGATCCATCATCTGTTCATTACTATCAAGTAAAACGTATTGTGAAAAATAATAGAAGTACAAGAATTTAAAACTGCTAAGGTAACTTTATAACTATAGAACAACCTACTATGTATGGCCTGATAATTATCGGAACAGACTATGCTACTGAATACAGCCTATTTACAAATGCTTATAATAATTGATGCTTACATTAATTCAACAACCAATTTACAGACCTGATTGTTGTGTAACTGGGGTTCTAGAAAAATTATATAACTACTAGTAATTAGTAATTATAGCCTGCTTATACCTTATGAAGACTGTAATTGTTCTTATAGACGTATATTACAGCCAATGCTAGAACCTCATAAGCATGACAAGCTTAACCATTATAGCATTTTGTATTCACATGTAGCTAGCTTTCCCATTTGTGTTCACCTGTAGCTAGCTACAGGTTTCAAAATATAATACTATGAGTTCCTTCATGTCTCATTTTTTGTTCACCTTTAGCTAATTTTCCAGTTTTGCTAAATTTTGCTATCGTTTGGTTTTAATGTTATATACTATGTGATTTTAATATAGCAGTTGTGATTAATTTTAATTCTGTTTAAGGATTCTATTGATTGTTCTTAGTATGTAGTGCGTTAACTCTTTGTGTTACTAAAAGGCTTATTACATCAAAATAATTCATCAAATATTTTAAATTTTGTGCAGGTAATGCACAATGCAGAACATGAGAGTACAGGGTAAAAAGAAAAGCAAGATCGTCCATCACTCAAAAGGAAAAACCTATTATAGTTTGTTTCTTAGACTGAGTCGGCGTCATCATGAGGTAAATTGTTAAATTTTCTTAATCTAGAAACATGATGGCATAATTTTTTTACAATAATCTCATGCTAGCTTACTAGCAATCAGTTGCTTTTATTGAATTTTATGAAATATGGACTTTTATGTACAAGTGGACTTGAAGCAAGTGAACATAATAAGGGAGAAATTACCAAGTTCCATGTTTGCGTGGGTATCTATGTGAATATGATTATATCATCTAATAGCTACATGTGCTCAAACCTTATGTACATCGATTGATGAAAATAGGAAAATAATAATAAATAACAAACTGCTGTTATCATGTCTGAGCTGCAATTATATGAGTTCATGTTAAGATAATTTTGTGTATATGCTTAAAAAGATTTCTGAATCATAATACGTAATGTCTGGAATTAAAGAATCAGATGTACCACTTTGATTGACTATTTTGTAGTTTCTTCTGGGAACAACATAGTAGGCAACATTTTTGCCCGGCATATTCTGTTTGTCATGAACTCACATAAGGCCTCATATGATACTACATTAATTCAACTCTACTGTGTTGTTTTATGTTATTGTCTTCCAACTAATTGTCTACCATAGCATTCCGCAAATTGATGATGTCATGGAAAATTTCTAGCAGAATGAAGATTCTAAATGGGAAAGAAAGGAAACAACCAAATACTTATGGTATGGAGACATTGAACAAAAAAGCAAAGATGCAGCAAGCTTTGGACAAGCACAGTATACGATGGGCAGATATGTGGCTTGCGTTGACGATGGCTACAGAGATGGTTTCCAACTTAGGCCGTGTTGTATGAAATGGGAACCGTGGTACTATCGACACCTTTCTGGGCAATTAAGGTGCAACTTTTCAACTGTAGGAAAACCAAAAACCTAACTTTTAGTCTTTTAACAATCAGATGAATAATATAGCAATTATTTTAATTAAATACACAAAACAAGGGAGAGAAGACCCGTTGCAAAAGAAACTGGGACAGTGATGGATAAAACATTAAAAAGGTGCATTGTTTAATCTCTTGTGCAAGTTTAAAATGCTTGAAGTAGTGTAATAGATGTAAAAGTTCAGGTTGGAATGGTGGTTCCATAAAAGCGTATCAAAAATAGATGTAGATAAACATCTTTGATAGGGCACAATCATGGCAATTTTATCACATATAAGGAACAAAAAATACATTAGTCACATGAGCAGTCATGATTTCATTTTAAATATGCACTACTTAGCAATTCAGTCAACAAATCATGGAGTGTTTGATTTAGGAAAACACCATATTACATTCTCTGACAGTTTAATAATACATGTGGTGTAGGAAAATAGTATATCATTTAAAACAGTATGTTACAATCAGGAATAGACGCATTAAAATTAAGGAAAATCAAAGTAGTATATAGCAACAATGTTTGTTAATATGGATTTCCTAACCATTAAAACCTTGAAAACAACAAACCGACAATCAATGTTTATGGACAGGAGATGCCTTTGGGTGATATAACTTGCATTTGGTGCCGTTGTCTTGAGTATATCATCATTGGTTCTAGCTTGTATGAAGTATTTCGTAGCTGCTCTGAAATTAGGACCTATAGCATAAATTCATAAAGTTCTATCAACACAACATACAGGGAAGCTGTTAGAATTGTAAAAGATCAGTTAGAGAGAAAACATAGTTGAACCAAGATACCAGGCAGGAAAAAGAAAAAACAGACAGAGAACTTCGTATAAAAAAATAGATGGCGCTGCAGTTACATATTTAAGGATTTCGTGCTATAAGTATCAAAATCAAAGAGCCAATATCTATGTATTTGTAACATTGCAGATGTAAAGAATGCAGAGAATCGATGTGACACAGTATTCCATCTACTAAATTAATAGTAAGTTTTTCACCCATAAATTGAAAATCAGATCAATGTTAGTTGAATTTCAGAGTTTTAAAATTTTCGTATCAGATTATTGTAGATGAATGGAGAATGGGGGCAGTACAGCAGTAAGCAGATATGTCTGTTGTGAAATGTAAGTTAATGGTCAGATGAAGGCTTATTGTGAAGTGCAGTGGGTGCTAATGGACAATGTAGAGGTGATGGGGGATGGTTTCAATTATGGTTGTGATGGTTTGGGAAGTTAGACAGTGTATTGATGTTTGTCACAACAGCAAGGTAGTTTAGTAGTGATGCGGTAGATTGGAAATTGGGCAGCGGATGGAGGTGTATATGCTATGGAAATGAGGAGAAGTGCTGCTGCTTGGGTTGGGGTATGTGGTGAAGTATGGTCAACATCTTGATGATGGATATTGGGGGATGTTTGATGTTAAGTGGTGGAGGAGTTTGGGTGTAAGTGATGTCAGTAGTTGCTGCGAAGTGTATGTGTTTTGTTTTACGGAGGAGGTGGAGGAGCAGCAAATGTTGGAGGTCGATGCTGTTACTGATGAAGTGGGCATAGTGATACACAGTGGAGATGACAGAAATCAATGTTGTAAATGAAGGTGAAAATTTGTAAACCGAAGCAGAATTTGTAAATGATAATGAAATAATCTCTTTTTTTTTAATTTTTTGTGTATGTTTTTTTCTTTTATATATATATATATATAGATTATCAATAATATATATATGTGTGTGTGTACGTAGTCTATTTGAGTACTGTAATAATGGTTTCTGAGGGATTAGTTTGCATCGGTTGTTATAAAAAACCGATGCAATAGAGGGATTAGTTTGCATTGGTTTTCAACAACAACCGATGCAACAAGTTCCTTTATTGCATCGGTTTTCATTACAGCCGATGCAATATGGGGGCTGTGTTCAAGCATCCAACCATGATATTTTGCATCAGTTGTTAGTAACAACGGATGCAAAAAGGACCTTTTTGCATCGGTTTCAGAACTGATGCAAAAGTGGTAAGCCTGTTGCATCGGTTGTTGAACTGATGCGAAAAGGGGGTACACAACCGATGCAAATGGCCTGTTTTGTAGTAGTAGATAGGTTTAAGAAAATTGAATTATACATGAAATTAGTAATTCGGGGTTTGAATCCCGAATACTATCCTCAGTTTTCCATATGCAATCTCGATCATCTGCACTCCACTGAACTTTGACGAGATTGACCGACTTCCTTCTAAGTTGCTTTGTCTCACGATCGACTATCCGAAGCGGCTTCCGCTCAATGGTCAAGTCAGGCTCGATAACTAACTCTTCTAATTGAGCAGTGGGATGGCCTTGATGGATCGTGCACAACTTTGCGGAGATGTGAGACGTGGAACACATTGTGCACACCGGCAAACTTTTCTGGTAATGCGAATCTATAGGCCAAAGTTCCAACCCTTTCCGTAATCTCAAATGGCAACACTTTCAGAAATACTTCGTCCCCTACACTGAATTCGAGATCTCTCCTCCTTCTGTCAACGTAGCACTTCTGTCTATCTTGTGCCATCTTAATCTTCTTCCTGATTTCTTCAACTTTCTCGGAAGCTTCCATAATTATTTCTGGACCAAGCACTAATCGGTCTCCAGACTCAATCCAACAAGCTAACGATTTGCACGGCCGTCCATATAAAGCTTCGAACGGTGCCATACCAATGCTTGCCTGATTTATTAAAGATAATTAATTCCAATTCAAATACACTTTTTAAAATTTGAAATTCAATTTCTTTGCCTGATAACTATTATTATAGGTAAATTCAACCAAATGGAGATGGTCTTCCCAGGATCCACCAAAGTCTATGATACAAGCTCGGAGAAGATCTTCCAAAATCTGATTCACCCTCTCAATTTGACCATCTGTTTGAGGATGATAAGTTGTGCTCAGATTTAGTTTGGTGCCCAAAGTATCCTGAAATGCCTTCCAGAATTTACTAGTGAAAATAGGATCTCTATCGCATACGATACTAGATGGTACATCATGAAGTTTAATAACTTCGCTCAAATATATCTCGGCCAAACTCGAAGCAGTACGAATGGTCTTGACTGGAATAAAATGAGCGGATTTCGTCAGTCTATCGACAATCAACCAAATGCTTTCGTTACCCTTCCTAGTCCTTAGTAGCCCATCAATAAAGTCCATGGAAATTTGCCCCGACTTCCAACCTGGAATCTCTAGAGGTTGAAGCAATCCTGTCGTCTTCCTGTTATCAGCCTTAACTTGTTGACACGTTGTGCATCTACTAACATAGGTAGAAATATCCCGCTTCATCCCACTCCACCAATATAACTTCTTCATATTTTGATACATCTTTGTGACTCCTGGATGAAATGAAATCGAAGATTGATGGTTATCTTTCAGCACTTCCTGTCTTAGACCATCAACATTGGGAACACAACTTCGATTGTCGATCCTCAAGACTCCATTACTATCAACTTGTGCACCCATTTTACTATCAACATTTCTGACTCTACCAATAACTATTTCCTTGATACGATAGAGCAAAGTGTCTTCATATTGCTTAGCTATAATGCGATCCATAAGAGCTGGGGAGACAACGAGCTGGAATAACATTCCTTCAACAAGATTACAACGTGCCATTGTTCGGTTTCTGCTCAAAGCATCAGCTACGGCGTTTGCTTTCCCTGGGGTGTAGTTAATATCAAGATCATATGCAGCTAAGAATTCGAGCCATCGGACTTGCTTCTGATTCAAATCCTTTTGTGAGAAAATATATCTCAATGACTTATGCTGTGAATAATTCGAATTTGGTCCCCAATAGATAGTGCCTCCATAGCTTTAGAGCTAATACAACCGCAAGAAGCTCTAAATCATGAGTTGCGTAATTTGCTTCATGGGTCTTTAACCGACGACCGACATATGCAATCACCTTTCCTTTCTGCATCAAAACTGCACCTAATCCATCATGGCAAGCATCAGTATAGACGGTCAAACCTTCGCTTCCGTCAATAACTGTGAGAACCAAGGCAGAAGTCAACTTTCTCTTTATCTCATTGAAAGCCGATTCACACTTTTCATTCCAATTAAATTTGACATTCTTTCTGGTCAGTGCGGTGAGTGGTGCGGCAATACGAGCAAAACTTTCTATAAATCTGCGATAATAGCCGACCAAGCCCAACAAACTATGAATATCTATAGGAGTTTTGGGAGTCTCCCAATCCTGCAAATTTAAAGGATTCAAATTTAGATAAAGGTAAAATGTTCGGATAGAAATGACAAGTAAGGATAGAACTTACTTTGATTACGGCGATCTTAGCTGGATCGATCGAAATCCCATTCTCCGAGACAATATGGCCAAGAAATCGAACTTCATCTCTCCAATAGTGACATTTCGATAACTTGGTATTAAGCTGATGACTGCGAAGAGTTTCAAGAACAAAAGCCAAATTTGACCTATGCTCTTTCTCGTATTTAGAGAAGACGAGAATATCATCGATGAAAACAAGAACAAACTTGTTAAGAACATCACGGAAAACTCTATTCATCAAGTCGACGAAATAAGCTGGAGCATTAGTAAGGCCGAACGACATAAATGGCCATTCAAAGAAACCATTTTCAGTGTAGAATGCTATTTTAGGAATACTCTCCTCAGCAATTCTGAGTTGGTGGAAGCCGGTAGCCAGATCGAGTTAAGAGAAAACTTTAGCTCCATGGAGCTGATCGAATAGATCGTTAATGCGGGGCATTGGATGTATATTCTTGTGTGTGAGCTTTTTTAGCTCTCTATAGTCCACACATATTCTGAGAGAACCATATGACTTTGTGACGAATACAACTACAGCTCCCCATTCTGAATAACTTCGCCGTATCAAGCCTTTAGCAAATAATTTTTTAATCTAAACATTCAATTCTGCATTTTCTTTAGGAGCCATTCTCCTAGGAGGGAGAACTACTGGTCAAGCACCATGTATAAGATCAATGCGGAATTCGATTTCCGCGGAGGTGGTAGAGAATTGACTTCTCCAAACACATTAGAAAAGAGATGAACAACCGGTGTAGAGCTTAGATCATTTGGATGAGAGTCAAGAGAGAATATAAAAATCCCAGCACATTCTTGAGGCGGTTTACCTTCAATAACTAAAGGTTTAGTCTTGTCGTCAATTAGAGAGACGGTTTGAGCTTTGCAAGGGATAACGGCTTCAAATTTTCGTAGCCAATCAACACCTAAGAGGATATCGAATGCCTCGAATCCAAGGACATAGAAATCCCAAGTGAAATGGTGCATGCCATACATAAGATTGACATATTTGGATACCCTTTTGAGGTTAGCAGGTCCTCCAATAGGGTTTGATGCACATAAGAAAGTAGATGCAAGGAGGGGTTCCAATCCAAGTTTATTACATAAATCAATAGATATGAAACTATGTGTTGCTCCGGTGTCAAATAGAACTCTAACAGGTAAAGTATTCAACATAAAAGTACTCTGTAATGTACCTTGGTCATCCTGAACTTCCAGGATAGGGGTGGTAATAGCAAAAACTCCAGATGGAGTGCCCCTCTTCTGGGTAGGGCAGTCCTTCTTAAAATGTCCTGGCTGTAAGCAAATGTGACATACATCTCTCTTGGCCATCTGAACCGGTGGCGGAATAGCTGCACCCTTTGGGGATGGGCAATTACTGGCATAATGACCCTTTTGGTTACAGTTGAAGTAGGTGATAGAGGATATGTCAATGGGCTTCTTTTGAGAATAGCCAAGCCCGGTTGTCTTCTGCCAGTTCTTCTTCTGTTGCTCAAAGTTTGGCTTCCTCTTTCCAGTCTGATTAGAGGATGGCTGAGTAACTGGAGCCTTGGTGACTAATGTTCCCTTCGGCTTTTCCTCATATCTAAGAGCATAATCCATCAACTCAGTGAAAGTGCCATGGCCATGAGCTGTGAGGAGATCGTAATACCATGGACATGCTCCATGGATGAATTTCTCATTCTTCAGCAGTGGTTTATCAATCAAGCCAGGTCCGAACTTGGAGAGTTCGTTAAACTTTCTTTCATACTTGGAGAAAGTCATATTGCCCTGCTTGAGGTCCATAAATGATCGATAAAGCTGAGCCTTTCCGGCTGCTGGCATCCACTGAGCCGTAAAGGAATCCCTATTTACAAGTGATATAAAGACGAGTCAAAATTTTGACGAGATAGAAGAAATTTATTTGGATGAAATTTTTAGTTAGATTTCTACCTAAACTGATCCCGGGAGATAGTTTCCTCGTCAGTACGGGAGGCGACTAACTCATACCAATCCTATGCCGCATCCTGAAGCTGCCAAGTGGCCAGTTGACGCTTCTACGTGTCAGTAATCTCGAGACCAGTGAAGATCCTTTCCAGGCTCTTCAGCCACTGTTGCGCTCCAATGATGCTCTCGGTTCTAGAGAATATATGCCACCAAGTTGGGTGTATTCCTTGCTAAGAGTAGAAAATTTGACTGCAGGAGCCGGGGCACGTGGTTCATGAGCATTTCCCCTACGCCCACCTCTAGCGTTCCTTCTGGTACTCATCCTGGAATACCAATAGCGATTTTAGAATCAAAGATAGAAATTTATAGAACTTAAGAAAATTCTAATCAAATGAATTCAACAAGGAGGATGGAATCAAAAGGATGTGGATTCTGAAATGATTCTCCTCATTCTAGGGTATGGTTACCCTATCTCTAATGAGCTTTAAAACTCCATAGGCTAAGGTTTTCGGGAACCAAAGCTCTGATACCAACTGTAACAACCCGTATATTTAGACCATTTAAATTGATTATAATCCACACAGTTCAACTTAAATAGTACAAAACACGAATCATTAATGGAGTACATGTATATAATTTAGAATCGTCAGAGAATTACAGAAGATACAACATAACAGAATAATGCGGCGGAATTACAACAATGTCATAATAGTAGTTCATGAAGCTACTAGGTAAATACAACAATGTCTCAAGAAAATAGTGAAATAGAAATACATAGACGTCTGATAATATCAAAATAGGAAAGAGCAATACTGATAAAGATAAAGATAAATGATAGTCTTCAAGTCTTCAGCTTCCAAGCAGCACAGTAACAGAAATCCTCAGACTGACCCGAGCATAAGCACAAACAAACACTCGAGCCAGGACATATATTCTTGTACATATAATATGGTTCAAATTTGAAATAACAATAACTCAAAGATGAATGGAATAACATCTTTCAGGATCCGTTAAACTATCTATATACAGTAGTGTACGCTAAGTAGATAATGTCTAACAGTAACATAAAGTATCAAAATAGTGTTAATGTGTTACCATTTTCCCCTTAACGCATTTATATAGCATTACAGTCTATACAGCACTGCAAACCCAACCGTAAACTAATGGGCTATCAGGGAGTACTCTATAGGTATAATACAAAACAAATCGTAGTGGTCGTGTATATAGGGATACAAGTATGACAAGGCACATGAGGCAATACCCAAAGTAGTGAAACTACCGTTTGCTTGATCCTGACTGGTGAGAACGCATCGCCGCAACGATCGCAACACCGCGAAACAACACTCCAAATTCAAGGGTGCGCACTAATCAATAACAAGTAATGAGTAGTTTACGAAGAAGTGTGTTCGCTCGAGGTAGCTAAGCCCATTTGGCCCAGCACGGCTCCTGTTTTAGTCATTTCCAATTTGACACAAGTGTCAAGGTCATCCATTATCGTTCTCTTTCTTCAATCATTAACGTACATCATTCCAACCTCTTTATTCTGGATCACACTCCGCGTATAGTTATTAAAGTGGTATTCGGTTTGGATAGTGAGTATGTCCCTAACCGATTCTGATCTCTTTAATAACTCACGTAATTATTATACCGATTAGTTATTTAATATATTTCAAAACCAAATCAATTTCAATTTCACTTAGAATTTGAAAGCCAACATTTCATTTGTCTTTCTATCTCAATTACCAAAAAATTTACGTTTCAAGACTTCCAAATTTCCAATTTCAAAACTCTATAATTCACTTCAAATTTTGATATAAACAATTCAAATATTGATTTAAATTCATATACAGGTTTCATCCCATAATCTTTTAAATTAAGTTAATTTAACACTCAAATCAATTTAAATTCATTGATGGATTTCATTCAATAATCGTTAAAATTAAGTTAATTTTACATTCAAACAATTTAAATTCATTGATGGATTTCATTCAATAATCATTAAAATTAAGTTAGTTTAACATTCAAAACAATTTCAATTTAATTTCCAATTCATTAAATCAAAATAAATTTACCTACATTATATCAAACTTACGAAATTAATTAAATTAAATTCGTCAAATTAAATTCTTTAAATTACAAGTCTTATATTAATTTTAATAAATTACATTTTATTTCTTGTTAAAGAAATACAAATTCACTTATTTACTTATCTAGTTTAACAAATTTCAAAACTTAATTATTAAAGAAATTCAATTTCACATATTAATGAAATTCAATTTTGTTTAATTATTAAATAAATTTCAAAACTTAATTCAATAATTTACTTAAATTTAATCAACATTTTTTCATCAAATATTCTGTTTCAAATTATTAAATATTAACATTTTAAATTCCACTAGAATTCAAATTCCAAACTTCATTTAAAAACCCTTATTATGTCATTGAAATAAAATCTTTATTTATTTATTTAAATCGAATTATTTGACCAAGCGGGTTTTTATTTTATTCTCTATCCTAAGCCAACTGTTTTATTTGGGTATTTATCATTTCAATCCTATTCCATTTCAATTCAAAAATCAGAAACATAGTAAAGGGAACTTGTATGTGATAACTGGGATCGTGTCAAATTAAATAAACAAGCAATAATAACAATCAATAACAATTCAATAATTTATTTAAATAATCCCTAAATGATCATATTAATTTACATTATAATTTATGTAAATTAATGTAATTATTTCTAGAATCTACACTATTATTTCATGTAGATTAAAGATTATGACACTATTATTTATGCGGTTCTACACTTGATATCTACTTATTCAATTTCATACTACATCAATTTATACAACATAAATGTAAATGGTTCAAGGTGTAATTAACCATATTTCTACGTGTCAATTAAGTGGACATTTAAAGGGGTCATATTATACAAATTTTATTTAATCAAATTCAAACACATATATCAATTTCAAATTGTCAACTACCCTACGTCAAATACAAGTGTATATTATTTATAACTTCATGTATTAACAATTTTTAACGTTAGATATCAACATCAACAATCAACATATTATCAACCAAACTTGATTATCATTGTAACGACCCGTAAATTTCGATAATTAAATTTGTTAATTAAATAAGATTTTGTAATTAAATTTTTGTAGAAATAATAAAGGTGATAAATTAGTATTGGAATGAACGCTAAATTAAAATATAGCTAGGGTAATTAAAACTTATTTATTAGTAATTTGAATAAAATTCTAATGAATGAAATAGTGAAAACATTATACATGTGTGTAAATTGAATATAAATAAAGGAAAGGATTAAATTGATTAATGCAATAACCATTGTAACGGTATTTGATCGTAAATTTAGGTAATTAGGTAGTACGTTATTTGGAAATAAATTTAAGGGTAGAATAGCGACTATTATAAATTACCTAATTAATTGGTCAATGAATTTATTGGAAATAAAGTTCATTTAAATATTAAGTAATTATAATGTTGTTATTGGTAATAAACGTTACTTTAATAATTTTTAATATAGTAACGAAAGTGTAAATGAAAACCTAATAGAAACATAAATTTATTGTAAGGAAAAAGAGATATATGGTACAAATTGAGGAATTAGTATAAATTAAATGGTGATTGGATAGAATCAATAATTGATGAATTAAATGGTAAGTAATTAGAATTTAATTCTATAAAATTGAAACTGAATGTAATTTAATGTTATAAGGTTAGTGCAATACCAATTGATTGGAATTCAAATTTATATTAAATGTAAATTTAGTAGCAATTGAAATTGACTATTTTGCAATTGGAATGAGAAATCAAATTTAATAAAATTGAAAATCAATCAGAGTTAAATGGACCTTAGTGTTATATAAAAAGGAATTAACAGTAACTAAGTTAGTGCAAATGACTTTATGGAACAAATGTTAAGATCTGAACTGGTGGTGATTAATAATTGGAGATAATGTAAATTCCATTTAAATATGACTATTGCTTAATGTAAAGATTGTAAATCAAGAAATGTAATATATTTCAATGTTAATTATACCCATAAATTTGTCAATTTATTTAATAGCAAAATTCTAAATCAATAAACGAATTTATTGAGATTTCAATTTATAATTAATAACATTTAATGTGAAATCAATTACAATGAATTTACTAAATTGTGCAGTTATGGTAGATGTGATTTGTCACTGAAAATGGTAATTTTTTTTAAGATGTAAATTAATGCTAATTCTATTTATATTATGACCATTTGTTTGATTTAAAGAATATAAACAAGATTTATTTATTTGATTGAAGGGAAAAATTCAATAATGCAATCAACTGAAATTTAATATCTAAATATTACATAAATATTAATTTAGTTGAAATTGAAGTTATTTATGTAATAAAGTTATTTATGTTAATTTTATTTATAAAATGATAGTTGGTTGAATGAAAAGGATGCAAAAATAAGTTTTGTCAGTATATTGAAGTTTAATGTATGATAATAGGTTTAATTGAAAATAAATGAAATCAAACATCTAAATATTACGTTAATAGAGTTTTAAACGAAATCTAAGAATATTAAGATAATAGAATTTGAATCCAACATTAAATCCATCTATTTGAAAATATATGAATGGAATAACATTCATGTATTTAATTTAATAGAATTTTGAAATTTTAATTTATAATTTAGAATATAATGAAATGGAAGATTTGACGCTACAATTGATAGAATAATCAACTTTATATTTACATCTAAACTTGTTTAAAATTCTGTAGATGATTAAGGAATCTAAAGGTAATAAAATTTTCGATTATAGAAGTGAAATTAAAATTTTGATTTAATTGATTGATTTTAAATTTATTTAATTAATATAAAAATAGCCATTTGGGCCACTGACTCGGATTTTGACGAAACCAGTTTCATCGGATCCGTAACGGTGAATTATTATAGGATTTCAAGTTTCGTAGCGATCAGACTTGTCGTTTGATCGTACGGGCTCGAAACACCTTGAAATAAATGCAATTGAAATAAATTTAGAAAATATTGTTTTTAGCATAACTTCTTCATACGATGAAATTTGGACTTGAAACCATTTCCATTGCGTTTAAAATATTTTAAAACACCTAATTAGATATATGGGTTTACCCAATTTCGTTCCCGAGTCGAAACGGGCTTTTTGGGTCATTTTGTCGTTAGCACGTATTCAACCCGATCCATTTATTCTATTCCAACTTTCCCTATAAATATCCTGCTATAAACCCTAGCCTCTTTAATTCTCATTTGTCTGTACGTAAATTCATTCTATTCCTCCTCTCTCTCAATAGTAGACGAAATTCTATATTTTTAGATCCAATTGCAAATCAAATCCAAAGCATAAAATTCAAAGTTCTCAGAAAAATCTGAAAAAAATATATGTTGAAGCTCCAACTAGCGTAATTCACTGGTGGTGTTTGTTTCTCGTTTTGGTTCATCGTCTGATCAGTAAAAATCGAGGAAGTTTCGGCCGTTCATCGTGCGTCGATGAAACTCGACGTATCGACGAACCATTTTTGTGTTTTGGAGAGGGAACATAGGGGAGTTCATCGGCGGTGTTCGTTTGTCGATCGGACGGTTGGATCTACGGGAATAATTCAACTAGGGTTCCTTTGTTTAGAGGCGGCTGCCCTATTTTCGTGCGTCAATTGCGGGGGTGGTGACGCGATGGTCGTGAGGGGCTTAGGTGATGTGGGGCGTCTTTCTCGTGGTTTGGCATAACCGCGCTTGGCCCAGCAGGCGGCGACGATCGCGAATTGAACGAGGCGGCTGTGAGCGAGGCGTGCGTTACGTGAGTTCAAAATTTGGGTTCTACACATAGAGATGCTGAGGTGGCAGGTAATGTAAAGTGTTCTCTTTTTAATTTTTTAAAAATTAAAATTCAATCGCATAAATCATCATAACTTTTGCATACGATATCCATTTTATGCGCGGTTTCTTTTGTTAGGATCGCATTGAAATTCCGGACTTGGTGACTCTAGTTTGGATGAATTTTGAGAATGTCAAATTTTTTGGTTTAAATTCAATTTGAATTCAAAAGGTGAGTGCTTTAACCCACTCACAACTTGTAAAATTTCTTATGTTTGTTAAATTGATTTATGATGTGTTTAGAAATTTATTTATAGCTGTTTGGCATATATTTCATCATTATCTCAGTTAATTTGCATTCATTTAATTTACTTGTTATTTAATTCACTATTTCATCTGAACTGTCAATTAAATTTTTGTTAAATTTATTATTGCATATAAACTAATAGTTTAATTATTGGTTAATTTATTTTTCATATAAACTGCCAATTAAATTATCAGTAAATTTATTTTGCATAATAAACTGCCAGTAAATGCCTGTTATTCATTACCTGATGTATATTGATATATTGTTTAAATTTGATGATGATTGTGATAAATGACTGATGGATGATATTGGATGAATGGATGCTATATTGTATATTGTTATAAACTATAAGTTATTATGCATTTTCATCTCATTTGGGATTGCGGTTTGAAATGATATACAACCGGATTTTTATTTTTAAATTGTGGATTGAAATGGTAAATATCCGTATCACTTGACCATAGGATATAAAATTATATACAGGCACCGCGGTGTATATATTAATTATTTTTGAAATAATTTTCCTATGGTTTTGTAAAGAAATATATATATGGTTTTATGAGATATTGATCTCGGACATTTGATAAAAGTTATTTTATATATAGTTAAATTCTTGGTTTGAAGCTATGTATAAAATTGTTTAAAGTATAAATAATTTTAATAATAAAGTTGATTTTATAAAAATATTATGGATAAGTATTTACTTAAATTATATTCTAATATAGAGTTTATATTGATTTTTATAAATCAAAGTTTAGAAGATAGTTTTGAAAGTGATTTGAGATTTCTTTTATATTAATTAAAATCTTATTGAAATTTAGATTTAAAAAGAATATGGGGTTATAACTAAATTCGGGCTTAAGATGATTTAAGTGAATATATCTAGTCTAAATAAATTGAGAGATATTCAATTATTAAATTTGAAAGTTTTATCTAAAGGATACTGGATTTATTAAGTAAGTATTTCAAAACTAAATAATATTAAAGTAATTTGGTGTGTGTGTATATGTGTATATATATATATATGAATTAAAAATTTAGTTTTGAAATGGTGGAATATTTAAAACTTTGAAGTATATAGAAATTTAAATGGTTTATTTGGGATTTCAAATCGGTATTTGAAAGTTATTGGAGAAATTAAAAGCTAACTTACCTTATAAAGTAATTTATTATTAAACCATTTAAGTATTGAAAATTTGGTTTCAAAGCTATGGGTTTAAGGTATATATATTTGGAAGTACTATGGTTTTGAAAAAGATATATTTGAAATAAAAATTGATATCATATTGATTTGGGGTTTTAAAAATAGAAATGATATCGTATTTATATGCTTTTGAAAGGGATATTATATTCTGGTTTTAAAGTATAAACTATTTTGAAAAGACCGCGGTGTTATAATAACGTTTGGTTGTTGAAGAGACCGGGATCGGAAGTTGTCATACTCTCTGCCAACTCCGAAAACCACTTTAACAATCGTGTACGCGGTGGAGATTCCAGAATGAAGTAGGATGGTGGCGGCGCTTTCCTTTGAGGTAAATACGTGGACCCAACTCCCGTGAGTTGGCATAAGGTGGCTAAAACAGGAGCGATCGACGGGTTAATTGAGGTAGCACCTTTGATCGGACACATCCCTTCGATATTCTACTCTGACTTTGGTTTTAGTCGGTGGCCACTTTTGATTTCTTTGATTTGGGGTGTGGCTCAAGGTGGGCGGTAGCTGCGGCTACGCGTTACCACCGACCCAGAAGTGTAATTGGTATATCTACCCTGGCATTGCATAGTTGTGCTGTGTCACTACCCTATCGCGCCTTGTACGAGTTTCTATTTGTGTCGTACCTATGGAGTATACTCTGGTAGCCTCTCGATCAGGAGGTATTACGGTACTGTATAGACTATTGGCATTATTTTGTGTTAAGGGAAATATTGGGTCACTCCTTAACGCTATTTAAAAGTAAGTTTATTTTACTAATAGACACTATTATAATAGCGAAATATACTACATAGTAAATAGTTTAACAGATCCTTAAGAGATGTAAATCCCGAGCATCTCTTGAGTTACTGCACTCATATTTATTTCTGTTGATTGAACTTACATAAGATCTTTTAGTTCTGACTCGAGTGTTTTGTCTTTTCAATTCGCTCGGGTCAGTCCGAGCATTTCAGGATCGAAGACTTTATTCCTGGAGGACGAAGACGAAGATTTCATTATTATTTTATTATATTATCTCACCACACTATTGTATTCCGATGCATTATTGATGTTCTATGGTATGTATAACTCTGATATATATTGTAAGTATAATTAAATATTTTGAAACAGCTTCATGAACTGTATATTTGATTATTATATTTTATCCTTCCGCTATGAGTTTCTATTTTATTTTATTTCTTACTCGTTTTCCTTATTTACCCCATAACAATCCTCCCTTCCGTATGGTTTGAATTGGCACGTGTGTCGATTTAAAGCGTGTGAAAAGGCGGGACGACGTTACAATCACTGTATAAGAATATAAGTCATGAAATTTATTCACCTTTCATGGTTAGAGAAATTGAATGGCGAAGCACGAAAGGTACGAATGGAATTGGTTCAACACAACTTAAACACGAACAAACGAACAACTGCAACCATTGACAAGGAAAAGAATGGTATTAATTTCAATATGAACATTCATATATATTTTTATAAATAATATATATGCACTTACCAAACGATGAAGAAAAAGAAAGAAAGATGAGAATTTTGGTGCTGCTGCAAAGTGGAACTTCAACAGGTTGCTGCTGTATCAAACAGAGAAGAGAAGTTATTTCTATTATTCAACAACAAAATATATACACTGCATATATATATTCTTTCGGCAATCACTTCAAACACAGTAACACTTCTTCTTTTCATAAAGCGACACTATTCCATCAACATCCCTTTTCTTTTCTTTTTCTTTTTTTAGAAACAAGACTGTCACTTTCTTATATATATATATATATATATATATATATATATATATATAACGCAAGCCTGTAGCTGCATCTACATACAGCATGCTTACGTTTTCATACCCAAAGCATGCACATGCATGCACTAGAGGTGATCTGGTCTCGGGTGGTGCACGGGTGTGAGGCGACGGCGGTGACTGGGGTGGGACGTTGGAGGGTACGGTGGCTCAGGCAGTGGAGTGGGACGGCGTGTGCGTGTCTGCGTGTAGTGAAAGGCGGAATGGGAAGGTGCATAGCCAGAGGAGGGACGGTGGTGTGTGCTCGCGGAGGAGGGAGTGACTAGATGTGGTGCTCGGAACAGCGGGTGTGCGCGATGGCTGGAGGAGTGAACTCGCGGCAAGGGGATGGCAGACGACACAATGGGAGAGGAGGGGCGGACGATGGAGGTGGTGGACTGGGTCGGTGCGCGTGTAGGAGTAAGGGCATGCGCCTGGTGGCCGAAGGGAAGTGACGCACAGAGGAGGACGTGGGGAAGGGTCGTGCGCATGGGGTGGCCGGAGGTGTGGCGCCTGGGGATGGTTGCACATGCGTTTGACGGAGCATGGGCGATGTGTGCACGCGCGTATGAAAGAGGGGATGATGTTCTTTATTTTCTTTTGCATCATTTTCTTCTTCCAAATTTTTTTTAACAGCAAAAAATATATGAAAAGGGAGAATAAAGATGAAGAAGAAGAGGAGAGGTGGTTCCTACCTGTAGCAATTAGTGAATGAACGGATACGTTTCGTTTCTTTTAATTTTATAATTTGCAGCTGTAATTTTCATTTTGAATCCGAAACGTCACTCCTATTTTCAAGCCACAACTACTATCTACCAACTTCCCTAATGAATGCACCCAGCCATAATTTTATTTTTCAAATTTTAAATGGGTACGGGTTGAAAATTTCTGGGCTGAACATTATTTAACCGGTCCGCTTGGATCGGTTAAATTAGCGCGATGATCTACGTCGAACTCCGATTTGTACAAATGAATACACCATTTTGAACAGCGCGACGAGGCTCTTCCAAAGGTACATAGATAATTGTGATACGACAGTTTTATCAAAACTCAAAATTTACGCCGATTAAATTGTTCGTTTGACAAAACAATTTAAATGAAGCAGGCGATGACGGAATTAGACGAAACAAAATGCGACGTCTTGATCAGATAAATCTTTACAACATTACTGTGTAAAGATATATATATTTGGAAGATTAAATTTATGCACCTTTAAAATGAACTGATATACAATGAAAACGCGAACGAAATTTACTGCGATATTTTGCGACGAAACTTTTCCTATATCCATAACTAACTAGACGCATCTTATAAACGAAGTTTGGACATTAATTGAAAACGCATATAAATTTCAAATTTTTATATTAAATAATGGATTTAAAATTTTAAATTGGGTCGGAAATTCAGGGTCGTTACACCTCTCGTTGATTGCACCTCTTCTTTCAGCTCTAGCATTCCTAGCCACAGCTGCGCTATCTATAATTTGTGATTTAGCAAAAGACCTTCAAAGGGTTACAATGGTCAGCTACAAAGTATCTAGTATGTACAGTCAATAGCAGCAGCAATAAGTAGCATTACCTACTGATTACAAATAAATATGGTATTAGTTCACTGCAAATTGTTTAATTTGTGACAGTAGTGAGTGACAGAATTCGACAGGCTTATTTACATACAGGCTGTGTGGTCCATTAGTCATTCACACATTGAAAAACATGCAGTTTAGCCGACAGGCTTGTCTAGAAAAGTATGACCAAGAGGACATGTAAAGCAAAAACGAATATTTCATGGGAGGAATATTATGCAATAAGACATAAAATTATAAAAGTAAACAGTTTTAAAATACTTTCACTATTATCGACATGGTACGTAACACGAAAAACAACCTGTTTATATGGTTCGAGCAAAACAGTGAATTCACAAACTACTGAACTAGAAGTGAGACAGTAACAAAACAGTGTTTCTTTCGACTCCTCCATCATACCTCTCTCCGCCCAACGACTAACATGTCATTTTTTCCATATATCGTGGATTGGTGTAAGATATAGCTTGCCTATCTACATATAATAATGGTGTCATTAAAACTGAAATGAAATAGTTAAACAGTATGCTCACATATTGGCGTCTATTACGGAAATAAAATAACAGCAAGGATTTATCCCTGGTAGCGTTAAGTTATATAGAAGCTATAATTGTTGATAAATATTAGTCAAGTTTGGCCTCGTATAGTTAATGCATAGGAAAACCAGTTTGGTTGATTTTAGGTAATAAGCATTTCACACTGTCTTCTATCAAACAACGTTCACAACAATACTACTGACCAATCCGAGTTTGTGGTTGCGAAAGTAACATGTGGGATGACTAACCGCACATCATGTAATCAGAATTGAATTAATATACAATTTACATGTTTGTGTTGTGAAATACTGATGGTAAATGCAGGATGGGTAAACATATACGGTTGTATGAAATGAAAATTATGTTGAAATAAAAAACAAAAAGTTAGATACCAAATTCATATGCGGTTCTGACAATTAAAACTTACGTCAGACTGAGCAGGAAAAAAAATACAACAAAAATTGAACAATGATAAAACAGGAAGTCGCCTACCATTTTTTTTTGGCATAGCCGACGGGGTTGGATGGTCCCCTACCACTTTATTAATGCACCGAAGATAAAATACACATAGAAATCAAAAGACCACACACACAAACAATGCACAAAGCAAAACAAAAGAGGCGACAAAGTGCACCAACACCGGAAGAAAAAAAAGAAAGGCAAGGAAAAAAACAAAAAACAGAAACAAAATCAGGGGAAATAAACAGGCAGGAGGGGGATGACACAGCCCAATTTGAGAGCAACCAGAATCCCCGGTTCAATAGCAAATTTTGCAGTGTTCAACCCCACTTTAATTTCATAGGAGAGATGACAGTATATAAGTTCTTCATTCCGTAAAGTCTCCGGCTTGAAGACGCGACGATTTCTTTCATTCCAAAAGACATATAGGATTTTCTTTAAAACGATGAAAAGAAACCTATTCCTATCAACGTTCATGTCAGTGACTTTTAGAAGAGTACTCCAAATATCACCATTCCAAAGCTGAGCATCCAAGAAACCTAACTTGTTCAATACCTTCGTCCACAGCCTTAAGACGAAGCCACAGTCAAAGAATATGTGATTAGTTGTTTCTGGATCAGAATTGCAGAAAGTGCAATGTATAGGCACGACCATCCCACGGCTAAAAAGCTTAACACGTGTCTGCAGAGCATTGTTGATAACTTTCCAAAGCATCAGATTTTCTCTAGCGTTGTTATCCCTGTACCAAACTCTTTTGTGCCACTTGCACTCATCAAGGCAGTCATGGCCAGTCAGGTAGTTGTGCATACGTTTTGTTTTGTAAATGCTACCTATGCCTTTCCAGTTAATGATGTGGTTGCGGTTTATCGAGGTCTCAGAAGCAATGATCTGATTCCATACGAGACGAACAGCCTGGTTCGACGTGTTATATGGTCGCTTTTGGAATTGAAAGTACACATTCTTAAAGCTACACTTCTGTTTTATGTTTTTTTCCTCGTTTAAAACCTCTCTGTCAGATGTAAAATCATGACGACATCCTGAACTTGCCAACTGTTCCTAGCATTGGTTTGATGTCTATTAACAGTTTTGTTTGAAATTTGAAAATTTCATCTATTCCGTAGATGGAGCAACATAACATCAATTAGCTTTATTGTACAGTTGGTCTACCTAATGATAGCACGGATGAATATGTACATCCATGTCTGCATTGTGAACAGTAGATTTTACGAAAATATAAGGTGAACAGTAAACTTATTTGAAAAGAAGAAAAAATTTAACAAAATTAGTGTACGACTATCCATCGAATATTGAGTTGGAATATGATGATAAATAAACGCGTAACAGTAGCAATTACGACAGAAAATGAGATGAAGTTAAATCTTACCAAATTCGGAGAAAGGAATTAGCAAGCCAGTGTTGGTAACGAAGCGATGCAATTATCAAGGATCCAGATTTTTCTGTCTGCAAATGGAGAGTTGGGACAGTTATTATGAAGTACTGTAATGTGCAATGTTACACCGTTATTATGAAGTACAAAATGATTCAGAATTTATACAGTATGATGAGAGACGAACAACCGCTGTATCGCACAACTTTAGGTATACCTGAACGTCCTTCTGTCTAGTTAAATACAACACTTTGGACCAGGAGTGCATCTTCCATAGGCATACATGCAGGTGTTGTTTTGAACTACCACGATAAGAAGTGGACTTAAAAGTGTTGACATGTTGTTTGACTTTTATTCCACTTTGACATGCACTACCAACATGAACGACCACACTGACTAAACATGTACTACCGATTTGATCTGAATAAGCTCATTCCTATACATAGTCAAAGAACTGCTGATAAGTCATGAGGGTACTAAATTCATTCATTTACATATCCAGCATAAAAGATACCAAATAATGTGTATTTCTTTTGGACACAAATTTTGAAATACGACAGCTAACCATTTATATTTCTTCCAAATGGTAACACAACCTACATACTTGTATTCTGACTAATATCATGACCGTGTAATGTTGACAACATACCACTTAAATCTAAGACATGGGGTTATCAAGCATATTATATATTTCTAAAACACAATCGCCATATCAATATACAGGTGGAACAATGTTTATTGCTGAATTTATGGTAGAGAGCCAAGCACAGTAGCATAATTGACATTTTCTTTCAAAAAAGTAGAGATACCACTATATCGAAACTTATACAGTACTGCAAATTTAAAATACTGTTTTAACTGCACATGGTATTATATATTCACAAACAGTGGACAATTAGTTGCTACCTTTGTAAGTTAAATGGCAATAGTTAGAAAAAATGGTTAGTAAATCAATGAATAAGAAACATACAGTTGGACTTCGTAGTGAATAAGGACGTATAGAAAACTTAATTGAAACCAATCAGCCGAACTTTATTAAACTGAATTATATTCCTGCAGAAGTAAAAAACTGAATTCATAATTATCACGATTAAGACTCATGTAACGACCCAATTTTTCGACTTTCGAAAGTCGACATCAATACGTCCACTGTATCAAATGCTGCAAAATCGAATGCCAAAAAACCGAACCGTTAGGGTTAAAGAAGAAGGAGACAAGAGAAGAAACAGAAACAATAACAGAACCTCACATTTCGCAGCGGAACAACATATAATAAATAAATGAGTATCTTTAAAACGAAGAATCATATCCGTTATTACAATACATCATCAGAGTGTTACAACAACAAACAGTGAAAAAGAATATTATATAAGCAAGTGATAGCCTTCGCCATCTAGCTTGAACTCCAGTTCTCCACAGCATACTTCTTGACTTCGCTCCCGAGTAACTGATAACCTGACTCTAGGCTGCTCGTGTGGAAAATTGTGGGCACCCAGAGTTTAGAAAGGGAACAATAAACTCCAGGTCAGTCATGGGACTTGTGTGAGATCTTAAAAATATTTATTTTCACAAAGAAAACAAGAAGAAATCCTCTATGCTTTTGGAAAATGAAACTACCACAAGGCCACCCCGCACACACACAATGCAAATGCAGAATTGTAGGATATTTCTCTTTATGATAGTCAAACATGCTTGATACGAAAATTCTTTTTAATATTATCATTAATGCATAGCGTGGAAAATATTTCGAAAGCATAACATTAATCCTAGCCAGCATAGACATTTCGCACTTATGCCTACTATAGCTACCATGTTCAATGGCAGGTTACCGCCACATTCCATGGCAGGTTATACAACTAAAATCGTACAGGGCGCGTATTGTTTCTTTGGATTTCTAACAAATGGTTAGTCTAAGGAACTTCCTATGCCACATGGAAACGCCTCTGGAGGGACGTCCCGAGAACTTAACTAGCTCTCTGCCAACACCAGGCCGGGTTACCTCTGTAATTAGGTAACTACTACACGAGTATGCCATCCCTCAGTCGTTAGCGACCTTTATCCAAGGATCCTCAACCACAAAGCAACAACCATAAAGTAATAAATTTGCCGCAACCACGTAGGTTAAATATATGGGATCCATACCATGATACCCCCCTTTTGTAGAAGGAAATGACATACCCTAAAGGGCGCGACCCTCATAACCTTGCCACATTCTTCCTATTTCGACCAAATCCGCGGTGTGAGGTTCGACGAAGTCTCGTCCACAAATCTACACTTTCACAAAGCCATGCTTCGATCAACAAATGGTCAGCAACACTTCGTATGCCACATTACCAAATTGGAAATGTATCACTAGTAACCATCAACTACATAACCTCTAAGCTCGTACGTCTCAGAGAAGGGTGTTAAGCTAAGAGAATAAATTCTCCGCCACCAATAGAAATGTATTTGATAGAAACCAGCTTTACATCTCAAAGTGTAACGTCAGACACACATCTATACATGTCCATTCCGGGATCGAACTAAACCGAAGGCACTTCAAAGAAGCCCTTGCAAATCCGGATATTCACTAATCACGTCCGGAATGCCCATCACAAAGGGTGATAAAATCTCTATATCGGAGCAACCCAGTGTAGAGACATTCGACAGGTAACCCTTTCGTTTTTAAAAATACCCGGTCTTCAACACCATCTTCAAATGCAATCCCATTTCGTCATATCATTATCCGGAATAGTTTTTGACACAAAGTCCTCTCCCGGCTAATCCGAATAACGAGCGATTATTTTTAAAAATAAGTGTTACATTCAAATTTCAAACAAATCACAACAAATTTCCACTTTGATCTTTTAAACGAAAGATCCAACACAAAGATCGATGTGGTTTTCGAATATCCACTTGGAATCCGACCCCCGGTCGTATCGAAATTCAAACGCCGTTTAAAGACATATCGATTATTTAACTATCAATCAACATTCACAATAATCACCAGATTTAAATAATTTTCTCCAATTATTTGTTTTCAAAAATATCTTTGCAAGATATATTTTCACACTTCAATAATTTGAAAACAAATTTCAAATCACTTTCCATATTTCAATCCTTTGGAAAAAAAATTCAAATCATTTTTCCTTGCGCGGAATATATTCCCAAATGTTTATTCGTTTCCACTGAAAATCTGCCGAGTTGAAATACTTTAAAATAATTCAAATCACTTATCCAAAATATTCTTGGAGACATTTAAAATAAAACTATCTTAAATACTTACTTGAATATTGGTTATGAAAACATTATACTAATTATCACATATAAGACTTCAAGTCAAAACAATTTTAAAATAAAATTAGTACATAGGGTATAACTATTTAAATAACCATTTCCTAAAACAAATATCAGTTAAATCTTTAAATAATCACTTCTATAATTAACTAAATAAATCTTTACTTTAAAGATTTGAAACCAGCTTAAGAAAATAATTTATCCAAAGTATCCTTTCTAAAACCATCCTTAAAAAATTCAATTTATATTTATAGGATACTTTGAAATCATACTCGGCTTTCCAGGGAAAATACACTTTCCATTTCAAAATGGTTCATTCAAATCAATTTACAAATTTTTCTCGATTTATTTTAATTTACATTCCAAATCCGTAAATTTCTTTCCACACCTTTAAAAATAACCAAATGTTTATTTTTGAAACAAATTTCCCTTTCCTTTATAAATCCCATTGTGAATTTAAATTTCCAAATATCCACTAATATACGATATTCAAATCGATTTTCAAATATTTACTTTCAATCACCAAATCAATTTTCAAATTGATTTCAAATTTATTTCAAAACAACAAATCAATTTCCAAATTGATTTACAAATAATTTATTTTTAATCACCAAATCAAATTTCAAATTGATTTAAAAAAATCATTTCAAACACAAAATTAAATTTCAACCTTGATTTCTAAATTTCTTTCGCTTTAAAATAAATTCCTTTATCTCTTCCAGACTATTTAAAATCCGTATTTTAAATAAATTCTTCATCTATTAAATAATATCACTCGAAATCCATTTATTAAAATCTTTTCCCATATCTTGGAATTAATTCGATATGATTTCAAAAATCAACTTTTATACATTTAAATTCCTTTTAAATTTATCCAATTCTCAAAAATGAATTTACTAAAAAAAATTCTACTTTAATTTCCTAAAATCCAATTTTATTTATTTCTGGTATCCTACGATACTAGAAATATATTCGGCTAAACTATAACCATCAACAATTTCAATCATAAATATAATCATGCACAGATAATAAATAAATCAACACACAATATTGAAACAAATTCAAGTATTTGAGGAATCCAGTTGGATCCCTCCAACCTGTTTCCCTGCATCCACAGATATTAGCACAATAATTAAATACCAATTCCACTTCGAGGTGGAATATCGCGATATATGGGATTATATAATATCATCCGCTATTATGCGGCGCATAAGGTCTTATCCGCTATATAATGTGGGAAATCAATCACTCCAAATATATATACACTATTACATTTATACTATCACAGTCAAACAGTTAATCAAAAACTGAATTTCCAATTTAAATTTGAGTGAGAAGATCTCACCTTTGCTTACACATGCAACCATTTTCAATCTAGCTTGTTTTCACGATTTTTGACCTTGCATAACAATTATATAATTTCATTAATATTCGAAACAATCGAACAATTCAATTATCATTTATAATTCAACTAATTTTATTTAAATAAAATTCTTAGTAACTAAAAATAATTAATTAAGTTAATAAAACAAGATAATCATCCTAATCCATTTTTAAAGTGAACTAGTAAATATGTATATTTCTTTCCCTTTAAAATCATATACAAAATGATTTATATAACTTGACAGCCTTAGAAAATTCCTATACATTTTAAATATGTGTGAGTACTTATATATATATATATATATATATATTTCTGTGAGATACAATAAAAATAAAAATATGATAAAAACTTGATCCCACTGTTAGATTTTTAAAAAAGATTTTTTTTTCTTTTTCTCTCAAACCAGATAAATTAATTAAAATTACAAAATACCTATCCTCCAAAATTCCATACGAACTGCCTCCAGCCAGGTTGCGACCATCGTTCTCGCCTGCACGCGAGCACCTATCAAGGTCGTGGCCCAAAATTGTGCGCTACCCAAATCGAGTGGCCTCCAAATGCATCGCCATTCCTATCGCGTGCTCCTCTTCGTGGCTTGAACGACACTACCGAACATCATACAAATCCTTCGATTTGTTTTTCACACAAGGGAATTCAATCTTACTGCAGTAGCCAGCCATTAGAAACGAAAGTACGACACCACAATCGAGCTTCAACAACCACCTCGTCCACGACCGCTGCTCGACATTACCACTGTTCCGATTGTGCGCCTTCACTCTCGCTCCTAGATTGCACTATGACATGCTTTACTGAGTCGATCCTGAACGAATTTGATTTCACTTACTCCCTCCTTTTTCTTTGTTTTTTTAATGATCGAATCTGCTTTGTTTTTGAATCGGGAAGAAGGAGATTTTTTTCTTTTGATTCCCATGCTTCGGCCATCATTCGTTTGAACTAGGGATTTGGACGAAATAAAGTTTTGATTTTTTTTCTTTTTGGTTGCCGTTGTTCTGATTTGAACGAAGAGAATTATCATTCGCTCGTTTTCTTTTTCTTTTATTCATCGAGTGAGATAACATTTTTTTTCAACACGTGTTTGTTTTGATAGAGAAAAGAAGACGGATGTCCGAACTGATGGAACGTGTTGAATCAACTGTATTTTATTCTTGACTGATTAAAATATCAAATTAAATTTGAAATTTGAATTTAAGCGACTTGAAATCGAGCCGAAAATCTTGATCTCCAATCGATGCGTACCGCCAGGCATTTATAAGGTTATACGCCTATTCCGAACGCAATGAAAAAGGTTCCGAGTCCAAATTTAATCGTATGGAGAAGATAGATTTTTGAACCTAGTATTTATATTAAATTTCCAATTTAAATTCAGCGCGTTTATAATCCATACGGCCAAATGATCACTCCAAACACTATGAAAATTGAAATCCGATAATAATACATTATTATGGATCCAATGGAATTGGTTTCGCTGAATTCCGAGACTGTGCCTCGGAAGGCTATTTTTCAATATCGATTTAAATGATATAAATTCAAAACCATTCAAAACATTTTCCAAATTCAATTCTGAAGCTTCCATTATCTTCAATATTATCAATATAAATTACCTAAGCGTTTAAAATATTTTTAATCAGCTTAAAAATCAAAATTGAACATTTTGTTCAACTTCAATAAATTAAATTCAATAATTTAATTGCCAAACCCATAGTTAAATCGAAAATTCAAGTTAAAATAACTTCCAAATATTTAAAATCAATTAAATATTTCAATTTCAAATGTTCAAAATTCTGGGTTGTCACATTCTTCTCCCCTTAAAAGAATTTCGTCTTGAAATTTCTAGTTAAGAAGAATGATCCTTAACCCGTTTATCATTATCCCAAAACAAAACGGTTTTAACTTTCCAAAACAATCTTTTTATTAGAGACCCATAATCATTTCAACTAGCTTTCCAACCTTGACTATAAATTTCAAACAATATTGTTTTCTTAACAATTCAAATTTAAATTTAAATCCAAATTTTAAATTTTCAAAATTTCTCAAAAATTTTCTAACTCCCTAAATTTTCGAAAATTTTTGCCAGCGTCTCCTTTACGCCTCTAGCTCGGTACGACTACAAAATGCCACAATGGGACCCCAGATTTCAAAAGAAAACAAAAAACCAGTGGCTGGATAAGAAATTCATCAAATTCATACTGAATTTTAAATACATACCTTTTTCGAGCAATTCAAATTATCTTCATAATCAAAATCCAATTCCCTTTGCATTTAATCACATGTATATCCTTCTTATCATTTTGCACATTCCTTTACAAAATTTTGAATATTTATTTCATTTAAATCCGTACGATGTACTTGTATCATTCGTACGTAATGCAAAATTCGATCTCTTACTCGATCACAAAATTTCACTTCCGAACTAGTGTCGTCCACCCGACTTCCTAGTGCGGACTCAGATCTGGTTTCTTGATCAGAT
Organism: Allium cepa; assembly: GCA_030765085.1. Taxonomy (NCBI): domain Eukaryota; kingdom Viridiplantae; phylum Streptophyta; class Magnoliopsida; order Asparagales; family Amaryllidaceae; genus Allium; species Allium cepa. Next base: position 897,431,873 of record CM060932.1, read on the forward strand.
ACCGTCATTCTCCTTGCATAGCCGTAAACTATGATAGAGAATTTCCAAAATCAACCAAAAATCCATATCCAGGGTTCGTCATCGAAAATCGAGTGAAAAAATCCCAACTCGGATCGATATAACTATCTCGAAATTCTATGCTCGAATTCTGGATCAAATCCCTATGTGAATAAAATAATATACGTACATCCCACATATTTATTCCAATCGATTATTAGATATATCAATTTCCTTTTCAATATTTCACATTGATTTTTCATTTCCTTATTCACAATCATCATTTCACAATTTTCCAGTTTAGTCTTCATTCCATCATTAATTAGAATATTTTCTCAACTCCAAATTTTACTTAATAATTTCACCTTTTATTTCTTAAGTTTAATATAAATATTCTATATGCTTCTTATATTTATTTTCAATTTGCCACTTCGGTTAATATCTACTTATATTTAAACTGGATTTCAAATTCCATATTAATTCAATTTACCTTTCATTTGTAATTATTGAATTCAATTCATTTCAAACCATATTTTCTTTGTCATTCCTTCAATTAGTTTCACTTACTAATTTTATCTCAATACTTTGCTTCATTAGGTTCACCTTGACAAAATTTCCACTTTTCTTTATTTATCACAATCAAATTCAATTCCAAATTCCAGTTCTATTTACTTACAAATTCGAAATGAATTTCAACAATCAATTTCACTTTTATTTACTTGCAATTTGTAAATTCATTTATTCATCCATAATTTTATTTTCCACTTGAATAAATTTTATTCCATAACTATTTTTATTAGATTCCAGAGTCTTCCCAACATTTCAAAATCATTTTTGAAATCAATTCAAATTATCGTTTGAATTTCCAAAACCAATCCCAGTTTTCCAAACAACTTCAAATTTTAAATAATTTGGCACCAATTCCACTTTTGAAAACTCAAAAATGAACACCGATGATGTCGCGATCATCATTGAAATTATTTTCCAGCGACTGAAAAGAGTTTAGAGCTTTTATCCCTCTAAAAACATTTTTTCCAAAACTTTTGAAAACTATTTTCAAATCAAAAAGGGATTTAAATTTTCCACCAAAATTTAAATTTCAAATCTTTTCAATCCTTTTCAAAGCATTTCTCTGGAATTCCATTTCAAATTACAAATCACATTTATAGTTTACATTCTCAAATTCCATTTGTATGTGAAGTTATTTCTTAACTTTTGAGTTACGATTTCAATTTCCTATTCAATAATCAATGATAATAATTTAATATCATCACTTCCTAACATCCAAGCACCATATACTATAATAATTTGCGGAAATGATTTCTTTTCTACATAAAATAGTTTGGGTAAAATTATTTCATTTGCCCTATTTTAAAACAATACTGGTCGGTTTATCATGTTTAAGAGTTTAGAAACCCCTATCGATACAGTTGGCCAAATTGCACCGACCAGAATCTATAAACAATCAACCGATAGGTCAACACAATATAAAACAATTTTTTTTATATTCACTAACAAATATGCGCTCATATCTATTATTACACTCAAACTCATTCTAGAGTACTACTGACTCTATCTCTAATGAGTAACTCCCACCAGAGCCAAGGTTGTCGCTTAACCAATTGCTCTGATACCACTTTGTAACGACCCAATTTTTCGACTTTCAAAAGTTGACATCAGTACGTCGACTGTATCAAATGCCGCACAATCGAATGCCAAAAAACCAAACTATTAGGGTTAAAGAAGAAGGAGACAAAAGAAGAAACAGAAACAATAAAAGAATATCATATTTCGCAGCGGAACAACATATAATAGATAAACGAGTATCTTTAAAACAAACAATCATATCTGTTATTACAATACATCATCAGAGTGTTACAACAACAAATGGCGGACAAGAATATTATATATACAAGTGATACGCCTCGCCATCTAGCTTGAACTCCAGTTCTCCACAGCATACTTCTTGACTTCGCTCCCGAATAACTGATAACCTGACTCTAGGCTACCCGTGTGGAAAATTGTGGGTACCCGGAGTTTAGATTGGGAATAATAAACTATAGGTCAGTCATGTGACTAGTGTGAAATCTTAAAAACAGTTACTTTCACAAAGAAAACAAGAAGAAATCCGCTATGCTTTTGGAAAATGAAACAACCATAGGGCCTTCTCGCGCACACACAATGCAAACGCAGAATTGGAGGAGATTTCTCCTTATGATAGTCAAACATGCTTGATACGAAAAATCTTTTTAGTATTATTATTGGTGCATAGTGTGGAAAAAATTTCGAAAGTATAATATTAATTTTAGCCAGCATAGACATTTCACACTTATGCCTACTATAGCTACCATGTTCAATAGCAGGTTACCGCCACATTCCATGGCAGGTTATACAACTAAAACCGTACAAGGCGCGTATTGTTTCTTTGGATTTCCAACAAATGGTCAGGCTAAGGAACTTCCTATGCCACATGGGTACGCCTTTGGAGGGACGTCTCGGGAACTTAACCAGCTCTCTGCCAATACAAGGTCGGGTTACCTCTGTAACTAGGTAACTACTACACGAGTATGCCATCCCCCGGTCGTTAGCGACCTTTATCCGAGGATCCTCAAACACAAAGCAAAAACCACAAAGTAATAAATTTTTAGCTACCACATAGGTTAAATATCTGGGCTCCATACCATGATACCATACTTTTCCAGAAGGAAATGACATACCCTAAAGGGTGCGACCCTCAAAACCTTGCCGCATTCTTCCTGTTTCGACCATTTCCGGGGTGTGAGGTCCGACAAAATCTCATCCACAAAGCTATGCTTTCATAAAGTCATGCTTCGATCAACAAATGATCAGCAACACTTCATATGCCACATTCCCAAATTGGGAATGTACCACTAGTAATCATCAACAACATAACCTCTGAGCTCGTATGTCTCAGAGAAGGGTGTTAAACTAAGAGAATAAATTCTCTACCACCAATAGAAATGTATTTGATAGAAACAAGCTTTACATCTCAAAGTGTAACGTTAGACACACATCCATACAAGTCCGTTCTGGGATCGAACGGAACCGAAGGCACTTCAAAGAAGCCCTTGCAAATCCGGATATCGACTAATCACGTCTGGAATCTCTATCACAAAGGGTGATAAAATCTCTATACTGGAGCAACCCAATGCATATACATTCGACAGGTAATCCTTTCGTTTTCGAAAATACCCGATCTTCAACACCATCTTTAAATGCAATCCCATTTCGTCGTATCACTATTCAAAATGGGTTTTATGACACAAAGTCCTTTTTCGGCTAATCCGAATAACGAGCGCTTATTTTGAAAAATAAGTGTTACATTCAGATTTCAAACAAATCACAATAAATTTCCACTTTTATCTTTTAAACGAAATATCCAACACAAAGATTCGATGTGGTTTTCAAATATCCATTTGGAATCCGACCCCCGGTCGCATTGAAATTCAAACGCCGTTTAAAGATAAATATTGATAATCGGTTATTTAACTATCAATCAACATTCACAACAATCACCAGATTTAAATAATTTTCTCCCATTATTTATTTTCAAAAATATCTTTGCAAAACATATTTTCACACTTTAACCATTTGAAAAAAAAATTCAAATCACTTTCCACATTTCAATCCTTTGAAAACAAATTTCAAATCATTTTTCCTTATGCGGAATATATTCCCAAATATTTATTCATTTCCACTGAAAATCTACCGAGTTCAAATACTTCAAAATAATTCAAATCATTCATCCAAAATATTATTGGAAACATTTAAAATAAAACTATCTTAAATACTTACTTAAATATTGGTAATGAAAACATTATACTAATTATCACATTTAAGACTTCCAGTCCAAACTAATTTAAAATAAAATTAGTAGATAGGGTATAACTATTTAAATAACCATTTCTTAAACAAATATCAATTAAATCTTTAAATAATCACTTCTATAATTAATTAAATAAATCTTTACTTTAAAGATTTGAAACTAGCTTAAGAAAATAATTTATCCAAAGTATCCTTTCTAAAACCATCCTTAGAAATTTTCAGTTTATATTTATAGGCTACTTTGAAATCATGCTCGGCTTTCCAGGGAAAATACACTTTCCATTTCAAAATGGTTCATTCAAATCAATTTTTAAATCTTTCTAGATTTTAATTTACATTCCAAATCTGTAAATTTCTTTCCATACCTTTAAAAATAACCAAATGTTTATTTTTGAGACAAATTTCCCTTTCCTTTATAAATTCCCATTGTGAATTTAAATTTCCAAATATCCACTAATATACGATATTCAAATTGATTTCCAAATATTTACTTTCAGTCACCAAATCAATTTTCAAATTGATTTCAAATTTATTTCTAAACACCAAATCAATTTCCAAATTGAGTTACAAATAATTTATTTTTAACCACCAAATCAAATTTCAAATTGATTTCAAAAAAAATCATTTCAAACACCAAATTAAATTCCAAACTTGATTTCCAAATTTCTTTCCCTTTAAAAAAATTCCTTTATCTCTTCCAGACTATTTAAAATCAGTATTTTATATAAATTCTTCATCTATTAAATAATATCACTCGAAATCCATTTATTAAAATCTTTTCCTATATTTTGAAATTAATTCGATAAGATTTAAAAAATCAATTTTTATACTTTTATATTCCTTTTATATTTATCCAATTCTCAAAAATGAATGTACTTAAAAAAATTCTACTTTAATTACCAAAAATCCAATTTTATTTATTTCTGGTATCCTATGATACCAGAAATATATTCGGCTAAACTATAGCCATCAACAGTTTCAATCATAAATATAATCATACATGGATTATAAATAAATCAACACACAATATTGAAACAAATTCAAGTATTTGAGGATTTCAGTTGGATCCCTCCAACGTGTTTCCCTGCATCCACAGATGTTAGCATAATAATTAAATACCAATTCCACTTCGAGGTGGAATATCACGTGTATATGGTATTATATTGTATCATTCGCTATTATGCGACGTATAGGGTCTCGTCCGCTATATAATGCTGGAAATCGATCAATCCATATATATATACACACACAGACATACACACACACACACTATCGTAATCAAACAGTCAATCAATAACTAAATTTCCAATTTAAATTTGAGTGAGAAGAACCCACCTTTGCTTACGCATGCAACCATTTTCAATCCATCTTGTTTTTTCACGATTTTTGACCTTGCATAACAATTATATAATTTTATTAATATTCGAAACAATCGAACAATTCAATTGTCATTTATAATTTAACTAAAAAATTTCTTTTTTTTCAAATAAAATTCTTTAGTAACTAAAAATAATTAATTATGTTAATAAAACAAGATAATCATCCTAATCCATTTTTAAAGTGAATTAGTAAATATGTATTTTTCTTTCCCTTTAAAATCATATACAAAATGATTTATATAACTTAACAGCCTTAGAAAATTTCTATACATTTTAAATACGTGTGAATACTTATATATATATATATATATATATGTATGTATATTTCTGTGAGATACAATAAAAAATATGATAAAAACTTGATCTCATTGTTAGATTTTTAAAACAGCTTTTTTCTTTTTTTCTCAAACTAGACAAATTAGTTAAAATTAGAAAATACCTTTTTCCCAAAATTCCAAACGAACTGCCTTCAGCCAGGTTGCGACCATCGTTCTCGCCTGCACGCCAGCACCCATCAAGGTCGTGGCCCAAAATCATGCGCTACCCAAATCGAGTGGCCTCCAAATGCACTACCTTTCCTATCGTGTGCTCCTCTACGTGGCTTGAACGACACTACCGAACACCACACGAATCCTTCGATTTGTTTTTCACACAACGAAATTCAATCTTACTCTAGTAGCCAGCCATCAGAAACGAAAGTACGACACCACACTTGAGCTTCAATAGCCGCCTTGTCCACGACCGCTGCTCGACAATGCCACTGTTCTGACTGCGTGCCTTCACTCTCGCTCCCAGATTGCACTGCGACATGCTTCACTGAGTCGATCTCGAACGAATTTGATTTTGCTTATTCCCCCCTTTGTCTTCGTCTTTTTTAATGATCAAATTTGCTTTGTTTTTGAATTAGGAAGATGGAGATTTTTTTTCTTTTGATTCCCAGGCTTCGGCCATCATTCGTTTGAACTAGGGATTTGAATTAAATAAAGCTTCGATTTTTTTCTTTTTCGTGAATTTTTTTTCTTTTTGGTTACCATTGTTTTGATTTGAACGAAGAGAATTATCGTTCGCTCATTTTCTATTTCTTTTATTCATTGCGTGAGATAACATTTTTTTCTTCAACGCGTATTTGTTTTGACGGAGAAAAGAAGCCAAATGTTCGAAATGATGAAACATATTGAATCAACGGTATTTTATTCTTGACTGATTAAAATATCAAATTAAAATTTGAATTTTGAATTTAAACGACTTGAAATCGAGTCGAAAATTTCGATCTCCAATTGATGCATGCCGCCAGGCGTTCATAAGGTTACACGCCTATTCCAAATGCAACGAAAAATATTCCGAGTCCAAATTCGATCGTATGGAGAAGATGGCTTTTTGAACCCAGTATTTATATTGAATTTCCAATTTAAATTCAGCGCGTTAATAATCCGTATGGCCAAACGAAACAACGAAAATTAAAATCCTATAATATTACATTATTGTGGATCCAATGGAACTGGTTTCGTCGAATTACGAGACTGTGCCTCGGAAGGCTATTTTTAAATATCGATTTAAACGATATAAATTCAAAACCATTCAAAACATTTTCCAAACTCAATTCTGAAGCTTCCATTATCTTTAATATTATCAATATAAATGTCCTAAGCCTTTAAAATATTTTTAATCGGCTTAAAAATCAAGATTCAACATTTTGCCCAACTTCAATAAATTAAATTCAATAATTTAATTGCCAAACCCATAGTCAAATTTGAAATTCAAGTTAAAATAACTTTCAAACATTTAAAATCAATTAAATATTTCAGTTCAAATGTTCAAAATTATGGGTCGTCACAACTCAATCGGTTTAAAACTTCCATGATCCGAGTTTACCCGAAATGAATTGTGAAAACTCAAAAATATTTAAGGAAATCAAAATTACTAACATTGATTATAGATCATGGAATAATGTTGGGTAGAAGATGAAAAGGAACTTGTCATATATTTGGTCTTAAAAAAGTAATTGTGTAAAAGTCGACATTCTGTTTAAGATAACAAAAGCTATTTGTAGTTGTTAAAAAGCAGGAACCGAGCGACAGATGAGTTTGTTAAAGGAAAAAAGAAGAACAAAAAGGGACCTACTATGCTAGGTGGTAAATGACCATTGCTGTTGTGACATGACTGACAGGTAGGGTAATGCTGAATGTTAATGCTTGGATGCGCCAATTATTAAAATCAAGTTAAATCCATGTTAGGTTATAATTGTAAATTGAATGAGGTTACGGTTGGTGGAATAAACAAAAGTACATATTGATTTGAAGTCTTAAACAATCGTTGTTTACAATGTTAAATATTCGATTCACTACTTATCAGTTTACAAAACCACGTCCGTAAAACCATATGAGGTACAGATAGGACAAAACGTAAAATTTAAACTAATACAACATCAGTTTTGTTACTAAATATTATGTGTAAGTAATTATATACAATTGCTTATCAAAATCTAAAATTTATGTATGTTACAAATAATAAGTGATCGAAACTTATAATTACGTATATATTGAAGAGTATAATCAAATTAATATGGAGCATTGTAATTGCAGTACACACTGACATATAAAAAAATAATAGGAAATTTGGAACGAAATGTATTTGGAGATGTGCATAAAGTTAAAATAGTGATTAATTTACTTGAGTTTAAGCACGAGTAAAAAAATTAAACAAAGCATGTCCAGCAGACAGGACAGAAGCAGAGTAAACACATGTAGTACGCAATAAATTTAATGGCAATATGATATGAGTAACGTCACGTGATCAATGTTAAACCTTATTAACCATGTATGCTATTTATTGCACAGTGGAAATAGTGAAAAAAGTTAGTTGTTCTTGTCCATCTGTCTCCATATATGTGTCGGGGTGTGTGTGTGTGTGAATGTATAAATAACAGTATGCTGCTGATAGGAGCTGATAATATAAATAGGCAGCGAAAAATGAATTTTTTTTATCTTTGGAGTAAGAAAATGATTAAAAGTAGTAAGAACTGAATAAAACCCATTTGTATGAAATTCATAGGGAAAACTATGTTGAAGAGTAAATACAGGAGGACAAAACTGAGTATGAATAGGTTCAGAGGGAAAGAGTCAACAAATAAATAACTTTCCAGGAGTTATAAATCTTCGCTATCCAGCAAGCAATATCATCACATTTGATTTCCTAATAAAGACAGCGGAAAGCAAGTTACCGAGCTGTATGTGCTATGTTCAAAAAGATACCATAGTATATATTATACTTCGTTTTACTGTATTGACACATTTAATTAGGAGAAATATAGAAATATAAAGACGAAATGTGAACAGGACTGGAAGGCATTGTAACGACCCGGAAATTTCGATCCCGAAAATTCCAGATGGTTAAGAAAAGAAAAAAAAGAGAAAGAAGAAGAAACAGAAAACAAGACACAGAAACCTCACATTCGCAGCGGATCAAATATAATATCAAATTAAATAGCAGTTATACAAAGAAAACTACATCTGTTAATTTACACTTTATACAACAGGGTCACATATACATAAACACTGGACAAAACAATCATGTCCAGATACTACAATATCACAGCGGAAACTCGTCATATGTTCCTGCCATCCAGCTCGCCTGCTGAGCTCCAGAACGTCCTTACCTGAAAATCTGTAATACTCGGTCTGACCCGAGCATTACATCAAAGTAACACCCGGGTCAGGCTGGAAACCAGCGTGAGTAAACCCATCTAATATGGAATACAAAAACAGCCAACTTTTATAATCCAGAAATTTATATCAATTTACAACTTCACAAGCTGTTATAGACATTACTTATTTCACACATCAATTCCTAAGTGCCAAACTTAGATTAAATGGTCCTATTTACTTAAATCATTCCAAACCAGCTTATTGATTTCACATATCAATCTATAAACAATCGAAGTGATTTCGGGTATTTACTAATACCCGACTTCGGTCTCTTCGAAACCAATATCATCTTAACTTAAATTATTCAAGTTAAGTACAATTCAATTTTAAATATAGGATGTCACCGTAATTCATCATTAATCAATAGCCACATCATCACAATTTAAATCAAACATATCTTATCACATAGCATCACGAACCACATATTAGGGATAACACTTAATCAAAGGCTTCCACTATCATTCTATTTATCCCTTAATTAATTTCACAAATTAATTTATTCTTAACCAAATACAGTAATTAACCTTTAATTTCTTCGTTAATTACTCATTAACCATAATTATTAATCACCCTTGCTTAACTACCCTTAATTACTTCCTTAAATAAATTAATCCTTAATTTATTCTCTAAATAATCCCTTGATTAACTACAAAGTAATTATATCCAAATTACTTTCATCGTTAAACATCTTTAATTACATTCAGTGATTACCATTAATTACTTCCTTAAGTAATTACACTTCCATTAATTACATTAAGTAATTATTCATCAATCATCAAGTGTTTAAATTAATTAAACTTAATTAATTAATCTAAACTAATCACATTAACCCAATTAAGTAATTAATTTCTTAATTACTTTTATTAAGTAATTAAACTTAAACAATTTCTCAATTGATTATTATCAATTAATTAATCTAATTAATTATTAAAATTAATTACATAAATAAATTTTTAAACAATCTTATGTTAATGACCTCATTAACTATTCTTAAATTCTTCCTTAAGAAATTATTCCTAAATAATCTATCCTTGATTTAATTATCTCCTATACTTAATCAATTTCTCAAATTAATTTATCACATTAGCCCTTAACTTTCATTTTTCATTAAATTAAATTCGAAAGCTTGAATATGAAAAATCATCCTCCTTTGATTCAAGTTAAATTACCTAAACCAGAATTATATTTTAACAATTATATTTAAGTTGAAAACGTTTATAACTAATTACAAATTACTCTAACGAAATATTTATCAGACTATTTCAAAACAAGATTTATAACTTTAAAATTCATACTTCTAAAATTTAAATATCTTAAAAACATGATTTCTAACTTAAACATTTAAATATGTTAAAACTTGCTTAAGATCTAAGTTTACTTAAAATTTTTGGAAATCAATTTAGTTTAAAACCTAAACAGGGTAAAACTGGAAACCAAACAAAATGTTTCCACGACCAATACCTCAATTCCTCGAGATAATATTCATGACAAAGTTCGAGTATACTCGATACACCCAAACAAGCTTTCCCCCCACTATCACAACTTCTAGTCCAACGCGAGATATAACATAAACTACTCTGGGTAAAACCCTTCTTCCCCAAACCAGCTTCTCACGCTATAGTCACAACGTGCATGGTGCACGTGTACCGACGCGCCACCTACCTTCGGCTATCCTCCTGATCTCCCACAAGTCGACACTGACTTCGACATCAGCCACGACCATCCAGATCGAAGAATCACACCACCAAATCAAATCGAGCGATCTGAAACAAGCCACTCCCAAACTTCCCCGACCAAGAAGTCGTTCGCCACGACGATCACGGTGAGTGGACCCCACGTCCTTCTGACATTAGCCTCGTCATCGACCCACGCAACCATTCCTACACTCGCAATCGAACACGACGCCTTGATTAAGTCGAGATCACTTCGCCACTACACTCTACAGAACCTCCTCCCAAAACCCTATTTCACCTTACTCCGGCCACCACGACCCAATATAAAATACAACCCCATTTTTCCCTAACTCGACGTTCACCAATCAAGCTCCGACCAAAGCTCCGACCTCCAAAGCTTCACCAGTCTCCGGAATTTACTCGAACCCAAAAACTGATCAACCCCAATTTGCAAGCCAAAAACTAAACTAAAATTCGTGATATGATTACTAAAATTCATAGTTTGGTATTTCAAACTCAAATATATACTTAAATCTGAAAATTAAATTGAGTAAATTTTGACCAAAATTAAGATTTCACTGTAAAACTTAAATCTCCAAACCAAAGATTGATCCTAAATTCCTGTAATTATTTCTAGGTGAAATGTTACATGGTTACAAACAACTTTCTTTCACAAATCACAAATCAATTCGAATTCAAAGTTGAGATATTGAATTTATTAAGAAATCCAAACCTGTAGTTATCAATAGAGTCTATTTTTAAAACTACACATGCATTCAATAATCACACTTATAATATGTCTCTATACCATCCAAATTTACAGGCTAATAACATGAATTATATTCAGATATCATGGACAAATTTTAGGTTTAAAGTTGTTTTAAAAACTTATGTTTTCTCACTTGCAAGGTTCTGTTGAACAGAGAACACTCTAATGATTTGAAACCCGGTAGTTGAAAAATAGAAAGAAAACTGACATGCACACACATTAACACATTCATATATATGTGAAGTAATACCCCAAAACAAGCATCATTTACACAAAAATTACTTAGGCAACAATATTATCCTACTTAAGTAAAAAAAAATTAGATGTTTACTATCCATTTCCAAGCATGCATCTGATATATACAGCACATCATACAAATATACTCATGCATTCATACCCATTACACAAGCAGCTATATTTTTACTCAATTCATCATAAGCATCAGGTTTAAATCATAGGTTATAATTTGATTTTAAAATGAAATTTACTCACCTTTCAAACTCTGAAGAGAGCAATAGTTTGAGATCTGAACTGTCAACTTAATTTAGATCTGAATCTTCTTTGTTTACTTGAACCTGAGTAGCTTCCTTGATTTGCTTCAGATGAAAGCAGGATTTAATTTAGTTTTCTTCTTGAAAAACCGAAGCTTGAATGTTGCTCAAATTGCTGTTGATTTGGTCTGAGCTTAATTAAATTTTGAATTTGTTTTCAACTGAACTTGAATTTTATTTTCCTGGTTTTAGCTCCTTCCCAGATTTTGGTTTTTGTAAATTTTGAAAAAGAAGGAAAGAAGGTGTAGGGATATTTTAATAATCTTGTTTTAGTTTTACTTAAAAAAATGCCACTTGTTAATTTACTTCCATTTGTCCCTAGCATGCATTAATTTATTTACATTTGTTTAACTATATACACTTTAACTCACAAGTGTAACTTCCTTGAATTAATGAATTTTTTTTTAAATGGTTTTATAAAATTTATATATTTATATTAATATGTATTATCAATTTCAATTTTTTTATTTATTTTGCATATGAATACATCTTTCATTTATAATTTCATGTATAAATATGTTTTTAATGTATATACTCTAAAAATATCAATCTTATGTTTAAATTCTTTTCATTTCTTAAATTACTAAATTTTACATCTACACATTTTTAAATGTTTTATATTTGAAATACCTATAAAATTCTCAAACTATTTTGTTTATATATAAAGCTTAAAAAGGGAATATATTATATTATATTTATTATTATTTTTTATTTGATTCTTATTTTAACTCTTATACTTCTTAGATACTAGAAATTCATATTTTATACATTTCCTTATGTATTTGTATTAAAATTAGAAAAATAAATTTTATTCATTTCAACTATAGAGTTTTTTAATCCCAAGTTTACTCTTATGACATTTTCAATTGAATTTTAAATCCAAATTCTATTTAAAAATCTATTTTTATAAATATATATCAAAATAAGACTTATTTTATTTGTTTAAATTACAAATTTGTATTTCAAAACTTTTTAATCCTGTTAATATTCAATTAATAGATGTCCAAAATTTTGGGTTATCACATTCCTCCCCCCTTAGAATTTTTTCGTCCCCGAAAAGGAGCAAAGCCAGAACTTATTTAATGCTTAAAACCAATTAAATCACTTTTTGATCATTTTAAAACACTTTAAAATCTATATATTATTTCCAAAATAGTTTTTATAGAAAATATCGTTTTATAACTTGATGTTTCAACAAATCCGTCCTCGTTCTCACAGAAATTCGATCATACGTTGATCAGGCGTAAGACTGAAAATCTTCAAGTGCTTAGCAGTCCCGTTTTCAACACTCAGTGAAAATACTTGAAAACAATAATTTTGTTGAAAATATAGAAAATCATTTATTTTGAAAATAGAGGAAATATTTTGGTGAGAATGCTCTGGAAATCATCAACCCATCCTTGGTCGCAGTTACATTCCAGGGGTACGTTGCCATCGCAGCAAAAGTCCATGTAACTACAGGATCTCCTCGGCCTCTCGATTACACCATGGAACCACACGACAGATCGCAGTTATATTCCAGGGTTACGTTGTCATCGCAGAAAAGTCCATGTAACTTCAAGTTTAATTAAATTATAAAAACATAAGAGATGAATTGATACAAAAATATTTAAAATAAAAATAAAATAATGTTTAAATGCAAATGCATGAATTAATTTAAAATAAGATTTAAATTTTTATTTTGTATAAGTATAAACAATACATAAGAAGGTATCAAATAATTATTTCAACATTTGTAAACTATTAATAAAGGGATTTAAACATAAATTTAAATATGTAAACAAATTTGTAAATTTAAAATTAAAAAAAGGTTAAAAACATAAAAATACATATGTTTACAAGTGTAGACCTTATACATAAGTGGAGTTACAAGTGTAAATAGTTTTAAAACTTGTATGACCAAGTGTAAAAACATTAAGGCTTAAATTGTTACAAGTGGCAACAAAATATGTTTCATAAATTTAAATCTATTTTTTTTAAAATGTAAAGTAACAAATGACATTTGTAAGATATTAACTTAAACAATCAACAAGTGTGAAACAAGGAGAAGCCAGGAAATAAAAATTTCAGTTAAAATTTCAAGAAGACAAAAGCTTCAACCTGAAACCTGAATACATCAGGAACAAAGCAAAACCAAACTGAAAACAAAACCTGATCAAAATATTAACAAAATTAAAGCTTGAATGAATTCAAGTAAGCAAGTAAATCTGGAGGCTTTAAAACAAAACTGAATCAAAAGCAGACCTGAAACAAGCAACTTAAAGCATGAATTCAACCTGAAATCTGAAGCAACAAGAAGCAATCAAACAAAGCAAAGATAGAAGAGTGTCTGCAACTTCAAGTTTAATTAAAATAAAGGACAGATCAAGATCAGAAAACAAAATCAAGTTCCAAAAGCTCTGCCTTTTTTCAGGCCTGATCTCTGTTTCCCTTTGCAACTAATGATTGGTGAGCAAATTTCTTGACTTGATCTTTAAATTTATATAATAAGTTATGTTTGCATGTTGATGAATTTGGGAGTGATATGCATGCATGTTTGTTTACAGAGGCATGGCTCTGTCCCATGCTCTTATAAATTGAGAATTTCAAACAAAAACATGTTGTTTAAACTCAAAATTAAGATTTAGAAATATGTTTGAGTACCACAGAATTTCAAATTATCTGTAAAATTTAGGAAGACAATGAGCAAAGTCTTCTCCCTGAATATGTTATTTTTGTTTCTGAGCAAACTCTCCAACCTTTATATATATATATATATATAGAATGTGGTTTGCATGTTAATTTATCTGCATATGTTTGAAAAAAAATTTCTCTGTTTAAATATGTATGCATCTGTGTGTATGTATAAATATGAACAAGCCGTTCTGTTACATTCACAGGCTCATGCTCACACAAAATGAAAATAAAATTCTCTATGTACAATCAATTCTAGACCTTAGATCCTAAATAAAAGAGGATAGTAGAGGTGTAAACTTAATTTTAAAAATACATTTAAGTATAAATAGTAAGAAGAATTTCTGGAAAATGTGAATAACAGTAAAAAATAAATTTAAGTAGAAAGATTTGGTTTTGAGATTTTTAAGTTTTTATCATAAGAACTTATTCGTATTTCGAAAATATGAATTTAAGGATTCATTTCACAAATTTTAAGGGTATAATCATCGAGTAATTAGGAGTTGAACATGGTTTGTAAATCGGGCATTTGCTGGTAAACGAAGAAGTTTGGGATCTCGAAATTATTGCTGTAGGAAGGTGGTGGTTGGGTAGTCCTAGGAAAAATATTTGAAGTATTTACTGATGATCGAGGCGGCAGAACATTGATGAATTAGGGTTTAAGGCCCTGTTCACGTTGGCAAAGTTTGCGGGGTGATTGTGCAGGCATGAGTGTATCGGACTGAATGGGATCGGAGGGAATAGGAGCGTGGCGACGTAACGTAGCTTGTGGTCAATTGGCGTAAGCTCTGGTGAACTATATCGGTGGGGCAAGATGATTTTCTGGTGGGTTATACGGGTTCCAGTGGTGATTGCATACTTAAATTTTGATTTTCCCATTAATTGGGTAACTTGATTATTCGTCGTGGCTTAGGGGAGGATCGGCAACTTGTCGAGGCTCAGGGCAGTGGTCGGGGATGATCGGGAGGGTCGTACACGTGCACGAGCACAATAGTCACTGTGTCAGGTTCGATGGTGAATGGTGCGAGTCGATTCTCGAGTGATGGTAATGGCCGCTTCAGGTTCGTGCTCGTGAACGCGAGTTGGTTTATCTGATGCCTTAGTTTTAAACTTAAAACTAAAATTTGATTTACTGTAGAAAAAAAGGGGGGAAGAAGAAAAATACGAGAGGAAGTGAGATGACTCGGAGCAAGTGGGTGGTAGGCTCGAAGTAACACTCGAGTATCATAGGGATGGATCTCGGATTTTGTTGTGTACAGGTTTAAGCCTTGCAGATTAAGGATAATAACATTTAACAAGTTTTAGTGTTAATAAAGTAATAAATGTTTGATTACTTTGAGTTAAAGATTTGTTTCAAATTTAAATTAATCTAAAATTTATGTTTTAATTAAGTTAATAATTTAAATGTTAAAGGTAATCAACATTAAAGTTTCAAAATTAATAATAATTTGTTTCCAGAGTTATAAAGAAGATGTTTTAATGTTAATTAAGATGAATTATTATTATTGATTGTTCAAAAAAGGTAATTGAAAATAGTTAATTAATTGAAAAAAATCGTAATTAACTAAGTGACTAGAGATTGATTAATTTAAAATCAAATATCGGTTAGTTAATAATTATGTGCTTGATTAATTTGAATTAAGAATTGTAAAGTAGATAATTTAAGTTAACTAATTAATAATTAGTAGTTAATGGAGTTAACTGATTAAAGATTAATCAATTAAAAATTTAATTTATTCATCATTAAGAATAGTTGATCATTGATTTAGATAAATAAATAAAAATAGTTATGTGGTAAATTCTTTTGAGTCTCCTTACCTTAGATTGAAAACGATTGACTATCATCAGATGTTGTCTATTGAATTGATATTTCTATTTCTGATTGTGATGCTATGTGATGTGAACTGCCTTGTGCTGTACTGTGAGTTATGATTTGTTTTCTGTATGCCTGTGGGAAATTCTTTGCCCGTAAAACGGCACTTGAATTTCGATGCGACAGGGAGTCGGATTTCAGTTAGATATCTGAAACGCACATCGAATAGTAATGATGAATATTTGTAATTGATAAAGGCACTTATCGTTGAATAAGGATAAGCGTTATATATTATACCGCTTATCGATATTGCTGTACTTTAATCTGTGATGTGATGATTGTTGTTGCACTATTATGTATAAACCTTGGACCACATCAATACACACACAAATATGGACTGCACGTGGAAATCGGTTAAGTCACAGATTTTAAAAAATATAGTTTTGAATTTGAATTTTTAATTCAAATGGTTTTGGAAATGGGTTGGGTTAAAGTGGAAAACTTTTGGAAAAATGTTAAAAAAAAAATTTATTTTGAATAACTTATTAAAGATTTGAAATCTGAGTAATTAGATTTAAATTGGAATTCAATATCTGATATTGAATTCTATATCTAGTATTTATGACGTAAAAATGTTATATGAAGTTATAAATGTGTTTATATGGATTAAAAACCATTTTAAAGTATTACTTTGAGAATTTGAAATTGAAGAAGGTTCTAAATGGTGTATCTTTTATATATAAAAGATTGAAACGGGATTTGTTTTTGGAAAGGCTATGAATTAATCTTTGTTTAAAAGATTGGTGAACCTCGTTTTAAATTGAAGACGAGTTTTAAAATGAATCTTTTGTTTAAAAGATTTAAATGTGGAAATTGTTTAAACCATTGAGGGATTTTGAAAATGAACCTTTTTGTTTAAAAGATTAGAAAATGGTAATTTGTTTAACCATTTGAATGAAAGGTTTTGGATTTTAAGTTGTGACTTAACTGAGATCCCATATCCATATGTTTTTAAATATTATGCTCACTATTCGGTTTGGCCGGGAGATGACCTTTGTGTCATATAACCCATTCCGAATAGTGATACGAGGTTATGGATAGCAATTGAAGACCGGTGGTGAAGACCGGATACTTTCGAAAACGAAAGGGTTTCTTGTCGTATGTCTGTGCATCGGCTGATCCCCGGTATAGAGATTCGAGCAACCATTGTGATGGGAAGTCCGGACGTGATTAGAAATTATCCGGATTTGCAAGGACTTCTTTGGAAGTGCCTTCGGTTCTGTTCGAACCCGGAACAGACTTGTATGGATGTGTGTCTGACATTACACCTTGAGATGTAAAAACCGGTTTCTGTCAAATACATTTCTGTTTGGTGGCGGATATTTATTCTCTTAGCTTAACACCCTTCTCTGAGACATACGAGCTCAGAGGTTATGTAGTTGATGGTTACCAGTGATACATTCCCAATTTGGTAATGGGGCATACGAAGTGCTGCTGATCATTTGTTGATCAAAGCATGGCTTTTGTGAAAAGCGTAGCTTTGTGGACGAGACTTCATCGAACCTCACAACCCGGTAATGGTCGAAACAGGAAAAATGCAGCAAGGTTATTGGGGGTAGCGCCCTTTAGGGTATGTGCATTTCCTTCTAGATAGGAGTGGTATCATGGTATGGAGCCCAGATACTTAACTTATGTGGATATCGCAAAAATATATATATTCCTTTGTAATTGATGTTGGGGCCCCGGATAAAGGTTGGTTACAACCGGGGAATGGCATACTCGTGTCAGTAGTTACCTAGTTACAGAGGTAACCCGGCCTTGTATTGGCAGAGATCCGGTTAGGTTCTCGGGGCGTCCCTCCCGAGGCGTACCTATGTGGCCCAGGAAGTTCCTTAGCCTGACCATTTGTTGGAAATCCATTCAACCAATACGTGCCCAGTACGGTTTTAGTTGTATAACCTGCCATTCACTTATGGTGGTCACCACTGTTTGGATGGTAGCTATAGTAGGCATAGTACGAAATGTCTATGCTGGCTAAGATTAATATTATACTTTCGAAAGGTTTTCCACTATGCACTAATAATAATATTAAAAGCGAATTTTGCGTAGTAAGCATGTTTGGCTATCATAAGGAGAAATCTCCTCCAAGTCTGTGTTTGCATTGTGTGTGTGGCGGGAGGCCTTATGGTAGTTTCATTTTCTTAAAAGCATTGCGGTTTTCAACTTAAAATTTCTTTTGTTTGTTTAAAAGATAAAACTATTTTTGTTTGCTCATACCAGTCCCATGACTGACCCGGAGTTTATTGTTCCCTTCCTAAACTCTGGGTGCCCACTATTTTTCTATACGGGCAGTCTAGAGTTGGGTTTTTCAGATAGTAGATAGTAGATATCGATTCGGTAGCTTTCATTTTTCTCTTTGTAATCCTTTGGAAATCTTGGATATTGGAGACTTTGGATTCACTGGACGAGACTTGCTTATATTGATGCAAATTGATGGTGGTTCGAGCTATTTCTGGATTAGTGCTTTGGAGTTAGAGTTGCTGTTGCAGTTTGATGTTTTAGTTTTGCTGCTATATCTTATTGTTATTCCGCTGTAGCATTGTTATCTTGTATCTCTGATGTTGATTCATATTGTATCATTGTTGTATCGAATATTGTATATCAATGATATTCTATTCTTTTTCTTCCGCTGTGTTGTTCTTAATTGTGTTATAAGCTCCGACGAACCAGATTCGACGTTTGGATATGCGGCATTGGAATACGAGTGTCGTATTCGGTGCCGATTTTCGAAGGTCGAGTCAGGGTCGTCACATTTGGTATCAGAGCTGAAGGTTGAAACTTTAGCTCAAGAGTATAACACATTAAGTAACTCATTAGAGATAGGGTGAAGTATACCCTAGAATGAGTATATCCCTAAGATATCCATTCGAATGCCTCAGTAAATTCTCTTACTATCCGCTGATAGTGAGTATGAGTGCAAGAAGTGGACGAGATATGGGATAGGGGAGTACGACTACAAATGGTCGATACCCTGCAATAGCAGAAATAACTTTCTCTATCAATCTCATTTGATCCGTCTTTTCAATTCTTTGATGATTCCTGGCAGCTCCAGGAAGTAGCTTTGATATATTTGCATGGGAGATAAACTCCAGATGGGTCAGAATTGTTTGTTTGGATGAATTGTTTTTTTTTGGTTGATAGGTATATTTTGGTTGTTTAAACTTAAAGGTTTTGAAGTGCATCCATATATCTGTTTATTCTGTTGGGTTCCGGTATATATCTACGAGGGATTAGTTATCCTTAGAACTAATCAATACCCCTGTGTACTCGTAGATCTGGTGACCTGAGTATCTTGATTCATTCTTTTATCCATTATTGATATTCTGATTTGGAAAGCCAAATTCAGAATAGATATTCAGTTTAATCTGGTGATTCATCTCTCTATCTCTCTATATTCATTGTCTTCTCCCTACTTTCAAATTTCGAGGACGAAATTTTCTAAGGGGGGGGGGGGAAACTGTAACATCCCTGAAATTTTAGTTAAGATAATTTGGCAATTAATTTAATTTTAAAATTAAATTGTGAATTTGATTATGAAATAATTAGAAAATATTTAGAATGAATAAAAATTTTGGATTATAAATAGAATTTGAAAGTTTTAAGATTTATTAAAGATATGTTTTGTTGTTTATTTATATTTATAAATTTAATTTAAATTAAACTTTGGAACTGAAATTCAAAATTAAAGATCTTATAAATATATTGGGTTTGAAACATTATCTTTTCAATTAAAAATCTATTTTCCAAATTATATTAAATAGATATTTTGAATGAGAATTTTAGAACATGTATTTATTAATAAGTTTAATATCTTAAGTTTAAGATAAATGTATTGAAAATAAAGTTTGGATAAAATTTATAATTGTTTACTCATTTATAAATTGATTTTTTATATATTAATTTTTGAATTGATATCTAAAAATAAATGTTTTAAATAATACATCTGGAAATAATAAAAAAACATTGGAACATATGAACATATGTTAAATTATAAAAACATAAGAGATGAATTGATACAAAAATATTTCAAATAAAAATAAAATAAAGTTTAAATGCAAATGCATGAATTAATTTAAAATAAGGTTTAAATTTTTATTTTGTATAAGTATAAACAATACATAAGAAGGTATCAAATAATTATTTCAACATTTGTAAACTATTAATAAAGGGATTTAAACATAAATTTAAATATGTAAACAAAGTTGTAAATTTAAAATAAAAAAAAGGTTAAAAACATAAAAATACATATGTTTACAAGTGTAGACCTTATACATAAGTGGAGTTACAAGTGTAAATAGTTTTAAAACTTGTATGACCAAGCGTAAAAACATTAAGGCTTAAATTATTACAAGTGGTAACAAAATATGTTTCATAAATTTAAATCTATTTTCTTTTAAAATGTAAAGTAACAAATGACATTTGTAAGATATTAAATTAAACAATCAACAAGTGTGAAACAAGGAGAAGCCAGGAAATAAAAATTTCAGTTAAAATTTCAAGAAGACAAAAGCTTCAACCTGAAACCTGAATACATCAGGAACAAAGCAAAACCAAACTGAAAACAAAACCTGATCAAAATATTAACAAAATTAAAGCTTGAATGAATTCAAGTAAGCAAGTAAATCTGGAGGCTTTAAAACAAAACTGAATCAAAAGCAGACCTGAAACAAGCAACTTAAAGCATGAATTCAACCTGAAATCTGAAGCAACAAGAAGCAATCAAACAAAGCAAAGATAGAAGAGTGTCTGCAACTTCAAGTTTAATTAAAATAAAGGACAGATCAAGATCAGAAAACAAAATCAAGTTCCAAAAGCTCTGCCCTTTTCCAGGCCTGATCTTTGTTTCCCTGTGCAACTAATGATTGGTGAGCAAATTTCTTGACTTGATCTTTAAATTTATATAATAAGTTCTGTTTGCATGTTGATGAATTTGGGAGCGATATGCATGCATGTTTGTTTACAGAGGCATGGCTCTGTCCCATGCTCTTATAAATTGAGAATTTCAAACAAAAACATGTTGTTTAAACTCAAAATTAAGATTTAGAAATATGTTTGAGTACCACAGAATTTCAAATTATCTGTAAAATTTAGGAAGACAATGAGCAAAGTCTTCTCCCTGAATATGTTATTTCTGTTTGTGAGCAAACTCTCCAACCTTTATATATATAGAATGTGGTTTTCATGTTAATTTATCTGCATATGTTTGAAAAAAAAATTCTCTGTTTAAATATGTATGCATCTGTGTGTATGTATAAATATGAACAAGCTGTTCTGTTACATTCATAGGCTCAAGCTCACACAAAATGAAAATAAAACTCTCTATGTACAATCAATTCTAGACCTTGGATCCTAAATAAAAGAGGATAGTAGAGGTGTAAACTTAATTTTAAAAATACATTTAAGTATAAATAGTAAGAAGAATTTATGGAAAATGTGAATAACAGTAAAAAATAAATTTAAGTCGAAGATTTGGTTTTGAGATTTTTAATTTTTTATCATAAGAACTTATTCATATTTCGAAAATATGAATTTAAGGATTCATTTCACAAATTTTAAGGGTATAATCATCGAGTAATTAGGAGTTGAACATGGTTTATAAATCGGGCATTTGATGGTAAACGAAGAAGTTTGGGATTGTAACGACGCGGATTTTTTCGCGCTCGAAAATCGACATCCATACTTTAACATCGTACTCGAATGCCGTAGATTCGACCGTTCAAATCCGATTCGCCGGAGCTTATAACAACATTAAGTAAATAACACAGCGGAATAAAAGAATAATACATTGATATACAATATCTGATACAACAGAGTGATACAATGAATATCAATATACATCAGAGATATGATACAATAAAATAGCAGCGGAACAATATAACTCTAAGATAGTCTTCAAAAGAGAACTCCAGCAACAACAGCTCGATCCAACATCATGATTCACCAAGACAAGCAAGTCTCGTCCACATCCAAAGACTGAACTAACTCCAGATAACCTACTAAACCTGACTATCTGAAAAACCCAACTCTAGACTGCTCGTGTAGAAAATTTTGAGCATCTAGAGTTTAGGAAAGAAACAATAAACTCCGGATCAGTCATGGGACTGGTGTGAGTAACAAAGACAGTTTATCTTTAAAAACATTCAACAAAAGATTTTCAAAGTCAATTCGCAATGCTTTTTAAAAATGAGACTACCATAAGGCCTCCCGCACACACACACAATGCAAACGCAGAATCGGAGGAGATTTCTCCTTATGATAGTCAAAGATGCTTGATACGCATTAAAAAGAAACATTTGATATTATTACTAGTGCATAGTGTGGTAAAAATCATTTCGAAAGTAAAGATATAAATCTTAGCCAACATAGACATTTCGAACTATGCCTACTATAGCTACCATCCAAACAGTGGGGCGCCATCATAAGTGAATGATAGGTTCTACAACTAAAACCGTACAAGGTACGTATTTGAAGAATGGATTTCCAACAAATGGTCGGGCAAAGGAACTTCCCAAACCCCGAAATGGAACGCCTCTGGAAGGACGTCCCCGAGCATCCCAAATGGATCTCTGCCAAACAAGGCCGACTACCCCTTTCCCAGGGAGTAAGAAACCTCAGATATACCACCCCCGGTCCTTTTGGACTTTTATACGAGGCCTCGATTCCAACAACACCACACAGTAATAGATATAGTGTATCCACATGAGTAAGTATCTGGGCTCCATACCATGATACTACCCCTTTCCAGAAGGAATGGTCCTACCCTAGGGAAGCTATCCCTGAAAACCTTGCAGCACAATTCCTGTTTCGACCATTTCCAGTTTGTGAGGCTCGACGAAGTCTCGTCCACAAAGCCACGCTTTATACAAAAGCTGTGCTTTGGGTCAACTAATGATCATAGAAATGATCACAAAGATAAATGATCAAACAAATGATCATATCACAAATGATCAACACAATGATCATTTCACAGCAACACTCAGCATGTCACATTACCAAATTGGGAATATATCACTGATAACCATCAACTACATAACCTCTGAGCTCGTACGTCTCAGAGAAGGGTGTTAAGCTAAAAGAATAAATTCTCCGCCACCAATAGAAATATATTTGAAAGAAATCAGCTTTATATCTCAAATTGTAATGTCAGACATAACTATCCATACAAGTCTGTTCTGGATTTAGAACAGAACCGAAGGCACTTCCAATGAAGCCCTTGCAATCCGGGTATTCACAATCCCGATCGGACTTCGCATCACTTAGGGAGTCTCTATACCGTTGCAACTCAGTGCAGAGACAATCGATAGGTCATACTATCGTTCTTGCAAATACCCGGTCTTCACCACCGGTCTTCAAATGCTATCCATAACGATGTATCACATATTCGGAATGGGTTATACGACCCAAAGGTCCTTTCCCGGCTAACCCGAATAGTAAGCGCAACATTTAAAACATATGGATATGAGATTTCAATTAAGTCACAACTTAAAAATCCAATGTTTTTCTTTCAAATGGTTTAACAAATTACCATTTCCAATCTTTTAAAACTAAAAGATTTATTTCATAAAGTTCACCTAGTTTCTCAAAGATTCATTCCTGGATTTCAAAACAATTTCCATTTCAATTGGATTAACTCATTAAATCTTTAAATCAAAGATTTAACTCATAGTTTTCAAAATTCGATTAATTTGTTGAATCTTTAAATCAAAGATTCAACTTATAGCTTTCAAAATCATTTCCAAAGATTCATTCATAGCCTTTCAAAAACATTTCAATTCTATTTCAGCTTGAAACCTTTTCAACATAATTGGGAGATCCTTTCTTTAAAATGAAAGCTATTATTATTTGAAAACAAGTAATTTTTGTTTCGAAGAAATTCGATCTTATTTATACAAGTTAAATCTTTTGGGTTAATTCAAATTCCCAAAAACAACACTTTAAAAATGGTTTAAAACCCATATAAACTTGCATACCGTTCAATATCATAAATACTGAATATAGAATTCAATTTCAAATATTGAATTCAAATTTAAATCAAAATAACTCAATCAAGTTATCCAAACTATATTTCATCTTTGAAATTCCATTTCAAAAGCTTTTCACTTTAATCTCAATCCATTTTCAAAACATTTGAATTCAAATATTCAATTTTATAAATCATTCCAAAATCTGTGACTTAATCGATTTCCTCGTGAAATCCATATTTGTGTGTGTATAAGTGTGGTCCAGGGATTTAACACGATAGTGCAACATCATTCAATCATCACAGATTAAAACATAGAAATATAGTTGATAAGCGATATAAACTATAACGCTTAACGTCCATTCACAGATTCACATATAATATACAAATGTAAATAAATGAATAAATTATACACAGCTCAATCTACAGAACAAAGTATCACAGATCAGATAGGGTAATTAATTCAAGGCATCACATATAATACGATCATCCATAAGTAAGGTCAAGCATTTAATAGTCATTTACCAGTAGGATTAATTATTTGTTTAATCCTAATTAATTCAATTAAATTTCCAATTAAATTTATTTAATTATGAAATGATTAACCAAATCCTAATTTTATTTGTTACAAATCATTTGATATAGATTAATTTTTCAACACTTTACTTAATTATTTTTAATTAATAAATTAATTAGATTAACCTTAAGTTAATTACATAATCATTTAACCTTAATTAATTTCATTAAATAATCATTTTTTAAGTAATTAATTACCTATATAAATAAATCAACCTTTAATTACATTAAATGTAATTTTATGCTAATCACTTGGTAAATTAATTTAAATCATTATTTATAAAAATTGATTAACCATAAATATTCCATTAATTAATCCTAATTAGTTAATTGATTTGTTAATTGTAACTTAATGAATCTTTAATTGTTTTATTAATTAACTCTTAATCATTACTTAATAGTCTAATCCTATCTAATTAATGATTTCTTGATCACAATTAATTAATCCTTGATTCATTTACTTAAACCTTTAATTTATTAAATTAAACCCTTAACTACTTAATTGATAAATCCAAATCATTAATTAATTTAACTTAAAATCTTAATGAACTACAAATCATTAAATCTCAATTATCTCTGAGATAAAACATAATTTTATAAATGATTTAATTATCATTCTCAAACACATTGAAAATATTTATTTTCAAATTCATTTATTTTTTAATTTCATTTCAAATTAAAGATTTGAAATAATTACAAATTCAACCTTAACAAATTTAAACCAAGTTAAACTCTTTTAAAATCAAATGTTGTAAAACATTTACCTTCATAAAGAAATTTATATAAGAGTTTAAACCAAATCATTTAAACTCAAAACAATTTAAATTATTCTTAAACCCTTTTTAAATTATTTAAATATTAAATTTTATAAAACTTTCTTTATTTTTCAAATTAGGATACAAAGACTAATTTGGATCCATATCTCACATTCTGATTTTAACTTTATATTAAAATCAGGTTTCAATTTTTTTCTGTTTTAAAAGAAAACCGAACAGACAGTTTTCTGAAACCTTTCACAATGCAAATGACCCGAGGCCATACCATTTCCCTTCGAGTCCAAAACCCCACTTACTCGAGTAAAACTCGAGAACACACTGCAAAACAACCCTAGGTCAAAAGTAACGTGCTCGTGCACGTGCACAATGGCTGTGGGCGATTCTGACCCTCAACGGCGATCATCCCCCACCCACAAACATCACCAAACTTCGACCTAATCATCAGTTCGCTTCCAGGTGGGCTCGAAATCGAATTCGAGTCAAGAACCCAAACCTGGAACAAACAGCTCCACTTCCATTCAAAACCTGGCAACCGTTCGTGTTCGACGCCTCGACCACCGGAGTTCGTGCAACTCCGGCCACCGCCTCATCTACACCCCAGCCTCCATCACCCCCAGTCTCGTGCAACTCGATGCACGAGAGAAGCCCCCTCGTTCAATTTCCTGGCCATTCTAAAAGTTAGGTTTACAAATTTAAACCCCTTGCCGTCGCCTCCACGTCCAACTTCACCTTTTTCACTATTTTTCCTGAAAACCGCGTTCATTACTCCATCCCCAAACAAAAACCCAACCCCTACAACACAATGCATCGCCACCGAACACCAAATCAAAGAAGATCAGGCAAACTCAAACCGTTCTTTCACCCAAAATCTAAAATTTGTGATTTTAGCTTTAAAAATCATGTTTAAGTGTAAGTATTCAAATTGTATATATGAACTTGTAAAACAAGAAACTTAAATTTTTACTATATCAAAGTTTTGGTCTGTTATCCAGGTTCCTAGAGCAATATACTAATCTATTTAACTTAATTAAATATATTTTTTAACCTTACTTTATACTTAAACAAACATGAATTGTTTGAATCCTAAACATAATTTATTTATATACTTTGCTCTAACAAACAAATAGATTGAGCATACATGATTTTTGAAGCAACTTAGGCTGTTGGAATGTATAAACAGAGGCAACATTTGAAATCTAAAGAAATGTCCAGGCTTTGTCTCGTCCAAAAGTTCAATGAAGTATATATATATTTTCACACACAAATCACTAATATCCATCATGCAACTAGATCAAAACTTGGAATATTTTTAAAACATGAAGTTACTCACAGTGTTGAGAAAAAAAAAACAGAGCTTCATATTGAAACAGAGCCCTGGAAATGCAAGCTGAAACTTCATTCTTCCTTGATTCTCTGATTGATTTGGGTTGTATGTTGTTTAAACTGAGATGTTTAAATTGAATTGGTGTAGGGGTTGTTTACTCAAATCCTTTATTTACACTTGCTTTATTGTCTCAGGATTTAAGAATGCATGCAGTTAGATTGAAGAAGAATACTTGCATGCTTTGGTTTGCTTAGTTGTGATAATGAACTGGAATGAGGGTTTGATGCATATAAAAAGGAAGTATGCAGTATATTATTTGTACAAAAAGCATGTTAAGGATGCTTGCATCAAATGCATAAGGTATGTTGCATTAAATGCTTGAGTACCTTATGTTTTTTCAACCTTACCTATTTTTTTCTTCTTGCATTTGAATAACTTGGCTGAGTTATATATATATATATATATATATATATATATATATATATGTTTTGTTACTTATGTGTACATACTTGTTCAACTTGAATATATGATGTAGTCTCCTTATGCAAGCTGTTCACACTTGCATGTATAATTTTTCTTCATTATGCAAGTTACATTTTTTTTTTAGACTTGATTTGCTTGTTTGTAAATAGATACTTGGGTATATTTATTTCCAATAGTTTATATTTTGATGTATTTTGTTTGTGCATTTTGTTTGTGTTTTATTTTACTTTGTATATTTGCTTTATATTAACGTAAATATTTATTTCTTGTATTTTTGTTTGTTCATGCTTATGTAAATTATTATTATCTTCTTTTGCTTTTTATTTATTCTATAACTTTGTTTGTACATAGATGTTTAATATGTTTGTTTGGTTCCATACTTAACTTTTATTTATCTCTATTTGTAACTCAAATATTTATTTTACTTCTATTTTTAGTTTAAATATTTATCATGAATTTTACTTTGATAATTATTGTTTTATATTTTTCAATATACACATACATATATAGTATTTAAATTCAAATCAAATATATATATCTATATGTATATATAATTTTAAATTTACACATATATGCTCAAATACATATATATATATATACTCATATATATACATATATGCAAATTTTCTAATCAATTTGACTTAATATATTTTCTATTTGAATCGGGGAAACTTGCATCTCTTAAATCGATAAATTTTACAATTTTAATTCAAAAAATTAAACAAGTCATAAATTTAAAATTAAATTAAATTCTAGGGTCGTTACAGGGATCTCGAAATCATTGCTGCAGGAAGGTGGTGGTTGGGTAGTCCTAGGAAAAATATTTGAAGTATTTACTGATGATCGAGGCGGCAGAACATTGATGAATTAGGGTTTAAGGCCCTGTTCGCGTTGGCAAAGTTTGCAGGGTGATTGTGCAGGCATGAGTGTATCGGACTGAATGGGATCGGAGGGAATAGGAGCGTGGCGACGTAACGTAGCTTGTGGTCGATTGGCGTAAGCTCTGGTGAACTATATCGGTGGGGCAAGATGATTTTCTGGTGGGTTATACAGGTTCCAGTGGTGATTGCATACTTAAATTTTGATTTTCCCATTAATTGGGTAACTTGGTTTTTCGTGGTGGCTTAGGGGAGGATCGGCAACTTGTCGAGGCTCAGGGCAGTGGTCGGAGATGATCGGGAGGGTCGTACACGTGCACTAGCACAATAGTCACTGTGTCAGGTTCGATGGTGAATGGCGCGAGTCGATTCTCGAGTGATGGTAATGGTCGCTTCGGGTTCGTGCTCGTGAACGCGAGTTGGTCTATCTGATGCCTTAGTTTTAAACTTAAAACTAAAATTTGATTTACTGTAGAAAAAAAGGGTGGGAAGAAGAAAAATACGAGAGGAAGTGAGATGACTCAGAGCAAGTGGGTGGTAGGCTCGAAGTAACACCTGAGTATCATAGTGATGGATCTCGGATTTTGTTGTGAACAGGTTTAAGCCTTGCAGATTAAGGATAATAACATTTAACAAGTTTTAGTGTTAATAAAGTAATAAATGTTTGATTACTTTGAGTTAAAGATTTTGTTTCAAATTTAAATTAAACTAAAATTTATGTTTTAATTAAGTTAATAATTTTAATGTTAAAGTTAATCAACATTAAAGTTTCAAAATTAATAACAATTTGTTTCTAGAGTTTTAAAGAAGATGTTTTAATGTTAATTAAGAAGAATTATTATTATTGATTGTTCAAAAAAGGTAATTGAAAATGGTTAAGTAATTGAAAAAATCGTAATTAACTAAGTGACTAGAGATTGATTAATTTAAAATCAAATATCGGTTAGTTAATAATTATGTGTTTGATTAATTTGAATTAAGAATTGTAAAGTAGATAATTTAAGTTAACTAATCAATAATTAGTAGTTAATGGAGTTAATTTAAGTATTACTTTGAGAATTTGAAATTGAAGAAGGTTCTAAATGGTGTATCTTTTATATATAAAAGATTGAAATGGGAATTGTTTTTGGAAAGGCTATGAATTAATCTTTGTTTAAAAGATTGGTGAACCTCATTTTAAATTGAAGACGAGTTTTAAAATGAATCTTTTGTTTAAAAGATTTAAATGTGGAAATTGTTCAAACCATTGAGGGATTTTGAAAATGAACCTTTTTGTTTAAAAGATTTGAAAATGGTAATTTGTTTAACCATTTGAATGAAAGGTTTTGGATTTTAAGTTGTGACTTAACTGAGATCTCATATCCATATGTTTTTAAATATTATGCTCACTATTCGATTTAGCCGGGAGATGACCTTTGTGTCATATAACCCATTCCGAATAGTGATACGACGTTATGGATGGCAATTGAAGATAGTGGTGAAGACCGGATACCTTTGAAAACGAAAGGGTTTCTTGTCGAATGTCTCTGCATCGGCTGATCCCCGGTATAGAGATTCGAGCAACCATTGTGATGGGAAGTCCGGACGTGATTAGAAATTATCCGGATTTGCAAGGACATCTTTGGAAGTGCCTTCGGTTCTGTTCGAACTCGGAACAGACTTGTATGGATGTGTGTCTGACATTACACCTTGAGATGTAAAAACCGGTTTCTATCAAATACATTTCTGTTTGGTGGCGGAGATTTATTCTCTTAGCTTAACACCCTTCTCTGAGACATACGAGCTCAGAGGTTATGTAGTTGATGGTTACCAGTGATACATTCCCAATTTGGTAGTGGTGCATACGAAGTGCTGCTGATCATTTGTTGATCAAAGCATGACTTTTGTGAAAAGCGTAGCTTTGTGGACGAGACTTCATCGAACCTCACAACCCGGTAATGGTCGAAACAGGAAAAATGCAGCAAGGTTATTGGGGGTAGTGCCCTTTAGGGTATGTGCATTTCCTTCTGGATAGGAGTGGTATCATGGTATGGATCCCATATACTTAACTTATGTGGATATCGCAAAAATATATATATTCCTTTGTAATTGATGTTGGGGCCCCGGATAAAGGTTGGTTACAACCGGGGAATGGCATACTCGTGTCAGTAGTTACCTACTTACAGAGGTAACCCGGCCTTGTATTGGCAGAGATCCGGTTAGGTTCTCGGGGCGTCCCTCCTGAGGCGTACCTATGTGGCCCAGGAAGTTCCTTAGCCTGACCATTTGTTGGAAATCCATTCAACCAATACGTGCCCAGTACGGTTTTAGTTGTATAACCTGCCATTCACTTATGGTGGTCACCACTGTTTGGATGGTAGCTATAGTAGGCATAGTACGAAATGTCTATGCTGGCTAAGATTAATATTATACTTACGAAAGGTTTTCCACTATGCACTAATAATAATATTAAAAGCGAATTTTGCGTAGTAAGCATGTTTGGCTATCATAAGAAGAAATCTCCTCCAAGTCTGCGTTTGCATTGTGTGTGTGGCGGGAGGACTTATGGTAGTTTCATTTTCTTAAAAGCATTGCGGTTTTCAACTTATAATTTCTTTTGTTTGTTTAAAAGATAAAACTATTTTTGTTTGCTCATACCAGTCCCATGACTGACCCGGAGTTTATTGTTCCCTTCCTAAACTCTGGGTGCCCACTATTTTCTATACGGGCAGTCTAGAGTTGGGTTTTTCAGATAGTAGATATCGATTCGGTAGCTTTTAGTTTTCTCTTTGTAATCCTTTGGAGATCTTGGATATTGGAGTCTTTGGATTCACTAGACGAGACTAGCTTATCTTGATGCAAATTGATGGTGGTTCGAGCTATTTCTGGATTGGTGATTTGGAGTTAGAGTTGCTGTTGCTGTTTGATGTTTTAGTTTTGCTGCTATATCTTATTGTTATTCCGCTGTAGCATTGTTATCTTGTATCGCTGATGTTGATTCATATTGTATCATTGTTGTATCGAATGTTGTATATCAATGATATTCTTTTCTTTTTCTTCCGCTGTGTTGTTCTTAATTGTGTTATAAGCTCCGGCGAACCAGATTCGACGTTTGGATATGCGGCATTGGAATACGAGTGTCGTATTTGGTGCCGATTTTCGAAGGTCGAGTCAGGGTCGTCACAAAAACCATTTCACATTTCTAATCCACAAATTCCCAGTATCAATTTTATTAAAATCCGTACGACGTACACATATCATCCGTACGCTATACCAATCTGATCGCTCACTCGATCACACAATTTCACTTCCGAACTAGTATCGTCCACCCGACTTCCTAGTGCGAACACAGAGCTGGTTTCTTGATCAGAAACCGTCATTCTCCTTGCATAGACATAACTATGATAGAGAATATCCAGAACCAATCAACAATCCATATCCAGGTTCGCTGTCGAAAATCGAGTGAAAAATCCCACTTGGATCGATATAACTATCTCGAAATTCTATGCTCGAATCTGGATCAAATCACTATGCGAATAGAATAACATACGTACACCCTACGTATTTATCTTTATTGGTTATTAGCCAAATCAATTCCATTTCTATTCACATTATCTTTGATTTTCATTTAATTATTCACAATTGCTTCAATCCATTTGGATTATCACCTCTATTCTTATCTCGATTGGGTATTTAACCAATAACAGTTTGAACTCCGACCAGTTTATTTAGAAAATAGCGTGAAAAATTTAAAAATAGATAAGTAGTTGAAAAATAATTACTAGTTTGTAAAATAGGCGTAAAATAGTTAAAATAATTATAGAAATTTTAAATAATTGCAAAATAATAGTAAGATAGTAATTAGTTTTGTAAAATAATGGAAATATAGTAATTAGTTTATAAAACAGTTGGAAAATTGTTAAACAGTTTCAAAAATAATTGTAAAACAAGTATAAGATAGTTTGGCTTTTAAAAGAAAGTTTGTATATATAATGAATAGCTTGGAATAATAGGTTTATATTAAAACAATTTATATTAAAAATAGTCCAGAGTCAAAACTGCTCACTTCCCAATCTCCATTCACATCAATTCAATTTAAATTTCCACTTCCATTTAAATTGACTTAACTCCAATTTAAATAACTTCAATTTCCATTGAAATTGATTCAACCCCAATTCAAGTTGAATTAACCTTAGTTTCTTTTGCAAATTTAACTTTATTCAATCTTGATTTCAAATTCTACTGATTCAAATAAATTTCAATTGCACTAGTTCCAATTTCAATTCATTTCAACTCCAGTTTGAATTAAATCCCAATTCAAGTTGAATTACCCTTGATTCCTTCCAAATTCGAATCAAATTCCATTTGAATTTAAAACCATTCAACTTAAATCACAAATCCAAATTATTTTAAATCAAATTTCAATTTGAACTAATTTCAAAATCAATCTCACTTTAAATCATCTCAAATTATATAAATTCGAGTTAAATCCACTAAGGTTGGTTTAACCCTTTAAACCAAGTTAACCTTTATTAAAAGCTTTTAAACAATTTAAATTTGAGCTCAAATTCTATAATTTTCATTTTAAATTATCTTTACTTACTCATTTCAAAGTTTACATAAGAGTTCAAAACAGTTTCTATCTTCAAAATTCAACTTATCACCCAATTTTATCTTCTAGTTTGAAATCAATTCTCAAACAAGTTTAATTTACAAATTCAATTTATATTTTAAAGATTATTAATAACAACAGGATGGTATCTTTCAAATTATTTCAAAAATATCCATCCATTTTCAATTTTTGGATCTCAAACCCAATTTGAGATCACTCAAACTCTCAATCATAATCAACCATTTAACTTCCCAAGTTAAATCTTAATTTCATTTTAAAATTTCCAAATCAGGTTGATCATTCCAACTTATTTAACTTTTTCCAAGTTAAACTTAATTCACTTAATGCAGTCAACCTTACCCAATTTGAATCTTCCATTTCAAATTTTGGACTTCTCATAGATAATCTTCCCACTTATTAAGTTCAAAAACTTATCACTTTGGGTATCACATCTCACTCCAGATTTAAAACTCAATTTTTAGAGTTTATTTCAAACCATCCACATATATATACATTTTACTTCTTGGCCCACCAAGCCAAATTTTAAAATTTAAACCACCCTTGGTTTTAATTCAAAACAAATTCCTTTAAATCTTTAAACAACTCTTGTTTGCATTAAACTCTCTCATTCAAATAATATTATTTATTATTCCTTTTAATAATTTGAAAACAAATTTCAAATGTTTTTAAATCTTAAGATCCAAACTTCACAATTTAGATCAACTTCAATTTCAATTTATATCCGATACTTATCTAAATGCTTTACTTCCTTAAAACATTTCATTATTATCTTATTCCGAAATTCTTTCCCAAATTCACAAATTAAATTTCAGTTTGAATTTATTTCAAACTTATCTTTATTCAATTTTAATTTCAGTTTGGTTGTGTTCTATTACTTCTCAATTTAATTCCAATAATTTTGACAACCAATTCCCTTAATATTTATTAGAAAGAAATATTGCTCTATATATCAAAATATATTCTTATACAAAATATTTATATAAGAAAATAACAAGTACGCTCTCATATATATATATATATACACACACACACACACTCAACTCATTCTAGGGTACCACTTACCCTATCCTTAATGAGCAATCCCACCAGAGCCAAGGTTCTCGCTTAACCTTCGGCTCTGATACCAAATGTGACGACCCAGAAATTTCGATCCCGAAAATTTCAGATAGTTAAGAAAAGAAGAAAAGTGAAAGAAGAAGAAACATAAAACAAGACACAGAAACCTCACATTCGTAGCGGATCAAATATAATATCAAATAAAATAGCAGTTATACAAAGAAAACAATGTCTGTTAATTTACATTTTATACAACAGGGTCACATATACATAAACACTGGACAAAACAATCATGTCCAGATACTACAATATCACAACGAAAACTCTTCATACGTTCCTGCCATCCAGTTCGCCTCTTGAGCTCCAGAACGTCCTTACATGAAATTTGTAATACTCGGTCTGACCCGAGCATTACATCAAAGTATCACCCGGGTCAGGCTGGAAACCAGCGTGAGTAAACCCATCTAATATGGAATACAAAAACAACCAACTTTTATAACCCGGGAAACTTATATCAATTTACAACTTCACAAGCTGCTATAGACATTACTTATTTCACACATCAATTCCTAAGTGCCAAACTTAGATTAAATGGTCTAATTTACTTAAATCATTCCAAACCAGCTTATTGATTTCACATATCAATCTATAAAGAATCGAAGTGGTTTCGAGTATTTACTAATACCCGACTCCGGTCTTTTCGAAACCAATATCATCTTAACTTAAATTATTCAAGTTAAGTACAATTCAATTTTAAATATAGGATGTCACAGTAATTCATCATTAATCAATAGCCACATCATCACAATTTAAATCAAACATATCTTATCACATAGCATCACGAACCACATATTAGGGATAACACTTAATCAAAGGCTTCCACTATCATTCTATTTATCCCTTAATTAATTTCACAAATTAATTTATTCTTAACCAAATACAGTAATTAACCTTTAATTTCTTCATTAATTACTTATT
Source organism: Allium cepa (assembly GCA_030765085.1). Classification (NCBI taxonomy): domain Eukaryota; kingdom Viridiplantae; phylum Streptophyta; class Magnoliopsida; order Asparagales; family Amaryllidaceae; genus Allium; species Allium cepa. The sequence continues at coordinate 897,466,981 of CM060932.1, forward strand.
AACCATAATTATTAATCACCCTTGCTTAATAACATCCAGAATTTAACTACCCTTAATTTCTTCCTTGAATAAATTAATCCTTAATTTATTCTCTAATTAATCCCTTGATTAACTACAAAGTAATTATATCCAAATTACTTTCATCATTAAACATCTTTAATTACATTAAGTAATTACCATTAATTACTTCCTTAAGTAATTACACTTCCATTAATTACATTAAGTAATTATTCATCAACCATCAAGTGTTTAAATTAATTAAACTTAATTAATTAATCTAAACTAACCATATTAACCAATTAAGTAACTAATTTCTTAATTACTTTTCTTAAGTAATTAAACTTAAACAATTTCTCAATTGATTATTATCAATTAATTAATCTAATTAATTATTAAAATTAATTACATAAATAATTTTTAAACGATCTTAAGTCAATGACCTCATTAACTATTCCTAAATTCTTCCTTAAGAAATTATTCCTAAATAATCTACCCTTGATTTAATGATCTCCTATACTTAATCAATTTCTCAAATTAATTTATCACATTAGCCCTTAACTTTCATTTTTCATTAAATTAAATTCGAAAGCTTGAATATGAAAAATCATCCTCCTTTGTTTCAAGTTAAATTACCTAAACCAGAATTATATTTTAACAATTATATTTAAGTTGAAAACGTTTATAACTAAGTACAAAATTACTCTAATGAAATATTTATCAGACTATTTCAAAACAAGATTTATAACTTTAAAATCCATACTTCTAAAATTTAAATATGTTAAAAACATCATTTCTAACTTAAACATTTAAATATGTTAAAACTTGCTTAAGATCTAAGTTTACTTAAAAAAATTTTGGAAATCAATTTAGTTTAAAAACTAAACAGGGTAAAACTAGAAGCCAAACAAAATGTTTCCACGGCCAATACCTTAATTCCTCGAGATAATACTCGTAACAGAGTTCGAGTATACTCGATACACCCAAACAAGCTTTCCCCCACTATCACAACTTCGAGTCCAACGCGAGATATAACATAAACTACTCCGGGTAAAACCCTTCTTCCCCAAACCAGCTTCTCACGCCAGAGTCACAACGTGCACGGTGCACGTGTACCGACGCGTCACCTAGCTCTGGCCATCCTCCTGATCTCCCATAAGTCGACACTGTCTTCAACATCAGCCACGACCATCCAGATCGAAGAACCACACCACCAAATCAAATCGAGCGATCTGAAACAACCCACTCCCAAACTTCCCCGACCAAGAAGACGTTCGCCACGACGATCACAGCGACTGGACCCCACGTCCTTCTAACATTAGCCTCGTCATCGACCCATGCAACCATTCCCACACTCGCGATCGAACACGACGCCTTGATTAAGTCGAGATCACTTCGCCACTACACTCTACAGAACCTCCTCCCAAAACCCTATTTCACCTTACTCCGGCTATCACGGCCCAATATAAAATACAACCCTATTTTTCCCTAACACGACGTTCACCAATCAAGCTCCTACCAAAGCTCCGACCTCCAAAGCTTCACCGGTCTCCGGAATTTACTCGAAACCCAACAACTGATCAACCTCAATTTGCAAGCCGAAAACTAAACTAAAATTCGTGATATGATTACTAAAATTCATGGTTTGGTATTTCGAACTCAAATACATACCTAAATCTGAAAATTAAATTGAGTAAATTTTGACCAAAATTAAGATTTCACTGTAAAACTTAAATTTCCAAACCAAAGATTGATCCTAAATTCCTGTAGTTATTTCTAGGTGAAATGTTACATGGTTACAGACAACTTTCATTCACAAATCACAAATTAATTCGAATTCAAAGTTAAGATATTGAATTTATTAAGAAATCCAAACCTGTAGTTATCAACAAAGTCCATTTTTAAAACTACACAGGCATTCAATAATCACACTTATAATATGTCTCTATTCCATCCAAATTTACAGGCTAACAAGATGAATTATATTCAGATATCATGGACAAATTTTAGGTTTAAAGCTGTTTAAAAACTTATGTTTTCTCACCTGCAAGGTTCTGTTGAACAGAGAACACTCTAATGATTTGAAACCCTGTAGTTGAAAAATAGAAGGAAAACTGACATGCACACACATTAACACATTCATATATATGTGAAGTAATACCCCAAAACAAGCATCATTTACACAGAAATTACTTAAGCAACAATATTATCCTACTTAAGTAAAAAAAAGTTAGATGTTTACTATCCATTTCCAGGCATGCATATGATATATACAGCATATCATACACATATATTCATGCATTTATACCCATAACACAAGCAACTATATTTTTTCTCAATTCATCATAAGCATCAGGTTTAAATCATAGGTTCTAATTTGATTTTAAAATGAAATTTACTCACCTTTTAAACTCTGAAGAGACAATAGTTTGAGATCAGAACTGTCAACTTAATTTGGATCTGAATCTTCTTTGTTTACTTGAACCTGAGTTGCTTCCTTGATTTGCTTCAGACGAAAGAAGGATTTAATTTAGTTTTCTTCTTGAAAAACTGAAGCTTGAATGTTGCTCAAATTGCTGTTGATTTGGTCTGAGCTTGATTTTAGACTTTAGCTTTTTGCTTGATTAAATTTTGAATTTGTTTTCAACTGAACTTGAATTTTATTTTCCTGGTTTTAGTTCCTTCCCAGGTTTTGGTTTAAGTAAATTTTGAAAAAGAAAGAAAGAAGGTGTAGGGATGTTTTAATAATCTTGTTTTAATTTTACTTAAAAAAAGTGCCAATTGTTAATTTACTTCCATTTGTCCCTAGCATGCATTAATTTATTTACATTTGTTTAACTATATACACTTTAACTTACAAGTGTAACTTCCTTTAATTAATGATTTTTTTTAAATGGTTTTATAAAATTTATATATTTATATTAATATGTATTATCAATTTCAATTTTTTATTATTATTTTGCATATGAATACATCTTTCATTTATAATTTCATGTATAAATATGTTTTTAATGTATATACTCTAAAAATATCAATCTTATTTTAAATTCTTTTCATTTCTTAAATTACTAAATTTTACATCTACACATGTTTAAATATTTTATATTTGAAATACCTATAAAATTCTCAAACTATTTTATTTATATATAAAGCTTAAAAAGGGACTATATTATATTATATTTATTATTATTATTTTATTTGATTCTTATTTTAACTATTATACTTCTTAGATACTAGAAATTCATATTTTATACATTTCCTTATGTATTTATAAAATTAGAAAAATAAATTTTATTCATTTCGACTATAGAGTTTTTTAATCCCAATTTTACTCTTATGACATTTTCAATTGAATTTTAAATCCAAATTTTATTTAAAAATCTATTTTTATAAACATATATCAAAATAAGACTTATTTTATTTTTTTAAATTACAAATTTGTATTTCAAAACTTTTTAATCCTGTTAATATTCAATTAATAGATGTCCAAAATTTTTGGTTATCACAGGCATCATGTTCCCAGTGTTATCTATATTACTTGCAAGACACCCCTTAACAGTATTATTTGTACCAAAAATGTACAGGTTTTCGGAAATGATCGATTAATTCGTTGATCATTTTGCATGTTAAAATCATATCATTGAGTTGTGATAATACACAAATTAGAGATTGTAGGTAAACATAGAAGCAACGATAATTTCCAATCGAAGGTGCGACACAACATTATTTTTCCGTACAATTAATTAAACTCGTCCTAATAAACTATTTCATATATACCTTATAAGCTCATAACATACATAATTATCAAACGTAAAAATGTTGTATAATCAGAAAACTATAAATGCCTTACTGACTGTTGCAATCTGCCAAAGATAATATAGTTAAACCAACTTAAGGGGGTTGTAAGCCTAGATAAGAAAAAGATGAAAATATTTGTACGAATGGAAGTGAAATATATCAATGTTGTAAACTATTTTTATATTCAGCTATTTCAGTTGTACACACAGGGGAAAAAAATAACGATGACTGCTAATCGACTTCCACAGTGTTACTTTACCACTATCTGTTTCATGTACGCACCTCCCATAAGGCGGGAATAAAAAGCTTTTAAATTTTATATATGGTCTCTCATATTTTCATATAAGGAACACAGCTATGGAATTGAACGGGAAGACATAATGAACCAGAGTTGTTTGCAGATCATAATGCAGTTTACCAATAATGACAAGTCGAACAATATGGAGTAAATTACAGTGCAGTTAAATTGGTGTTAAAATAACATGATGATGAGGAGAATCACTTTCCCACAAAAAATGTTTTAGCCAGATTGGATTCAGTTATTTGTCTTGGACTGAAATTGATGGTCAGAAGGAAAAAAGAATATCTCTTCCTTTGTACGATCAGACTGTAGTATATGCTGCCAAATGTTATTTGTATCCTACTGTCGTTTACTAATATAATCAGCGAAGTTGTTAAGGCGGAGCAATGCAAAAAGAAACTAAAGTGAGTCAAACTACTATCTTACAAATATTCCATCATTTTCATCTGATTTACGGATTTAGAATTGGAATCAAACCAGTGAAACAAATTTCTGTCATGTTTCTTAAACTGAAAGGGGAGAGAATACAGAAAATCATCAAACCAGAAACATAGGGCAGGGGCAAACAATGCAAGGCAGTACGTAACATTGAGTCCGTACGGACCGGTCTCCATAATCATACTAAGCTGTTTTGCAACTCACCCTTTGGGTACTGCTACATAAGCTGTGGGTTATGTTTGCATATTCCGTAATGTCAGTCACGCACATTATTTGAGTATGAACTTTAGTTTATGTCCCTATATGTTAAAAACAGTCGTGCATAGCATCTCCCTATGTTCTGCTGCATTGTCAACTTTATATTAGGTATGTACTTGCGGCTGGAGTTAAAAATCAAAAACAATTTAAAAACAAAAGTCCAACACTAGTCTTGTCTACGCGAAAGTTGAGGAGGTGGAGGCAGATTCAGTTAGAAGAGCATAAAACCTTGGTCAAGTGAGGGAAAAAGAGGGAAGTTACATGGTACATGTCACTAGCTTACATAGCAGTGATCACAACTCGTCCTCAACATTCAATATCAACTTACCTTCAACTTACATTAACACATGCGGTTGTATAGAGTGGAGTTGCGCTAACATACGGTAAGTGGTCCTACGACGGCGTGGGCACCGTGACCTAAGTCAGAAGAGCAGGAACGCAGGTGGTGCAAAACGTAAAAGAGTGGGCTATTCGTACAATCAATATCGGGTAAGTCATTGATGGAGTTATAGCAAACCACAAAACTGAGAAAGGAATATAAAAAAATTACTGACCTATTTTGGAGTGAACCGTTAGGCCGTCGCCAAATACCATGCAGCAGGCAATCATAGCCGGGTTGAAGAGGAGGCCAGGTAAGCAGGCAGATGGAGAGCATGGCGTGAAGATAAGGAAAACCAAACCGAGGTAGTAGGAAAAGGGGGAGGCTAAATTCCCAAACTGAAGACTACAGTCAGTATCGATTTAAGAATGGTGGATGTGAAGAGGAGTGGTGACATTGAGGAGGGAGGAGAGTGAATGGAGATGAAAAGGTTAAGAGATTGGGTGGGTTGAAAATAGACAGCCGGGAGTTAGGAGATGAGGAGAATTACAGTTAACAACGAGAAGTTGAAATTGAAAGGGAGTCGTAAAAGAAGGACAGGTGGCATCATATGACTGCCCTGGTTTCTCCTTTTCTATTTAAGTAATAGATTGAATTTTTATTTATACTTTAATAAGTTATAATTATATTGATTTTATGTATATTATTTACATTATACTAAAATTTTATACAAAATTTTATTATGATTAAAATATGTACAAACTATGCTTAAATGATTTTATAATGCATCGAACTATTTTACAAAATAATGAGGTTTCAAAATAAAGCTGTAAAGTATTTTTAAATTTTAAAAAGAGCATGTCAATATACTCTATTTATGTATGTCAACATAGCAGCCAATTTTTTCAATATTTAAATTTCAAAAGAAGTGTCTTTTCGTCATATGTCTTCAAGAATGGATATGAACGTTGTTCCTCTATAAATACATGACTTCCAAACGAATTTTGAAATATAATTCTCTTATTCATCTCTCCTCCTTCCACTCTCTCGTTTTCTAAATCACAATATACTGCCAAAATTCAACTAGAATCAAATTCAACTGCCGCTATTTTGATTCTCCTTTATCTACTCTTTGATTTCTCTCATCTCTCTCACTCAAACCAAGATCTAAGTGCTATTCAAGAGTTATAGGATCAGTTGTAATCAAGATCGAAGATCTGAGTCTGTAAACTCTATCAAATCATACTGCTATACTTGTGGGTGTGATTGTGCCCGTAAAATCAGCTGGGTGTGCTTAGTAGCCCGTAAATCTAGTGGGTGTGCTTGAAGCCGGAAAATCAAGTGACTCTAACCAGAAATCGAGATTTTGAAGGGTGTGTCTCATAGCCTTGAAATCGAGACTGTACTTGCATTTAGTAGTTGAAAATAAATCCATACACTGAATTGTGCAGGACTGGATGTAGCATAACCTCGAACCAGTATAAAATCCTCATGTGTTCTTTCCTTTTCACCTTTACTGCATTAATTTTATCTGCACTTTGATTCTGTAATTGTTTCTGTGATTGTTAATTACATCATTCCATGTAGAATCTTAAAGAATTTGAAAAATATTCATATAATCCATTAAACACTAGTCACCCCCTCTAGGTCTAATTTAGCCTTAAAATCCCTATTCCGCTGACTCACACAGCTGGCACATTTTCCAATTAGTGAGCCTTTGTTGTCATTTTTTATTATACAAAATTAGACAAACACATACATAATTATAAATCAATCTCCAGTCGTAATAATAATAAAAATAATAATATATTTTAAAACTAATTTTTCGAGTTATAAATATTTTGAAATTAAAGCAATATCTTAAATATCTAGTTTTGATTCTAAAACTCAAAACAAGGTGTATAATTTCAAACAACTTATCTATTTTAAGGTTTGAACTAGATATTATAAAACATATGCATATTCCAAGGTTTGAACTAGATATTATAAAACATATGTATATTCCAAATGGAAGTGAACTTTTAATATACAGACACACACATATATTATTTATAAACTAGACAACATTAATGTAAAATAAAACATGCACTAACATATATCAAATATACAAATATGTTCAAAAAATCAATTTTTTTAATCCATAAACATATGTATAGAAATAAAGCAATTTAAAGCAATTTAAAACATATTTGATACACACACACGTATATTTTGTAAAATCATTTTATGTAATAAAATTGTCTAAAATCAAAATTGTTGTTTACTTAAAAAACTATAATAACCGAGATATATATCCATATTATGATAACTTTGCCAAGTTTATATTGTTTTATCAATTGATCATAAATACATATGTATATATATTAGATCTGACAACATTCGCACATATAAATTATTGTAAAGCACATGGGATATGATCCATGATAACATAATGATGTATGTAAATAAGCTGTCAATGGATTGAAAAATCTGAAATCCATTCACATCCATATCTGAAAAGTGGATAACTATCTGATATCTGGAAAAACGGATGCAAACACATATATGAAGATATCTGCATTCAAAAATTATCCATCCAAAATTATGGGTCATATTACGTGTAATTCAGAATAATATAAGATACGTATTTATTGCTTTATTAAGTTACTAGTTTATAATATATGCAATTAACACATATTAACTGCCTAAAATTGTTTATTATAATAATATTCATTAATTTTGCATACTTCTAATCAATGGGAATGAAAAGGAATTTATGTTGACCCAAAAATTTCGTTTTATTTTTCTTGATTTATCCATCGTTGGCGGATAGGATAATTATCTGATATTTGAAAGTGATTTTGGACTAATATGTAGAAACGGCAATATCTACATTCGAAAGTATCCGTTGACAGGCCTACATGTAAACAAAATTGTGATGAAAAATTACCAAAAGAACTTGTTTTTTATTTGCACCTTGAATGTATGAAAGTTCCCAGATTCGATTGAATCACTTCCAAAAATTACAACAATCGGAAGAACCGTTTTTGTATTTATTTTATTTATTTTGTTTTAGGAATTTTTTTATGGCTAGGAAGCCATTGATTTTTGACCAAAAGTGAGAGAGCAGAGCAGGAAAAATGAATTGTATGGAAAATTAACGAATAAATGAAAACAAATTTTATTTTAAATGAATAATTGAAACCTTTATAATCCCTTCCTTTAAACTTCCCCTCTTTAATTCCTCGTTAAAGCTCAATCAAACCCCTCCCCTTATAGTGTATAACTAACCAAGATAAGGACTATGTGCATGCTCGGAAATTTTTAAACCATTTAGAAATTAATAAATTTTAGTAAAATTTAAATATTTTATCGATATTGCATATCGATATGCGCATACATAACTTTTATATATATGCTTTTCATTAAATACTACTAGTATTCAAATGCTAAATGAAATAAAATATAATAATTAATATTAATTAATTCGATTATGTTTACAATGATTACAGATTAATTAAATTTTGTGGTTTTTTGGAGTATTCATTCTTACGATTGTATGACTCAAAGTTGTAAATTCAGTCATCGATTAATAAATGAACAATTTGAATATTAACATTCACACATCACATTAGCTTGTCGTGTGAGATTTTGATTGTATTTATGGCTTACACATATTTTTTAGAAAATCCAATTTTACTATTATAAGTGGTACCCAGTAGCAACGATTATTTACATCTATTCTCTTTATCAAAACTACATCACAATAGGGGTTATGTAATTTGATTTGGGCTAAAATTCTAATGTCTTCCACATTCAACTTAATTAATCCAAATACAAAATCCTTAGGTAAATAATAACAATTATTATTAACAGTATTGCTCTGGCCAGAGACTTTAAATTTGAGTTGACTATAGTTGACCGTGATACTAAACCATTATAACTAAGGAGGCGTTCTCCGTTGAACAGTATTTCACTTCAAATACTTTAACTTAGACTTAGCTATCATTGCTCGATGGATCGTAGTGTCATAATTTAAATATAATCAAAATAAAGTGTCCACATTTAAAATCCTTTACAAGTCAAGGGAACTGTGTAACATCACTACTTCAAAATTCTCTATTTGACCTTAGTTATATTAACTAACAGAAAACACATGAGTGGGTCATTCCATGGTTATCTAATAACTACCGGTATGTAACTCCTTAGTGTCCCCAGTAGTCATGGGTAATATTTTGCCCAACTTCAAGACAGCATTACGTGCGCCAGTCTAAATGGATGAATTGATTTCCTTTCTCAAAGCATCTTGATTAGGAATATTTAAAATAATATGTTATTTTAATATGATTAATTTCTCACGATTACAACTCATAGTAATTACTATTACATAATATATCATTTAAGGATTTCTATTTAATATTCTTTAAAGTAATTACTTAATAATCATATCACAATATAACAAAGTATATTATAGAAATCAAACACCTTTATTATGAACAAGATTGGTTACTCTGTTAGATCCTTTAGCTTCTCTGGGGTTTCCATATTTTATATGACATCAATTTCCTAAGATTAGCTTCTATTCACCTGGAATTAATGAAATATAGCAGGAAGTTTCCTAATTGAATTGCAAATGCGAATTTTGAAAGTGTTAAGCATCAACTTGTATTTCTTTAGGATAGAGAAAGTTTCTTGTAAATCCTACACATGGCGCTGAGCTGTCTTCGATTTGATTAACATGTCATCTATATAAAATTCCATCTTCTTTATTACCTACTCGTAGCATGTTTTATTTACTAGGTTCTCACATATTACACCTGCAATTTGTGTCCAAGTGGAATGATTTTATAGCAGTATAAACCTTTATCAGTTATGAAGCTAATATGGCCTGAACATCGTGATATAATTATACCTTGCATTAGCATCCACGGAGTTTAGATACTCATGACCACTTGTACCTTCTGCCAACTAATCTATCTTGCGAATGAAAAGTATTTTTGGTCATGCCTTATTCAAATTGGTAGAGTATACACTTGTCATCCACTTTACATTAGGTGTTTTGTCTAGTACTAGGTTTGCTATTCGCTTTGAGTAATAGATTTCCCTGGTAAAACTGACTTATTCTAACTATTTATCCTCCTCATGCAAAGCATTATACCAGTTTTGATCTAGAAATCATATCTTTTGTCAAATTGATTGAGCTCCTAGAAAAAGGTCAAGCGCATGGCAAATTATTGACGGCCCGATACCTACTATACTATATATGCATGAGCCTGTCCAAAAACATCAATTTGTTTTGTAGGGATTTTTCCAATCTTTAAGACTTTGTAGGTTGATTTGGATTCAACTGCATATCCTTCAAGTCATCCACTGCTCTTTTCTCTTAAATTTGCACTTATTCTTAGGTCTACCTTGTCTTCTTTGGGTCTGGAAATTGAATCTAAACTGGCAGCATTCTCATCTGGATCACTTTGATGTCGTGCATATAATGAGGCATATTTGCTAGTTCCTATCATATGGAAATATGTTCTTTTTCAATTTTTATCTTAACAGTCTGATGTAGTTGCTGGATGGCTTGTTTCAGTATTGGCATGAGGGTCGAGTGATGATGTGCACGTAAATGTGCATATTTTTACATCCATATTATATTTATTTTTATTTAAATATATGTCATATTTGGGCATTTTAACATGTTTAAAACCAAAATTTATTTATTTGCAAATCATCATATTTTCATCTTTATTCAGGGGTAAAATGTTCATTTTTGTGCATGCGTCAATTCGAGAATTTTTACTTTGACGTTTTTTATGATTTTTATAGGAAATTTGGATGCATATGGAGAGGGTTTCATGAAGATATATGAATGCACAAGGGAATACAAAGGAATAAAGAGGAAATAATTCATGCTCGTGATCATGGAGGACCCCACCCACTTACCTAAATCTTTAATTAGAAGCTAATGGACAACTAATTGGAAATTAAAGCTTCATGCATATTTAATGATGATTAAGTAAATGTTAATGGTTACTTGGAGGTCATACTTTCTAAAGGGCATTTTGGAAAGCACCCTAAAAATTGAAATAGGGTTTTATACATGTATAAATAACCCTCTTATGTACATGTAAATATCTTCTACTCTTTTAAATTAGTTAGGAAATTAAAATGCAAGTTGTAAGCTCTATGTTTCATGAAATAAAAATGGCATCCTAGCCTCTTTCTCTTCTCTTTTCTACTTGTTTTTATTTACTTTTATGTTGATGTTTTCTATGCTTTCTCTCATTTCATGTATATAGCTTAGATTTACATTTATGCACTTAGTTTAGTTCATTTCCTTCTAGTAGTTAATCTTCTTTTCCTTTGTTTATTTTCTACTTTATATTTTTTTCAATGTTGAAATATCTATGTGTTGAAATGATAACACAAATGAGAGGCTAAATCCCTCCAATTTAGGGGTAATGAAGCTTTCTTTTATCATGTAGATTCAACAATATTTTCAATGTATGATCTCTTTTATGCTTGATGAGAAAATGGATGCTTATGTTTGTTTGTGTTGAATTTGATAGCCCACTTTGTTCATAACAAATAGGCTATACTTATCTCATTACTCACAAATTTTCTCTTCATCTAAAATATGATCATGACAATAAAGTGAAGTTTTAATCAAAATTTGATGATCTATATTACTAATTAATAGTAAATCGATCATGCTTAAACAAGATTATGATTTCATTTTCTATGCCTTGTTTCATGGGATTTGTAAAAGTAGGACTAGATCTGCATTATAGTTTGATGGTTTGATTTGTGTTACTTAATAACTCAAATAGGCCATGCTAATGATAAATACATAACTAATCCTACTTAGATTAAAAAGAATTTTTTTTGAAGAGAATTTATTTTGATGATTTAATCCTACTTATATCAAATAGGCCATGCTTATTAATAACCCTAAAAGAAATTTGAAGAGAAAGAAAATGAAAATTCAAAAATGCCATGAAACTTTAAAAAATGAAAATGAGACTCCCCCCACACTTAATTTTTACTGTGTCCCCACAGTAAGTGCATGATATAATGAGTGTACATATTTACATAAGAGGGTTAATATTCTTACTAGACATAGCTTAGCTCATGAAAAATCAAGAGCTCCTCTTATTAGTTACTTGGCAATTCCAAGAAAGGTTTCAAACGATTACCGTTGACTGTGAAAATCGATCCATCCCTAGGGTTTTATATTTCTATGATACCGTGTGGAAAAACATTTTGTACCATACATGGTTTGGTCCGTCTCGATTTAAGTTTCCTAGGAAATAAATGAAGTCTAGAGTCGTATAAAAGAACTTTTTGGTTAGGCAAAAACGTTTTTCCTTAGGATTGACTTGTCATGAAAAACTTTCGCTCTTTCTTCGTAAATTTTCTCGTTTCCATATGCGTCGTTCCTATGTTCTTCAAGTTCACTGAGTTGTAGTTTTCGGTTTTTGGTTTTCGGTTTTCGCCAACTTTCTCAAGATCAAAGTTTAAGTTCTTTATTGTCCACAAATCTTTGTGTTCGAATTCAATAGGTAAATGGAAAGCTTTACCGTAAATTAAATGAAATGGGGACATTCCAAGGTTTGTTTTAAAAGCAGTACGGTAAGCCTAAAGTGCGTCGGTCAATTTCTGAAACCAATCTTTTCGATTTTTGTTAACAGTTTTCTCCAAGATTTGTCTTATTTATCAATTTGAAACTTCAACTTGGCCTCAAGTCTGAGGATGATACAAAGTGGATAACTTGTAGGTTATCAAGTATTTCTTCATTAATGTTTCAAAATATCGATTACAAAAATGGGTTCCGTTATCACCGATTATTGTGCGATGTGTGTCGAACCTTGAAAAGATGTTTCCTTTGAGAAATTTCATAACAATCTACGGTCGTTGGTTTTGCAAGGTTCGCCTCGACCCACTTTGAGACATTATCGATAGCGAGAAGGATATACAAGTTTCCAAGAGAATTGGACAAAGGTCCCATAAAGTCGATACCCCAAACATGAAAGATTTCGATCGTAAGAATGGGGTTTAGAGGCATCATATCTTTTTGAGATATTCATCCAATAATTTGACATCGATCGCAAGTTTTACAAAATTCAAATGAGTCTTTGAAAAGAGAAGGCCAATAGAAATCACACTAAACACCTTTTTTATAGTTTTTCGAGGACCGAAATGTCCTCCGCATGCTTGATCGTGGCAAAATGAAAGGACACTCTTGATCTCATTATTTGGAATGCAACGTTGGATGATTTGGTCGGGACAATATTTAAACAAGTACGGATCGTCCCAATAGAAATATTTCACTTGGGACATGAATTTGCATTTGTCCTGTTTGGACCAAGACGAGGGAGTTTCTTTAGTGACCAAATAGTTCACTATATCTGCGTGCCATGGATCGATAGAAATTGAAAGAAGATGTTCATCAGGGAAGTTTCACTGATTGGCAAAGAAGATGGTGCGTTCAGAAGACGAGATAAGTGATCGGCTATGACATTATCGGATCTTTTTTTGTCCTTGATTGTAAAATCAAACTCTTATAATAAAAGGATCCAAAGAATTAAACGAGATTTAGCGTCCTTTTTCGCAAAGAGATATCGAAGTGCAGAATGGTCCGTATACATAGTAATGCGTGACCCGATCAAATATTGTCGGAATTTTTTGAGAGAAAAAAATTACAACTAGAAGCTCTTTTTCAGTGGTTGTGTAGTTATGTCGAGCGTCGTTCATAGTCAAGCTAGCGTAGTAGATAACGCGAAGGATCTAGTTGATGCATTATCCTAAGACAGCACCAACTGCAAAGTTTGAAGTATCACACATTATTTCAAATGGGAGATCCCAATTGGGTGTGCAAATGATTAGAGCTAAAATGTCTTCATTTTTTAAGACGTTCGAAAGAAGAGAAACAATTAGAGTTAAAATGAAAGGAACATCTTTTCCAAGAAGAGTTGTCAAAGGACAAGCGATTTTTCTAAAGTCTTTCACAAAGCATCGATAAAAGCCATCATGTCCTAGAAATGATCGAATGTCCTTAACAGATTTGGAAATGGGTAGGTTTGCAACTATGTCGATTTTTGCTTTATTCACTGTCAAATGTTTTTCTTTGCATCGATCTAGAACCAACTCAAGATGATATAAACAATCGGAAAAAGAATCACCAAAGATAGAGAAATCATCTATAAAAACTTCTAGAAAGCGTTCAATCATGTCGAAAAAATACCAACCATGCAACGTTGGAAAGTAGCAGGAGCGTTACGAAGTTCGAATGGCAAACGTCGATAAGCAAAGGTTTCGAATGGACACGTGAAAGTCGTTTTCTCTTGATCTTCGAAAGCGATTGAAATTTGGTTATAGTCGGCATAACCATCAAGGAAGCAGTAGAATTCATGGCCTCCTAAATATTTGAGCATTTAGTCAATGAAAGGAAGAGAGAAGTGATCTTTACATGTTGTGGCATTTAGTTTTCGATAGTCAACGCAAACATGCCAATCAGTTTGAGTCTGAGTAGGAATGAGTTCGTTAGCGTCGTTTGTTATAATGGTAACTCCGGACTTTTTTGGCACGACATTAATTGGGCTAACCCACGAGCTATCGGAAAGGGGGTATATGATATCGTTATCGAGGAGCTTAAAAATGTTGTCGCGAATTGCATCTTTCATTTTTGGGTTAACTCTCCGTTGTGCATCATGGGCGGGTTTGGCTTCGTCAATTAAATGAATGCGACATTGGAAAATAGCAGGGATAATTCCCTTAATATCGTTAATGGACCACCCAATTGCTTCTCTGTTTTTCGATAGAATAGAGAGTAAGGAGGTTTCTTGATCAAGAGAGAGAGTTGCAGAAATTATAACAGACAACATTTTGTTATCACCTAAGTATGCGTATTTAAGGTGATCGGGAGTGGTTTAAGGTCCAACTTTGGGAGTTTTTTGATCAAAGAATTGGGTTCAGATTCGGACTCAAATGGATGCGATTCAAAAGGAAGAGTGTATTCAATCTCATTGGGTATTTCATGAAACAATTTTCCATACTCAGCTTCGCATTTGTCGTTAAGATAAAGTGTCTCATTTTTTAAGTTTTTATGAATGGCACTAACTTCCAAAGTTTGGCCATGAGGTTCATTTGGTTGGATTTCAAAATTGAAAATATTAAGATCCAAATTCATGTTTCCAAAAGAGATTTTCATTGAATCGTTACGACAATTGATTAAGGCGTTTGAGGTAGCTAAGAATGGTCGGCCTGGAATCAATGGAATTTGACTCATAAGATTTGTCATGGGTTGTGTTTCGAGAACGATAAAATCAACGGGGAATATGCATTGCCCTACTCGAATGAGTACATCCTCGATTTCTCCCACGGGCTTCTTAATCGAATGATCGGCAAATTGAAGCATGACTTTTGTGGGTTTGAGCTCACCTAAGCTTAATTTTTCATACATGGAGTATGGAATCAAGTTGACACTCGTGTCTAAGTCAATCAAACATTTCTTAGTCGTTTTGTCTCCAATTGTACACGAAATCGTAGGGCTGCCAGGATCTTTGTAATCGACGGGCATGGATTGGGACAAGACTTCACTCAAACTGGTGCTAAAAAGACTTTTTTAGGCAATTGAGTGTGTCGCTTTTAGGTGCACAAGTCCTTAATAAATTTAGTGTAAGTGGGGACTTGATGAACAATGTCAAGAAGAGGGATGTTCACTTTCACTTGTTTAAAAATTTCCAACAGCTTTTCCATTTGGTACGAGTATTTCTTTGGTTGAAGACGATGTGGAAATGGAACAGGATACTCGATAGGCGGGTCTACTCGAGTAGTATAAGAAGAATTTTGATTGGCTTGCGATTCAGCGTTTGGCTCCACGTTCTATTCTGATTTGTTTGAAGTGTCGAAAGATGTTTTCGGTAAATCATTTGGGTTAACGACTTGATTATCGATTTGTTTACCGGAATGTAGAGTTGTGATAGCATTCAATTGGGTGATGTTGCTATCTTGAACAACAAAGGCTTGATTTGAATTTGCATTTTGATTTCTGTGATTTGGAAGGAGCTGGCTTGGGAATGTTCCTCGTTCGCGTTCACTTACAAACGTTGCTAATTGACTCATTTGCATTTCAAGTTTTGCAATCGATTGGTTTGTGTTCTGCATATATGAGGTCAATAAATTTTGCAAATTGTTGTTCGATTGAAGGCTTTGAGTAGTTGCTTTAGCTAACGTTTCAAGAGTTTTCTCAAGTGAAATTAAATGTTTATCGTCTTGGGGAGGATGGGCAGAACTTGGTTGAAAATTTGATTGTTGCGGTAGATTATGAGACGAACCCGCAAAGTTCGGTTGAAAATGGTTGGGCTGAATGGGAGGATTCGAAGCATTATTCGAAAGTGCTTGAAAATTGGGACAAACTGTATTCGTGTTGGGATTGTTTTGGTTCCAAGCAAAATTTGGATCATTTCTCCAACCAGGATTGTACGTTGGAGAAAACGGGTCGTTTTTGGCTTTGTTGAAAGCATTGATGTGTTCGGCAGAATTAGGACACTATCGGCTATATGATTAGGATTGTTGCATTTATAACACATCGGTTGGGAAGCTTGGTTCATTTGATTCGATGAGAAAATGTCATCGAATTTTTTAACCATTGCATCGATCTTAGCTTCCAAAGCAAAAGAAGATCCTATCAAATGTGTGCTCAATCGTGAGTAAATTGATTTTTTGTTCGAACGTTCCCAGAGGGATGATTTACGAGGAGGTTTTCAAGAAATTAACAAGCATCATTGTGATGTTGGGCAAGAAAGTTTCCTTGGCACATTGATTCGAGCATGGTTCGTGAGCTTTTTTTGAGTCCATTGTATAAGATTTGGCAAATTGTCCATTTTGAAGTTATGATGTGGACATTTTGTCAAAAGCTTTTTGAATCTTTCAAAATATTTTTTGAATGGTTCTCCCTTGAATTGATGAAAATTTACAATTTCTTTTGGATTCTACTTGATTTTCCATGGGTAGAACTTTTTTAAGAAAGCTTTTATGAAATTTTCCCAAGTTTTAATCGAGATTGATGGTAAGTTGTACAACCATTTTTCAGCATAATTTGTAAGAGCGAATGGGATTAATCGAAGTTTGATTCCATCATCGGAAAGTTGTTGGAGTTTTATGGTTGCATAAACTAGTTCGAATTTAGTCAATAAAATGTAAGGGTCATCGTGCTCGAAATTGCCAAATTTTGGAAGCATGGCAATAAAATTTGAGTGAATTTCAAAATGGTTACCCGTAGGGGCAGGAAACGTGATGCAAGATAGAATAGAAACTCTACAGGAAAAGATTCTATCCATAAGAGTTCGAGGGGCATTCCCGTTCGCCATTTCGGGAGGATCATTCATTCGAGTTAGACGATTAGTTATTGAGTAGCAAGTCCAACAATTTGTTGTTATATTCACGAGTCCAAGTACACATGTACAAGTGAAAGCCGAGAAGAGAAAGAAGTTAGAAACGAGTTTAGAGAATGAAACAAGATTTGAAAAATGAAGTGAAAAATTGTTTTTGTTTTTTTTTCTTAAAAAAAGGAAAAGAAACTATTTTCTACGTAAATTTTGTTTTTCAAATAGAAAATTTTGATTTTTGTTTTTATTTTATTTTCTATATGTTTTTGTAATTTTTTTTGTTTTCAAATATTTACCAAAAAGGAATTTTTTTTGTTTTTGTTTTTACAAAATGGGAATTTAATTATTTTTTGTTTTTGTTTTTGAATTTTGAATTTTTTTCTTTTCTAAAAGATTTTATATTTTTTTTAATTTTTTTTTGATTGAAAATTTTCAAAGGGAAGGAAAAGGGACTTTTTGGGATTAAAAACTAAATTAAGTAAAATTTACAATTTTTTTGGATTTTTGGTTTTTTTGTTTAAATATGCATTAACTAATGCAACTAAATGAATGAAAAGGACGTAATTACAGTTTTCTGTCCTTAGTCGCTCCTAACCCAAACTTGTATAATCACACTTTATCTTAAATCAACAAAAAAAATTCTCAGTAACGTGCATGAGTTATCGATGCACCACGAATCACCGTAGCAATGTAGCCAAAGGTTTAAGTACTTTCAAAAAAACCACTATAATATTTACGAATCACGTAATATTTATAAATGGTTGTTACTTTGCCATAGCCTAGACACCAGGAAATAAAATTATTCAAAGAAAACAATTGTGAAGATACAATTAAGCCCCAGATGTGCTTACGACACCCTTAAGTCGGATGTCAAACCTTTATTATTGGTCAAATTCTATGATGAAATGCGATTTGTAGGCTAAGGAATGGGTGATAAAATCCCTCAGTTATGTGAATTGGGGTATTTCCCTTAGAAAATAAAAATAAGATGAGGTGAATGCAAAACAGGAATTAAACGTGAATTTTTTTTCTTTATTTTTGGATTCTGATTTTTTTAGATAAATGCAAATGCAAGCAGCCAAAAATGCAATTCAAATAAAAATAAGGGATGAGAGCAAGATACC
Organism: Allium cepa; assembly: GCA_030765085.1. Classification (NCBI taxonomy): domain Eukaryota; kingdom Viridiplantae; phylum Streptophyta; class Magnoliopsida; order Asparagales; family Amaryllidaceae; genus Allium; species Allium cepa. Next base: position 897,485,578 of record CM060932.1, read on the forward strand.
AGAGCGTGCAGATTATTTGCAAAAAAAAAATTTAGAGGCAATTTTTTTATATATAAGCAAGCAAGCAATTTATTTTTGGCAAGCAAATGATTCTTCTTTATCTGCTTCTACAACCTGAAAATAAAAACAAGTTATATATATACAAGCTATATATATATATATATATATATATATATATCAAAGAAAAACAAAAACAAAACAAGTTAAAACAAAACAAATTAAAACTTGTTGTTTTTTTACAATTAGGATGGAACTAAAAACAACTTAAACAAAATAAATTAAATAAAAAAAATAAAGGAAAGCATACTCTTTTTTTTCAAGGACAAAAGAAAACAAAACTAAAGGAAAGCAAGCTCTTTTTTAAGGATAAAACAAACAAAACTAGCGGAAAGCAAACTCGTTTTTTTTAAGTGAGAAAGGAAATTAAAATAAATTATTTACAAATCAAAGCAAAACAACATACAAGAAATCTCAATGCAATAATTTCTTCTTTTTTTTTCGTTTTTGGATTTTTTTTTATAAAGATTTAAGAAGAAAACAACACAAAACAACTTGTTCTCTCTTTTTTAAAAAAAACTAAGGATCGGCCCTACAAGAAAACAAAACCACTTGCTTCTCATTCATTTTGCTTTCTCGGTTCATTGAAATTAGACTTCCCCTTTTCAAATAAAACAAATAGAAGCAATTTTTAAAAATTTGAAGCGTTTTTTTTTTGTTCGATTCCGCTAGGGCGAAGAGTTTGTCAAGCAAAGAAATGTAATTTTTTTCGCGATGGCTATTTGATTGCTTGGTTATTCACGATGGCAATTTGGTTCTGTAATGACGGGTTGTTGTTCAGAAGTGGAAGAGGTTGCGGTGGTTTCGGTTGTTGATTTGGGGAAATGGTGGAGTCACACTGATGTCAATTTGGGGTTCGTTCATGCGATTTAAAGAGGGGAGATTGATGGTGGAGTTCGCCGATGCTCGCGGTTGCAAGTGGGAGTTTAGGGTGCTGTGATGGAGGTCATCGTGGTTGAAAGGCAAGTGGCGAGGCAGTAACCAGAGAAGTTGAAGCTTGTTGAGTTTAATTGTGAAGTTTGGATGAGGTCCATGCAGGGAAGACATTTTTTTTGCTTTATGTTTTTGTTTTTCTTAAAGGAAAAGCAATGTAAAAAAGAAAAGTAAAATGCAAAATGAAATATTGCAAAATGAAATAGAATTTTTTTTAGATTGAGTATGCTCTTTTTTAAAAAAAATAATGAAAATGAAATGGAAAACTAGAAAACAACACACACAAAACCAAAATGCAATCAAAAAAATCGCATGAACACGCAAGAACTTTTTTTTAAATGCAACACACACAAAATAAAATCATACAAAAATCAAACTAACTAATAATTCGAAGAATAAAAAATTAAAATCAAAACAATTTCCCCGGCAACGGCGCTAAAAACTTGTTTGACGACGGAATTTCTTTCGAGTTAGAAAACCACCGATAAATTTTGAATTAAATTTATACCGCAAGCGCACGATGTACAAAAGTTAGTACGTGGCGAGTACGGGTTGATCCTCAGGAAATTGTTAAATTTAAAAAAAATCAATCAAATTGTACCAAATGGAGAGTAAATTGTTAACTACAATCAAAATGAAGCTAAAACTAGAATTAAAAATGAGATTGAAAACTATGTGATTAAAATTCAATTTAGAGGAAAATCCACTTTCTTATATTTTTTACATAAATCAACATAGAATCAAATGATGATCTCTTTTTAATCTAAGTAGGATTTGTTATGTATTTATCATACGCATGGCCTAATTGAGTTCTTAATTAACATAAATCAAACCATCAAACTATAATACAAATCTAGCCCTACTTTTTCAAATCTCATGAAACAAGGCATAGAAAATGAAACCAAAATCTAGTTTAAGTATGATTTATTACTATTAGTTAGTAACATAGATCATCGAATTTTGATTAAAACTTCACATCATTGCCATGATCATATTTTAGATAAAGAGACAATTTATGATTAATGAGATAACCATAGCCTATTTGTTATGAACAAAGTAGGCTATTAAATTCAACACAAACAAACATAAACATTCATTTTCTCATGAAGCACAAAAATAGATCATACATAGAAAATTTTGGTGAATCTATATGGTAAAAGAAAGCTTCGTTGCCCCTAAATTGTAGGGACTTAGCCTCTCATTTGTTTTATCATTTCAACACATAGAGATTTCAACATTGAAAATAAATAAACTAGAAAATAAACAAAGGAAAAAAAGATTAACTTCCAGAAGAAAATGAACTAAACTAAGTGCATAAATGTAAATCTAAGCAATAAACATGAAATGAAAGAAAGCATAGAAAACATCAACATAAAAGTAAATAAAAACAAGTAGAAAAGAGAAGAGAAAGAGGCTAGGATTATTTCATGAAACATAGAGTTTACAACTTGCATTTTAATTTCCTAACTAAATTAAGAGAGTAGAAGATATTTATATGTACATAAGAGGGCTATTTATACATGCTTAAAACCCTTAATCAATTTTTAGAGTGCTTTCCGAAATGCCCTTTAGAAAGTGTGGCATCTAAGTAACCATTAGCCTTTAATTAGTCATCATTAAATATGCATGAAGCTTTAACCTCCACTTAGTTGTCCATTAGCTTCTAATTGTAGATTTAGGTAAGTGGGTGGGGTCCTCCATGATCATAAACATGAATTATTTCATCTTCATTCCTTTGTATTCCCTTGTACATGCATATATCTTCATGAAACCCTATTCCATATGCATCCAAATTTCCTATAAAAATCATAAAAAAGTCAAAGTAAAAATTCTCAAATTGACACATGCACAAAAATGACCATTTTGCCCCTGAATGAAGATGAATATATGATGATTTGAAAATAATTGAATTTTGGTTTTAAACATGTTAAAATGCTCAAATATGACATTTATTTAAATAAAAATAATATAATATGGATGTGAATATATGCATATTTACGTGCACATCAAGTGAGCTTTAGCTCTCTTTATCCGAAATAGTTATTTGTTTACACTGTTTTTGTGTTTACCTTTTCCAATGTTTTTTCTTAAAAGCACTTGACACATCAGTACAAGCAAATGGAACTTTGTATCATAACTTATGGTTGTAGAATATTGTTCCATAGCTAACAACTTTTCACCCACAATGGTACCAATACCTTTGCAGTATGATATTTTATCATTAGATATCTATATGAAATAATATCTTCTATACATATGGCGGAACCTATATTTTTTAAAAAGAGTAATGATTTGGTTTAAACGGTTTTATTGGGTTAAAACTGGTTTAATCCAGTTAAGAATGATTGTGAGCGTAAAATTCATTTTTTTAAAAAACAATGGAGTTATAATTTGAAAAGTTTTGTTGTGTTTGGAATGCCATTTAGTTTTGAAAAACATAAAAGATTTGAAGGAATCAGAAAATAGAAGAATTGACATAGGTAGGGGCAAAATTGTTATTAGAAGAAAGAGATGCCTATACAGATCTAATTTTTGAAATAGGCCATCACTATTCATTTTCCTTCTTCTTCATCTTCATCTATCTTCCTCAAGCCCTGCCTCTCTTCTCTCTTCATAGCTCCTCCAATTATTCACCACAATCATACAGAAATACTCTAAATTCAAGCGAGGGTGTCCTCTATAATACACATAAGCCATATTTTTTTAGAATTGAAGAGTTGATTTTTGAAGTTCTTAAATAGGGATTTCAAGAAAATTTTGATAAATTTCTTCCAACTTGGGTGAGTGGGAATGATTCTCTGCTTAATTAGATTTCCTTCATACTTTCATGCTTGATTGTTTGCTATATTAGGCTATGTGCTTTGTTTCTTATTGAATGATGAGTAGTGGTTGCTTGAATGTAAGTATGTTGTGGAGATTGAATGAATGTTGAATTGAAATAGTAAACTTAGTCCATTATTTAAATAAACAAGTTAACTCGAATGAAATCAATGAATAGTAACATTTTTTATCAGTGTTGTTTGGGAATGACTGTTACTTGTTTATAGTTGTGTCGTAAGAGGGTTGAGAACTTCATATTCATACTGTTTATAAAGCATTTGAGTTCTGAGATGGGTCATTGTATTCCCTTCTAGTGGTATTCATCCCATGCTGGATTATCGGTGATATGAATTCGAGTGCTAGGTATTAGGCAGGTAGATGGTCACAATGCTATGGAGCATGACGTTGAGGCAATATAAGTCGAAACGATGATCGACCAAGGTTTAAATGGTGAGATACCCATTCTAGTTTAAACCCACATCCTTGCAAGTGAACAATTGACCAATCAAGGACGATCAGATGACTGATCGTAGGGTGAACTACAGTGTTTGGTAGCCGAGAAGAAATTGTTATAATTTGGCTTATAACAGTCATTGGTCGGGTTCAACTAGTCGACTGTCAACATGTTCAGTCAGTTAATTAACTGTAGCCAATTATGGCCACAGCAAGTTGGTTGAATGACCTATATGAATAAATAGATAGATTGAGTATAGGTTGGAGGACTTGAGGTTCCATCAAAGTTCTGGCATTCGGGTTGGACTTCGATGTTTGAACAGGCATGTGGGGTCTGGAGTGACTATGGAGTGATGTTTTGGTTTATTTCAACAAACAAGCACATGTGGCTCTAGTCAGTGCTTTGGTGGCACACACTATGATGTATAGTTACCAAGAAATGATCGATAGTGCAATTGGGATGTGAGTCATGGGTTAGGATATTCAGATGACTCATATGGGAGACAACTGGGTGGTTTTGCTCAACATGACTTCTACACGGTTTCAATGTTAGGTAGGACTTCACTATTCGGTCATCAGGCTATCGAAGGCATGTAGATGTGGGTTGGATACGATATGGCATTACCCATACCCAAGGCTTATAGATATGGCTTAGGTATTATTAAATTCCATCAAGACAACTAGAGATAGGTCATGGCTTTGATCATGGGTGACAGTCGAAGAGAGATTGAGCGCTTATATACATTGTTAATCGCCATGAAGTGACGATAACCACTTTGTATTCTTCAACGTATAGTAGTTCGAATGTAAACAAGTTGAGACTCATTAGTATTGTTTTCATGTACATTGACAGGTATGATACAAACTTACCCTAGAGTCAAGATTGGAGTACGATACGACATTACGCTAGAGTCAAGATTGGGGTATGATACGATGTTACCCCAGCATTATGATTAGGCACAATACGATGGTACCTTGGAGCTTTGGCTCATTTCCATATGCAAGTGGGCTTGCATATGTCTTTTTATGTTACACTCGTAGGAGTTATGTTAGCACTATTATTCATTATGCTAACTTGTTGATGCAGGAGAAGAGCTAATATAGGTTGATAGGCATTACTCTAGATCTCTTGCTTACTTAATATATATAGATTTGGTTTATATACGTTGTTTATTCCAAGATACAACTTAGTATATTATTCGCGTCATACTGGTGTATCATATATCATGTTTAGTAATGTTGTTTTTTTTTCATTGGGCTTTATGTATGACCATCTTTTTGTTTTTGTTTTTATCTCTTCAATAAATATGCATAGACTACAGATTTGTGGTGACATTACTAGCTGGAGCAGGTTGTAGAGCCATAACTATATTTGATACTGTTACTTATCCAGTATTTTTGTATATGACATGTCAGACTTTATCTTATATACGAGACATATTAATTTGGGATATTGAATCGTTTGGACTTCATATGTTTGGAATGTTATGTATTATGATAATGGATCATATTATCTTTGTATTGTTACGGTATGGATAACCTTGCACATGTATATGTTGTTATTTTATTTTATCATTCCACTGTGAATTTTGTGTGAAGCTATGATAAATATGCTCTATTTGCCTTCTTTTTACCACCCTTAAAATTCATCATTTTTGGTACTTGAGGACCCGGGTGCCATTGTGCATGGATTTTGGGATTACGAATATTGGGTTTTACATTTAGTATCACAACATAGATTACCCAACAAGTAACTTGGGGAACTTTGAGAGAGCCTATTTGTATATTTTACCATATAACTATTTGAGCATACCATGTATCTATTGTGTTTTGGTATTCACAGAAGTTGCTAATGTACGCCTCCTATGGATGAATAATGTAACACCCCACATTTTTAGTAACATTATTAGGATATTTAATTAGCTAAATTAAATAAAATAATGTGATGATTAGGAGATTGAGATTTGTAATTAATAAGGGGTAGTCGTGCCATATACAAATGAACTAAAGAATTAAGATGCTAAGGCAAATAGATAAGGAGCAATATTGGAATAAGACACTTCCATATACCCTAAACCCTTAGGCCATACAATTCACACATTCACAAACAAAAATATAAACTAAGGCCAGCCACCGTTAGGAAGAGCAAGAAGAAGTTTTCAAGAAAAATATAGGATTTCAAGAGGAGGAATCAAATCAACTTAATCAAGATCAAATCTCAAACCCTTAATCTCAAAAGCTAAGGTGAATAATGACTATATCTCATTTTCTAAATGTTTTTTGTTTTAAGGATAATCCAATGCATGATTATGCTATGTTTTTAAATGATTAGTTGTTTATATATGTTTGTTGATGATTTATGCTTAATCATATAGGTTTTATGATATGTTTTGATGTGAAAACCATATTTAATGACATCCAAATTCTTAACTATTTTAGATATAGATTAGAAATAATATTTTACAGACGGGTTTCAGTTTCCATAATTTTCTAAATTAATGTGGATTTTATTTTAATTTTCTAGTGTAGAAAATGATTATTTGGGTTTTAAATTATTACAGCGAAATAATTAATATTTTGGGTCTAGAATTAATATATGTTAGAAAACATATTAAAATGATTTTCTGGAATTTTTGAAGAATTTTTCTAAGTGTTTTGATGAACATATAAAATTATTTAAGGTATGAGACTTAAATGTTTTATATATTTATAAAAAGAGAAGGGGTATTTTGTAAATAAATTAAATAGTTTATCTCTAAAATTTCGGCAGTGCTTTTAGAAAATAAAATTTGCAACGAATAAGATTTTGACAAATAAGGCATGTTAGTTAAAAAGATCACTAAAAAGGGTCAAAAATCAGTTTTGCATGCAAAATGCATGTTTTGCCACTTTCGGCACCCAGCTTCCGACTTAGATGGCTTTCGACTTAGTTCCTCCACCCTCATCACCATCAAAAGCAATGCTCATGGCATCAAAGACTTGGTGCGCGGTGAATTGGAAAGAAAGCGAAAGGTATGAGGTCGAAAACCAAGGGTTACAAAGGGGTCGAACCGCTGCTTTGTTTTAAATTAAAATGCGCCTACTTTGCTTTCGACGGTATAGCTTTCAACTAGGTCAATGGTTTAAAAAGAATGGTTTTAAAGAGGTTGTGCCTTTGTTTTTAGGTATATGCTTTCGACTATGTCGAAACCCCTAGCTGCCGCTTTTCTGCCTTTCGACACCGATGCTTTCGGAAGGTATACTTTGTTTTTAAAACTTAGCCGCTTCTCCAATTCTTTCGAAAGGTTGGTTTTGACACTTCTTTGCTTAGGAAATGCTTTCAAAAGTGTGCTTTCGACTCAAATGTTTTATGACCCTTTTGCTCTATTGAAGGTAGAACCCAAATGGTTTCGAAGGAGTTAAATTTTAATGGTTTCAAAAGGTGTTTCCACATGTTTTACTTGAACCTAAAGGCTTTCTAAAGGTTTGATATATTATTTCTTTCGAAAGGTTTTAAAGAATGGCTTCGAAGGGGTGGTTCCCCAATGGTTTCGAAAGGTTTGAAAGTGAAAGGTTTTCCAATGTATTCGAAAGGTAATGTTTAAAGATTTGAAGAAGGATGTCTAAGGTCTTAATGTTTTTGAAGGAATGGTCTTTCAACGTTTTCAAAAAGAAGATTATGAGTGGTTTCAAAAGGAATGTTTTGGCCTTTCGGCCTAGATGAAAGAAGGGTTTACTTGGTTTCAAAATGGGTACTTTCAATGGATTCGAAAGGGGTACTTTCAAAGTTTTAAATGTTTTCATCGATGAAGATTTGAGTAAAGTATATATAGCATGGAAAGGTGATTGTGAGTAAGGCATAGAGTATATATTTTCCTTATTTAAGTTTAGTTTAAAGGTTTTTAATCAATTTGTGATGAAAAGGTTTTCAAGGAAAATTTAAGGGAAGATTACCTTAAGTAAAATGACTCGGATATTAGAATACCAGATGAGACTGGTATAGAGTCACGCCTTACACATTAGCTATTAGCCCCATCTAACTTAGTCCAAAATTCCAGTGTGTAGGGCTATGACATAGGTAAGACTAAAATCATAATTACACACATAAGGGAATATATATTTGTATAAAGATAGGTTATTGGTGAGTCCACAAAAACATTAGGATCAAGTGACCCTGGGAGATGTTAAGTTAGGGACAGACCATCCAGAAGAGGAGTATTTAACAGATAGTTAGAGACATACCATCCAATAAATAAGTGTATAATAGGTGTTAGATTATTTTTATTACATTGTCTGATAGGTCCGAGTCAACCAAAGGTTAATGGTTAGCCATACAAACTATAGTGTTCAGACAGATAGTTCATTTGTTACTTGATATGTATGTTTAGATACTAATGCTTTACGGTTTTTTAACAAGTTTTAGTTATAGGATAAAGGTTTGCCATAGGTATGTTTTACAAGGATATTAGTCAGGGAAAACTTGTTCCGCTAAGTGGCATGGTCTCACTTAATATCAAATAACCAAGATGTATAGTATTATACACACCAGGCTTTTTGTCTGACTCGAACTTTATTGTTTTTGCCTTAAACTCTCGGGTGCTCAAAAATTATTTGAGTAGGCTGAGGGTTGAGGTTTTACAGGTTTTAGTAGGCCGACGAATAAAGCTTCCAGAGACAATCAGGTGGTTGACGAATAGCTATTTAGGAGTTTTTGTTTTGTTTTGTTTTATTCAACTGTGTTGTATTTAAGACAGTTATGTCTATATAGTACTTTGGTCAACCAATGAGGCATCATCATATGTCGCTCTTGGCGTATTTATGTAATAGTTATATTTTATCTGAACCTGGGAAATGATTATGTGATCATGTAATTTGAATGTGAAACATGTGTTTTGAGATGTAACAGTAAAATGTTGTTTTTAAATTCTATGATATTGTTTCATATTTAGATGCTTCTGATATTATGGATACCATTAACGTAGTCATATTTTGTCGTCGGAAATTAATACTATGGATGACCGCAGCATCTGTAGTGCTTAGCTTTGGGCCTCTAAATAGGGATGTTACAACTTGGTATCGGAGCATAGGTTTATGAAAAACTTTAACTAAAAATTATTTTTGAAAACATAATCCTAAGGAATAGAGTAATATTGGGGGTATGGGATAACGCTATAGTAACGTACATGTATTTGCTGTATATAAGTATACGCTATATCTTTAGTTTCCTATCTCTCTTTGGCTATTCTTCTGTATCTCACGAGGCTTGAATACAAATATGGACACTAGATGTGGAAGAGTGAATCTTGGAGGAAGCACCGCCATAAATGGAATGTTAGACCAAATACTAGGAGAAACCAAGGTCAGGTACAAGCTGGGAATGTTGTGCTAGAGTCCCATAAGTAGATATTAGAGCTAAATATCAGTTTTTCATGAATATTATGTAGGCGGCTGTTGTTGCTAGAATGGTTGGAGGAAATGCTGGAGTAGGTGTTCAGGAAACTCAAGTGGTCAACCATTATGCTATCTTGAGCAGAGATTATGCTAGGCTTGGAGGGAAGCCCTTTTTTGGAAATAAGGATGCTATAGAAGTGGAAAACTAGTTGCTGGATTGTGAAAGCATCTTTACAGACACGGGGCTCAATGATGAGTAGAAGAGGAGGCTTGCTTCGACACAGCTTCAGGGAGCAGCTTTATTTTGGTGGAATAGTGTGATGGCTGGAGTAAATGAAGAGGAGATGACATGAACTAAGTTTAGGAGAAGGTTTCAGGGGAGGTTCTTGTCTGTGATGGCGCATTCTGCTTTGCTCAGGAAGTTTGCGGAGTTGGAGCAGCGGAAGATGTCTGTTTTGGAGTATGCTAGAAGATTTGAGGAGTTGGCTAGGTATGGGTATGCTACTGTGGATATTGTGTTGAAGAGGAATGAGAAGTTCATAAGGGGGTTGAAGCCTGAGTTGGCGAGGGCTACATTACCTCATATCAGAGACTCTTATGATGTGATTATAGAGATGGCGTTGAGACACTAGGAGATGCTTGCTTATCTAGAGAAGGGTAAGGCGAGGAGGTCCAGGTTGGGCAAGGCCTGAAGAGGAAGTTCTTACATAAGAAAGGTACTCAAAAAGGTGGAGCAGCAAAGAAGGAAATGTCCGAGGTTGTGTGCTTAAAGTGCGACACGAAGGGGCATCTTGCGAATGTGTGTCGTACTGGAAAGGCGAAGGAAGTGACCGGGAAGAAGAGTATTTGATGATTCAACTACGATCAGATTGGTTATTATAAGGATTGTAGGATCTAGATTAACCCTAGAGGGGGGGGGGGTAAATAGGGTTATAGCAAATTTTCTCGATTTAAACACAGAAACAAACTGCAGAAATAAATATGCTGAAAAGTAAACACACACAAAATTTACCCAGCTTTGGCAACCCCTGCCTACTGCTGCATTCCCAGATTTCTATTAGAATTAAACAGTCTCCCTCTTACAAACACTCTAACAGACTCGCAAACCCTGCTCCCGCTTACAAACACTCTAATAGACTCACAACCCCTGCTCCCGCCTATAGAGTTTTGCAAACTCGCAAACCCTTGCTCCCGCCTATAGAGTTTTGCAAACTCGCACACCCTGCTCACTGAACTAATTCTAACTAGACAATCTGACACTACCTACAACCTAGGTGGTGATTTACCAAGACTTTGACTCGAAAAGAAAAACAGACTTCAAAAATAAAAGCAAGAGCAAAAATTAAAATACAAACTTGAATCCATAATTTTTGCTCAAATAAAACTAGATTTAAAAATTAAACCCTATCAAAAATAAACCCAAACCCTAATAATAACTAAAACCCTTTTTAATAAAACCAGGCCGGCCCTTTTATATTCTTTCACCCGATCCTCTTTTTCTTTCTTTGTGAAGAATGGTGGTCGTTGCTTTCTTTGTTCGATCTGAATTAGGGCTTCGGTGGTCTTTGATGATGCCGATCGAATTTGTTGCTCTTTGCTTCTCTGATGTTCGGCTGCTTACCTTGTGATTGCGAATCAACGTTGGTACGTTGTTCATTCCTTTTGCTTTTTAGGATTTAATTGCTTGAATTTTCGATTATTCCTGTTTGCCTCCACTGCCGATGATGATTATGGGTTTATATTTAAATTCGATTCGATTTTTCCACCCCCTGATGATGATTTGCGGTTTGGTATTTATATGAATTCTGAGACCCTATAATTCGTTCGTATCTATTCGATACTTTCCTAATTTTCGCTTTCTTGATATTGTAATAACTTGATGCGCACGGCCTTGATTTTCAAACGTTTGATTCTCCCTTGATTCATATGGCAAAGAACTTTCTTCTTTTATTTGTTTTGACTTTGTCAAAAATTGCACACATTTGATTATTCGACTTGGTCATCTCTGCACTGTTACAGTTCGTTCATCTCTGTAGTATTGATTTACACGGCATTGACTTATTTGGCACTTTCTTTCTTTTGCACTTGAACCTTAGTGTTCTTCATACTATGCATACGTGCTTCATTTGATCTATGAGCTTGATTACTTGCGGTTGCGTATTGCTGCTGTATAGTGCCATTGTTGGTCTGTTGCTCCATGTTGCATTGAACTTTGTTGACATGTGCATTACCCTTGAGTCTTGTTCATGTATCATTTGCTTGATACATCTGTCTATGTTGTTATTGATGCACTGATATAGCTGATGCACTATGCCTAAGCCTTGCTTGTGCATTTTGATGTTGTTGAGCCACTGTTGTGTACCGAGTTGTTTGCTCAATTGATTGTTTCATATAAGTTGTAGTTATTGAATTCTTGGTTGTTACAGTATTCATGTTGGCACTGGATTTTGCTGTAGTCTTTTCTCCAAATCTGTCTGCACTTTTGTCACTGCTTGGATGTTGTACACTTGTGGTCTTTGAGTTGCTGTGTTGATTTATTTGTGATGCTCTTGTAGTCGAGTCATGTTGCATGCATTGGGTAACTGGTCTTTGCATTTCCAGCTTCATCACCGTTTCACTTCCACACTGTTGCATTGTTGTTCACTTCTCTTGTATCATTGGTACATGTACATTGTTGCTATATTCTTGCTTCACTGCATCTGTTGCAGTTGCTTTGTACTTCACTGTGCTGTTGACTTTGGTTTTCATACACATGTACATGCTTTACTTGGTCCTTGACCTTTGCTGCCTCTTTCTGTATGCACTTGCATACTGCTGCTTGTTGTTTGTGTACTTGAGTCAGTGCTGTCCACTTCATGTTGTCTTGAGTATTGAACTTCATTCATGTTGATTTTTGAAATTTCACTTGAGTTGAATCCAATTTCAAAACTCGGGTTTGACCTCGTGCTCGTGTCGTGATTTTAAATATATTGCACGTGAATTGAACCCGGCTTTTCATTTGGGTTTGGCTTGTGCTCACCTGTCCCTGTAGCATTATCAAGTGTATATCGATGTGCACGGCCTTGTGGCATGTACAGTGATACACTGTACATGTCACATTGTTCGTGTATGATGAATTCAAATGCGAATCATGACGAACAACCCAAATAACTGGGGCAAATCATATTTTCAAAAATCATATTTCATTTTATATTGCAAAAATATTTCTTTTTCAATTTTACCGCGTTAGTGAATATTTTTGCAGATTTCTCAGATGCTAGATTATAACTGGAATGAAGTTGAAGATAAACTACGAGTGTGAGTGATATGTAGTGAGGATATTATGTAAACTGAATTGTGATGTAATTAGAATCAAAATTGTATATGTATAGTGAGAGCTTTAATTTGAATTTGTACTATTCATAATTGTAATAAATATTTGTTTGAATTCAAATTCTGTCTAATTTATTTTATTCAACAAATATTTATTTAATCTATGAAAATAAAATAGTACATCATCAAATACATTTAAACGAACGTATATATGTTTATTATCATCAAGCAAAAATCATTTTAGTGCATATTCAACAAGGATCAATGCAAAGTGCCCGTTGAGGATGGAAGAAGCAAAGTAGTTGCATTAGAGCCTGCTGCATAAAGACCACTAGCGTAGGAGAAAGGAAAGGAAGTGTTGGGAGGTACGCTTCATCTTCATGGTATGTCTGTTAGCATTCTATTTGATAATGGTGCATCACATTCTTTTATATCTCGTTGCTTGGTAGACAAGCTTAACCTAGAATCCTCATATTTAGTTACTTCATAAGGGTTGCAAATCCGATAGGACGGCACGTGACACATGGGATGAAGTATGACCACTTAGAGTTTGATTTGCTAGGTCATACCTTTGTTTGTAGTTTTCATGTGTTTAACTTTGTAGGGTTCAGAATTATATTGGGTATGGATTGGTTAAGTAAGTACGATGCTAGGATATTTTGTCACGATAGGAAGATATCGCTTAGACATCCTGACTGTAGTGATCAAATTGTATATATCGTAGAAAGTCCTAATTATGGGTGAACGCTTTGTTGAGTGTTATGGAGTTGAAAGATGAGTTGAATCGCATTTTCATGGTTAGAGAGTTCGTGTATGCCTTCGTGCATGTAGTAGGATTGCCACCGAAACAAGCCATTAAGTTTCAGATAAACTTGGTGCATAGATCAGAACCGGTGTGTAGACCACCAAGTAAGATGACACTTACAAAAATAAGGGAGCTGAATGTGCAGTTGGTGGATTTGGAAGGCAATAATTTTATCATACTTAGTAGTTCACCTTGAGGAGCAGCCGTAGTGTTTGCTAAGAAGCTGGACAGATCATTGAGGTTATGTATCAATTGTCGTAAGTTGAATGAGAAGACGATAAAGAATCGATATCCTTTGCCTAGAATTGACGATTTGTTCGATCAGTCAAGTGGAGTCAAGGTATTTTCTCAGTTGGATTTGTTCGATCAGTCGAGTCGAGTGGATCAGCTTAGAGTAGCAGAGGACAATATTCCTTTGACGGCGTTTAGAACTAGATATGGATCGTACGAATGGTTATTGATGTCGTTCGAACTAACTAATGCGTCGACATTCTTTATGGATTTAATGAACTGAATATTCTGAGAGTACTCTGATAGATTTGTGTTTTTTGTTATAGATGATATTTTGATAAACTCTAAGTATAAAAGGGAGCATGAAGTTCATCTTTGTGCTTGAGATGCTGAGTCAGCATCAGCTAAAGGCGAAGTTTTCGAAGTGTCATTTCTAGAAGAAGATAGTGAAGTTTCTTGGTCACTGGTTTCAGAGAAGGGGTTGTCTGTTGATCCAGATAAGATCGATGCTGTTAATAATTGGAAGAGACTGGAGACGGTGACTGAGATTAGAAGTTTTCATGGATTGGCTGGATATTATCGGAGGTTCATTAAAAACAATTCATGGATAGCGGCGCCGTTGACCCAGCTAACGCGCAAGGATGTGAAGTTTTTGTGGATCGATAAGTGTGAGGAAGCATTCTAGAGCTTGAAACACTTATTGACCCATGCACGTGTATTACTTGTTCCGAAGGGAAATCGAGATTTGGCAGTTTGTACGAGATGAGTACAGAACTGGATTAGGAGCTGTGTTAATGCAGAGAGGTAAAGTGATTGCCTATACTTCTCGATAGATTAGACCGCATAAGGTTAGAAATCCAACGCATGATTTGTAGTTAGCTATTTTTGCTTCGAAGGTGTGAAGACATTACCTTTTGGGAGAGAGGTTTGAGCTTTATACGGATCATAAGTCGTTGAAGTATTTGTTCTCTCAGAAGGAGCTGAATATGAGACAATAGTGGTGATTACAGTTTTTAGCCACTAATGACTTTGATATTGAGTACACACCAGGAAAGGGCAACAAAGTTGCATACGCACTTAGTAGGATGCATCAGAATGAGTGTTGGCAATGATAGAAGAGTGGAAAGATTTGGAAGCGTTGTCGACTTATAGAGTTCAGTGGAGATCTCAGGCCGGATCTAGTGAAGGAACTATTGTGTTATCTTATTTAGAAGTTCGACCAATAATGATTGAAAGGATTGCTTCTAAATAGGAGTGGGATCCAGTGTTGGCTGAACGGATCAAGAAGTTGAAGGAAGGAACGCAGAGCTATGACTTGAAGGATTTTAGTCCTGATCAAAATGTGTGGTTGAGAAAGAAAGGGCGGTTGTGAATTTTGAATGTTGAAGTCATCAGGAAGGAAATTTTGGAGGAATGCCATCGTTCAAAGTTCATTATTCATCCAGAAGGAACTAAGATGTATCAGGATATGAAGAAAAGTTTCTTCTGGGAAGGATGAAGAGGGATGTTGGCTCATGGGTGAAGTAGTGTTTAAACTGTCAACATGTAAAGGCCGAGCATCAGAAGCCAAGTAGGTTTCTACAGCCATTAGATATTCCTATATGGAAATGGGATTCTATTTCTATGACTTTTATTGATGGGTCGCTAAAATCCAATAGGGAAAATGAAAGCATATGGGTCATAGTGGATAGACTGACCAAGAGTGCCCATATCATTCCAGTTAAGTCAATGTAACGACCTACCTTTTTGGACGGTTCAAATCGACAATAAACCACACATGTTTATTCAGACCATTCAAAAGAGAGGATTGTTAATGGAGGAACACTACTACGAAACAGGCCATTTGCATCGCCTCATTTGAATCGGTTGAAGTAAAAACTGATGCAAATAGAACTATTTCCATCAGTTCTGTCTTAATAACCGATGCAATTGGTACGTAAAAAGCAATAGGTAATAAAAATCAAATTTACATCAGTTGTCACCAACAACCGATGCAAATACGTCGATGCAAATAGTTGTAGTTGCATCGGTTTTAAAGTCAACCGATGCTACTAAATTAATTTGCATCCCTTTCGGTAATTCCCGCCTTCCCAATTTTTCCTGCCGCCGCTTGTTTTCCCATTCGTTGCTAGTATTTCCCCTGCTTCTAAAAATACCCTAGACCTTAACCAAATCCATGATTTAATCAACCGAATTCCTTTCCTATTTTCTCCTTCACCTTCTTCTCCTGTCTCTCATCTCAAACCCTAGACATTTCGATTATTACATTTCACTGAGAATTGTAAAAACACGGTACTAACTTTTCTTTCAATTTTTTTAAATCGAAATCAATGAAAATCAAGTGGCGAATTTGGGTCGTGTTCGATGCTCGCTTGCTATGAGATTCGCGAGTTCAGGTGTTCGATTTTGGAGGAAGTGTAATGGTGTTGTGGTGATGCTCGAGAGTCAAGATTAAAGGTGAAAGGGTTAGGTTCGCGACGACGTTTAGGTAATTTCGTTGTGCTTTGACCAGGTGAATTTCGAGTGTACTGCTTGTTTACAATTTATTATTTCAGTATTAATTTCATAATTTATTATTTGATTGCTTATAAGATTTTTTCCTTTTTTGATCTTATGAAAAATACATGTATTCGATATGGTCAAGGCCATTGGATTTGGGACCGATGTTTGGGTTTGTTTGGTGCTTTATGTATGGAGTAGTTCTATATAAACCTATAGTTTGTTAATGGAACGTATGCAGATGGGTTGATGTTTCTTCATATTCACAAAAATTGCTGGCTAAGTTTTTTATATATGTTGTATAAATAGCAACAAGGATGATAACCATTATATCTCTAATCATCTATGAAAAATAAAGGTAAATGTGATCTTTCTAGGCAACTAATCAGTTTGGGTGCAGTAAAGTGCAGGTAAACCATATTCAAAGTTCACAGCAAACTTTATTCAGTACGATATTTGAGTTCTTCAAAACACCACTTTTCATCAAGAATTTAGTATCATGTCATTTTCACTTAAAAAGTGTAATATGCTAAGCATATCACATCATTGATAATTTATATAGTATTTTATTATATGGAGACCTATTTGTTTGGTTTACAAATTACAAGTAGTTGTCAACCCTCGGACAGAATTGTCGTTCTTTTTAATTTTTCCATCTGTTGCAAAATTAGCCTAGCCTATATTGAAACCCAAAAGCGAGCTCTACTTAATTTGTTATCATAATTTCATTTGTTAAATCGATTGAAGATTAGCAATGCCAAATTTCATACATCAATTGTCTTTAACATAATGATATGTTGACATTGAATTTTGCGTATAAATACCAGAATTGTAATAGGAATCACCATTTTAAAATGTTGTGATGAAGAAGCGTGTTCTTATTACGTTTGTATGACTCGCTGATGTTATATGCCCGGCTTCATTCATGTATAGATTTTGATCATTGAATTTGGAACTCAAAGGACTTGCATAACTCTGCATCTTAGAATCTAGTGCGTTACCATCAATTTTATTCCTCGTACCTATATATTCATATCAATTTAGTAATAAAAAAATTGTTTATTTTTATTGAAGAAGCACTTTACAGACATGCTTAATAAGAAGCACTTTACTAGACCAATGCTCAAAGACGACGAATTATATATAAATATTTTCTGATCTGAATTTAAGATAGAATAGAATTATAGTAAAACCTATGAGCAATTTGTCCTAATGCACTTTCCAATGTGTGTATAATTCCAAGTCAGTCGGGAAGAGTGGTTGCGATGATGTTAAAATGATGCAGCACTAAACATTGGTTAAGCTAACATAATCATTTGGAATAAGTCTATTTCTTGAAGGTCCTTTGTGCTAACAACTTATACATTTTTTAACAGCGTTATTATTTATACCTGTATCAAAAACCAACCAAATGCAATAACAAAATAGTTTTATATATAGTAAATAATTGAAAAAGTAGGACATGAAGAAAAATAGTGGGAATATTGAATGTAAAATCTATTCTGAAACTTAATACAGGGACCTTTTCTTTATCAATATCATCATCATTGCATAATCGGTTGAATGGGTGTGTAAGGGGGAATAGTTCTGTGAAGAAGGTATTTACAACTTTTCTGCCTGGTATTTATAGCTTTTACATCATTAATAATTATCATTAAGTAACATAAGGAAACAGCTAGTTTTGTTCTCTGTTAACAGACTTGTAACATAGTTTGGTCATTGTATATTGGTACAGAAGAAAATTGTGGAAGGATGATTAGTTTGATATTCATGTTTATTAATATGTTTCAGTCCTGTTTTCAAAACCATATATTTTATTTTGGTTTATATTTATGGCTTTGCCTTAACCTGAGCTGAGCAGGTGATATTGTGCAGACAGTTGAACTGTTTAAAAAAGTGGTTCATTGTCAGACAATTGAACTGTTTAAAAAAGTGATTGAATTATGAAGGTGGTTGGGAGTTGCATGCATTTTCAGACAGTTGAACTATTTAAAAAAGTGGAAGTATGGCCATGGTGAAGTTGTTGAATGTATGTAGAATTATAGAGGAGAGTTGGTGTGTTTGTTTTTTCAGTAGAGGAGGGAATTGCACTAGTTGCTGGTGTGTATCGGCAGGCAGGGTGTGATGTTGTGAAGTTTGTTGCTGGGTTTTTTATGGCCAGAGAGCTCAGTTTGGGTAATAGGAATGGTGCACAGGGAAGTGAAGTATTTGTAGGGGGGTGGCTTTAGAGAGAAGACAGTGGTGTGTAACAGTGGATGAAGGTTGATGTTTGTGAAGAAAGGCAGTTGTGAAGTAAGGAACTGGCGATGTTGATATATGAAGAGAGGTGGTGGACGAAATTAGGGATAATAAAGTATGCTTTTCAACTTTATGTACAAAAAACTTTATGTAGTTGTCAAACATAGGTTTGAAAACACTGCTTGGGACAAAGACACGGGGTTTTCACAAATACACCCAAAATATTGCGTGCAAGGAGGTTCTCAAAAATATTGTATGTATGAAGTATTTCATATACAACTTCTATTTCTAAAAAATTTAATTTTAATTTTCCTTACCTCATTCAGACCATTGTGTTTCACTTATTTTTGTGGTCCAGTGGTACAGGGAACAACTGAAGTTGGTGAGGCTCCTCGTTGAAAAAATTTATGCTCACCACAACTAATTTACAGGCTGGTATGAAAATATTCCATCTATCAACATCAAGGTGCATAAATGATTAGCATATATTTTTGTCACAAATTCATGCAAAACATGTTATCCTTGGAACCATTAATTGAATAAATTATATAAAACAGTTAGCTGTAACGACATGCTATTTCATTTACCTTGATTTCACTGACTTTTACATAGCATGCCCTTTAGCCAATAATTGGAAGGTTACTAAACTACGCATTAATTTTGTTATTGCTCTGTGTTTTCTACTATTAAGATTAATGAAATTGTTGATTGTATACGTATGTTTCTTATTATCTAATCCCTGTTGCAGGTAGGCATATTACTTACAACATTGTTTCTCACTTCATTTCACCGACACACGGTATTTCGAACATGTGAAATCTTCGATTCATATTTAGACCTTGTAGAGCAATATGAATATTTTGGAAAATACTTGCTATTTTAAATTTTGTCATGTAATTTTAAGACGCATTAACCTGTAAGCCATATTCACATGTTTATTTCTTATTTCTCCAGGTTCAAGTTGACATTGCAAAAAAAGAAATGCAACATATGGTTTTGAGCTGAAGCCTAAAAATTTGGGTTTTCAAGATTCCATGAAGTTTTAAAGGTTTTTACTATACTATTTCTTAATGGTTGTACTAATTAAAGATCTGAATTAAGACTATATCACTTAATAATTGTACTAAAGATTTGAATTATGCGGCAAAAATGAATGTATGAACCATTATTTTGTATAGATTATTAACACTTTAATTGATATATGTTTATTTTGGTATTATGTTATTCAGTTTGTGTTTGCCACCAAATTTAATTTTGAATGATTGTAATATTGCATGCAATAATTGTTTGTTATAATCAATAATATATATATAGTTTATTTGAGTACTGTAATAATGGTTTCTGAGAATGAATTTTTTGCATCAGGTATAAATAGATGATGCAATAGGGGGATTAGTTTGCATCGGTTGTTATAAAAAACCGATGCAATAGAGGGATTAGTTTGCATCGGTTTTCAATAACAACCTATGCAACAAGTTACTTTATTACATCGGTTTTCATTACAATCGATGCAACATGGGGGCTATGTTCAAGCAACCAACCATGATATTTTGCATCAGTTGTTAGTAATAACCGATGCAAAAAGGACATTTTTGCATCGGTTTCAGAACTGATGCAAAAATGTTAAGCCTGTTGCATCGGTTGCATACGCATCGGCTGTTGAACTGATGCAAAAGGGGGGTAAACAACCGATGCAAATGGCCTATTTTGTAGTAGTGGAAATAATAAAATAAAAGAAAAGAAATAAAAACAAAACACAGAATCTCGTAACGGATTAACCAAATTTAATAATCAATTAACAGTTCACGAAGTTGTTTTACAAAAAACATTCGATTATACTTTACAATACAAATAGGAGTTGCACAGCAGGAATAAACTAATAATGTAGCGGAATAATTATAATAAATAGCAATAATATACTGAATCTTCATCTTCATCCTTCAGAAAATAGTCTTCAATTACTGAAAAGCTCAGACTGACCTGAGCGTAAAGGAAAATAATACACTCAAGTCAGAACTAAAATTCTGCAAATTAAATCAAAATTAGATGAAATAAGGAATGTAGATAGCTACATTTTTAAAGGTTCAAATTTTCTGGAAAAGTTATTGTTTCCATATTCAAAATACAATAGATTTCATAATAGATCCATTGTAGTAACATACAAATTTACATAAAAAATCCCAGTTAAGTTTAATAGTTCAAGAGATTTGATTTATAAAAACGTTCCAAAGTTTCAACATTCAATTTTATGGAAACTTCCCAATGTTTCATTATTTAATTTTGAAAACTTTCAAATACTGTAACGACGGTTAATTTCTCAAAAATCATTTTTATGGTCCAAATAGTAAATCTAAACATACTAATTTTTATATCTTGTAAATATATGAAATTCATGAGTTTTATATCTTTATTCAGTGTTCAAATAATCAATATTATATGATTACAATAAAATGTAAGGTGATAACAAGGATATATCAAAATAAATGAACAAATACACATTCAATCACAATAGCATCCATCATAACATACAATCAACATTCAAATCAACCAATTCAGTAACATGCCATAATAATAACTGTTTATCACATATTGGAGTTTAGGTATTCAAATTAAATATCAATTAAAATTCAAAACCAACAATCAAAAATTTATCACTAAATGACCTAGCTTAACTTGTAATAAAATTTTAATATTTCGTGAGTGGGTTTAAACACTCACCTTATGGATTTTCCTTTTCTAGTCGGATTTGGATTCGCTACTTCTTCCTCCTTTTAATTTGTTTCTTTGCTATCTTAATCTTCCCCCTTTTTTTAGAAAATTTTGGAAGAGACAGAGAAGCTTGCATAGATCTGGTTTTGAATAAAAGGATTTGGAAAAAGAAGAATGTTTGGAAAAGAAGAATTTTTTAAAGAAGATGAAGAACTGAAAAAGAAAATGAAGCTTTGAAAAATAAGAAGATTATTTAAAGAATAAGAATAAGATAAAGGAAGCTTTGAAAGAAAAAGATAAGAAGGAGACTTGAAGAAGAAGAAAAATGAAGGAGGAAAATGAAGAGAGAGATAGAAAATGTGATGGAAGTTTGTTTGGAGAAATGAAGCTATAGAAGATGAGATTTGAAAAATGAATTGAGACTGTAGGAATGAAGATGGAAAACAAATGAAAAGCTAATAAAATATATATAAACAAACAAGGAATTGAAATAAAGTAAAAATATGAACAATCTTAAAATGCTTGTATTGAAGAGCTGAAGTAAAGGAATAAATATATGAAGAAAGATAAAAATAAATCTTTCGATCATTAATGTGAAGCTTCAGAAGAAAGAGTTGTTAATGAAAGGAAGCTACAAGAACTAATAACGCATAAACAAAATAAACTTCAAAAACGGAGAATAGTAAATGCTAATTAGATGGCACAAATATTAATTTGGTGTTCACATTAGAAATGGAAAAAACAAAAGGAAAAAAACTTCAAGTAAAGCACTTGAAAGGAGCAAACGAAGAAATGAGAAGCAAATGAAAAGAATGAGGCAATTATTAATTAGAAATAAATCAAATGAGGCTATTATTAATTAATAAGAAACGAATGAGTAGTCTAACAATTGAATGGATGCTCAAGTGGAGGCTACGCTGAGAACTAGAAAATGAAAAGAGAGAGAATGCGATGTGATAGTAAATGTAAAGCAAATGAAAGGACCACCTATATCTATAAATAAATCTTTGGGGTCCAAATTTCAAAACTTACTCTAATTAATTCATATCAATAAACCCAAATATACATATATTTACACCATTTAATTCCATAGTAAAACATTTGTTTTATGTTAATATATGTGCACACTGCATTAACGCAATCAATCAATCAAACAATTAATCAACCAATCAGTCTATATATTTATTTACGTTACTTAAACCAATTTTATTAATTAATGAATATATATTCATCCGTGCACTATAAAAATGATTTACTACTTTTTAATTATTATAACGGTCATGTTATGCAACCAATTTACAAGTTTTAACCATATATAAAATGGAAAAATAAATATATTTGAACTTATGTAATTAATGTACAGGTGTTAATACATAGTAATTCTAATTGATTCCACAATATTTACACAACCATGAACCCTCTGATATATTTAAAAATTTGAATATTAATTTGTGTATATATAGATTATTCTAAAATTCAATTTTTTTTCCAAAATCATACTTATTTAAAATGAAAGTTTTATTTTTATACATATCAAAACATGCAATTATATTAATCAAAACGTTCATTCCATACTGATGCAAAATGCATGTTCCTATATTAACTCATTCATTATACTTTCATTTATGTTTCCTTTTAATTGAAACATTTCAATTAATCTAATTCCAATTCATTTCATTACTACCTTCAAACAAATTCTAATTATAAAACACTGTTTTCTTTCATGTATACCAATTCAAACATGTTTTATAAAATTTCATGTACAATAAAATTTATACACTATTTACAAAGTAAATGTTTTGTCTTGTTGAAAATCAACTTCTCCAATAGCATTTCAAATAACGACTTATGTTATTCTTTCATTAAAACACTCATGCTATCTTTTATTCAAATTCAATATTTGTTATTCCGATTAGAGACAAACATACAATTTATTCTTTTCAAGTCAAAGCTTAAATTTCATTTAAATGTTTATCTTAATTTAATTTAAACTGTAAGTTCTTATGTTGAACTTATTAATTACAATCCACTTGTGTTTTCTTTTCAATATAAGGATTCCAACAACACTTATTGTAGTTAATATTCAATATTAGATTTCAAATGAATTCTCATTATACCATAACTGTTTTCTGTTCATTTCATATATTCCAACATTTATTTCTTAAATTATTCCATTCTTATATTAACATCTATTATTATAATCAATGGAACTTACAATTAAACAATTATTAAAATAAATTGAAATTACACTAAAATAGTAATCAATTACATTAAATCACACTATTAAATTACATTCTAATTTTTTCTTACTAACAAATCATAAATTTCTATTTTCATACAATTGTTAAATCCTAAAATTTTATTAAATTCAATATTCTAATTATCAGAAAAAATACGGGTCGTTACAGTCAACTAGGACGGCACCTCCTTTAGCGGAGTTATTTATGAAGAATATAGTTAGACTTCATGAAATTTCTAGTAATATAGTAAGTGATAGAGATACCTTGCTTACTAGTGAGTTCTGAAAGTGTCTAAAGGAGTTTTAGGAACTAAGCTCAAGATGAGTACCGCTTACCATCCACAGACCGATGGGCAAACGAAAAGAGTTAACAAAGTCTTAGAGGATTAGTTAAGAGCTTGTAACGACCCGTAAAATTTCGACAATTAAATTATTAAATATAAGGGGTTTTGAAGTTTAAATCTTGTAGAAAAGAAAATTTTATATATATAAAGAGATAGAATTAATACTGGGATGAACGCTAAAGGGAAATTTTAGCAACGACAATTAAAGCTTAATTATTGTTAAATTTAATGAAAATCTAATGATTAAGATAGCGTAAGATGTAAGATTTAAATGTATAATTAATAATGAATTGTAGAAACGGTTATCTAACCTAATTGTTGAAGATTTAAGTAAATTATTAATAAAGAAATAGTGTAAATTGGTTGCACCTGAATTAAAGAATTAAAGACAAGAATTTAAATTTCCTATGTATTTATATATATTGATAAAACTGTAACCGTATGTGAATTAAGGTAGAAAATAAATGGCAGTTGAGGGACAATCAATTATATACAAATTCAAGTGTGATTGAAACGACCGTTTGAGTTTTATGTAGTGCAAATGGAAATAGTTAAAAGCATGATAATTTCTTAATTGAATATGTTTGTTTAATTAATGCTGAAAGAAAACAAAATTGAAAATTTTATTTATAAGATATGAATTGTAATTGTATAATGAAATTAAATTGTTAATTTGTGGATGTAAACATTGGATAAATTAATGGAAGTGAAGTTTTAATGTATGTTGGATAGAACATAGGTGATTGCAATTCGGTAGTATGTATTGAATATAAAGTTCATTCAATTGTGGAGAAAGTTTTATTTAAGAAAAATGTTACTTTAGCAATTATTAATATAGTAACGGAAGAGTGAATATAAATTTATAGTAACATAAAACGTATTGTAAGGTAATAATTAAGTGTAGACTTATAAAATAGATTTATGACAATAAATTTTGTAAGTTATCTATTCTATTAGTTTGTTAAGTTTATTTTGATCAATCTCAATTAATGCACTAAACTATTGCAGTTAGTGTGGATTACATATGGTTAAGTAAAGAATGTGAATCCAATATGATGTAACCTAGGTAAATTTCCATTCATAATATGATAATTTGTGTAATCTTAAGAATGGAACCAAAGAGGAATGAATTAATTGAGGTTCTAAGTTTTATGTGTAAAGTTCCAATAAAATTGAGATAAGGTAATTTATGTAAATAAAAGATGAAATTTGGGAAATATTTATGTATTGGAATATAAAAGAAATGTTGACTATGAAGTTGAGTAATAATTGATTTTTTATTAAGATGTAATCCAATAAGATCAAATTTATTAGAATTTATTGCAATCAATTGGATTTATTTACAGTAACCTTTGAAAATTTATTTACTGGAATAATTGACAATGAATTTATATGTAAATGTGCTTATAGTTATTTTTAAATATCTAAGGGGTTAGAAATGACACAAATCTACTAGTAAATATTTAATTTAAAGGTGGTAAGATAATTATTAAATATTTAGATATTATGAAGATATAAATTTAGATGGAATTAATTATTTAAGTATTTTGAAAATTGAGATCTGAAGTTAAATTTTAGATTTTTTTTTATGTATAGAGATTTAGCCAATGTAAATTTCATTAAATTAACATCAATAAATTGAATAATAGAAAGGAAGAGAATTAGATAAGTTTTATCGAAATTTAATTTATAATGTTGAATTTAATGAAATTGGAATTTAATATTGAAGTTAAGGATTAACATTTAAATTGATGAATAGAACAACTATGTATTGATACTTAAATTTGTTTAGAATTTGAGTAAATGATTAAGAAAATTTAAAGGGAGAAAATTTGGCAATCTGAGAATTGGAATGTTTAACATTGATTTAATTAATCAATTTTTAATTTATTTTAATTTATTTAATGAATATAAAAATAGCCATTTTGGCCACGGACTCGGATTTTGACGAAACCAGTTTTATCGGATCCGTATCGGTGAATTATTGTAGGGTTTCAAGTTTCGTATCGATCGGACCTGTCGTTTGATCATACGGATACGAAACGCCTTGAAATCGATTTAATTAAAATCAATTTGAAATCAATTTGGAAATTTTGTTTTCAGCATAACTTCTTCATACGTTCAAATTTGGACGTGAAACTTTTTCCATCGCGTTCAGAATATTTTAAAATACCTATCTGGATATATGGGTTTGACAAATTTCGTTCCGGGGTCAGAACGGCCTTTTTGGGCCTTAGTTTGTTCCGTACGTTCATCTATCTAGCCTATCTACTCTAACCCAACCCTACCTAAATATACAGTTATAAACCCTAGCTCCTTCCTATTATCATTGGGCTGTACGTTCACTTTTCTTCATCTCCTTCTCCTCCTCAAATGGTTGCAAAACCTAGATCTACTTCAATCCAAATTTCAATGAAAATTCAAATCCTCCAGAAAAATTCCACAAAAATATATGTCATAGTTCTCGAGACACGTAATCTACTGGTGCAATTCGTTTTCTGTTTTGGATATTCGTTTGACCAGAAAATTCGACGATGTGCTGTAGCTTTTAGTTGACGTGGCCATTGAAGTTAAGTGGGTTTTGTTTTATTTTATTTTATTTTATTTTTGTTTTCAAATCGTTTAAAATGAATATCTTTTTCATACGTTCTCCGATTCACGCGAAATTTCTTTTGTTAGGATCATAATTTAGTTCCGGATCTGATGACGCTGGTTTGGACAGATTTGGAGACCGTCGGATTTTTTGAGTTTAAATCGGGTTTAAATTCGATTTAAATTCAAAAGGTGAGTGTTTTAACCCACTCACAACTACTAGAAGCTTTTATGTTTGTTTAAATTAATTTTAGAAATGAATAGAAATTTATTTATGAGTATTTGGCATGTTTATTTTATTCATATCTGTTGAATTGCATTTATTTAATTTAACTGTTAATTTAATTAATTTATTGCGTATAAATTTACAGTTAAAATTTATTTGTTTGTATATGAGCTGCTAGTTAACAGTTATATAATTCATTACTGAATATAGACTGTAGATTAATAGCTGTTAAATTTAATTTGAATAAAATTGCCAGTATTACCTGTTATGTAGTACCAAAAATAATATTGTTATTGATTGATATTGATTGATGATTGTGATTTGGGTGATGGATGATGTTGATGAATGGATGTTTTATTTTATATCATTAAACTGCAAGTTATCATGCATTTTCATTTCATTCGGGATTGTGGTTTGAAATGATATACAACCGCAAAATTTTATTTTAAATTTCGGATTGAAATGATAAATATCCGTATCACTTGACCATAGGATAGAAAATTATATACAGGCACTGTGGTCTATATATAAATTATTTTAAAAGTGATTTCTATGGTTTGGATGGGATACGGTTTATAATTTTTTTTTTTTTATAAATTTTGATATTGTATAAATATTATTCTTCCATATATATACATATGAAGTTAGAAATTTTGAATTTAAAATGTGTATAAATCTCTTTAATAAAAATGGAAAAATTTAAGAAAATGGAGTTTGATAATTTATATCTGGAAATTTTAAGATGTGATATTTATGACTGGACTTTTCCAAGATAAATTTAAATTGAATATTCTAGAATAAATTAAATTGAAGAAAATATTAAATTGCTAGGAATTGGAGTTTGTTTATGGATTTATGTGAATATTCAAGACTAAATAATAAACATTTAATGTGTTGAAAGAATAAATTCCAACTTTAGTTTGAATATTAATACTCCAAATGATTTATACACATAGGAATTTAAGGGGTTTTGGAACTCAAAGTGATTATGGTTTAAACCTTAAATAAAGAACCATATTTGAAAAGCCATTTAAAGTATTTTCTTTACAAAGTAACCTTAAAGTTAAACCACTTATTTTATATACTGTTGAATATCCAAACCATTTAGTTTTGAAAGTAATGGTTTTAAAAACTATGGATTTCGAAGTATTATGTTGAAAGTTAAAAATTCAAATATTTGGTTACAAGGAATTATAAATTTTAAAAGTGGCAAAATTTTTAGAGAGGATATATATTTGGGAAAATGATATCATTGATTTGGGTTTTATAAAAAAATAGTATCAAAATGAATCGTTTTGGGTTTTAAAAGAAGAAATGATATCGTAATATTATGGTTTTGAAATGGATTATATTCTGGTTTTAAGGTATAAACTATTTTTAAATGACCGCGGTGTTATAATAACGATGGGTTGGCAAAGAGACCGGGATCGGATATGGACATACTCTCTGTCGATACCGAAAACCACTTTGACTAACCGTGTACGCGGTGGAGATTCCAGAATGAAGTAGGTTGGTGGCGACGTCCTGTAAGGTAAATACGTGGACCCAACTCCCGTGAGTTGGCATAAGGTGGCTAAAACAGGAGCGATCGACGGGTTAATGAGGTCATTCCTCTGATCGGACACTCCTCTTCGATATTATACTTTGACTTTGGATTGATTCAGTGGCCACTTCTATTTTTGATTTTGGGGGATTTGTTCGAGGTGGGCGGTAGCTGCGGCTACGCGTTTCCATCGGCCCGGAAGCGTAATTGGTATATCTACCCTGGCATTGCCTAGTTGTGCCGTGTCACCTACCATACCGAGCCTTGTACGAGTTTGGATTTCTCCCGTAGCCCGTGTGGTATCCTCTGGTGGCTTCCCGATCAGAAGGGACTATGATATTGGATGGACTACTGGGACTATTACGTGTTAAGGGGAATATTGGGTCACTCCTTAATGCTATTAAAAAGTATGTTTATTTTATAAATAGACACTATTATAATAGCGAAATATACTACATAGTAAATAGTTTAACGGATCCTTAGGAGATGTAAATCCCGAGCATCTCTTGAGTTACTGTACTCATATTTATTTCTGTTTATTTAACTCACATAAGATCTTTTAGTTCTGACTCGAGTGTTTTTGTCTTTTCAAATTCGCTCGGGTCAGTCCGAGCGTTTCAGGATTGCAAGATTTAGCTCTGGAGGACGAAGACGAAGATTTATAATATTATTATTTAGACTAGTGCACTACACACTGTTCCGCTGCATTGTTATTGGTATGTGTAACTCTGATATGTATTTTATAAATGGTTTTGTAAACAGATTTATAAACTGTATATTTGATTATTATATTTTATCCTTCCGCTGTGAGATTCTGTTTAGTTTTTTTTCTTCTCTGTTTTTTCTTATTTACCCCATAACAATCCGCCCTTCCATATGGTTTGAATTGGCATGTGTGTCGGTTTAAATCGTGCGAAAAGGCGGATGTTACAGTTGGTATCAGAGCTTTGGTTTAGCGATAAACCTTGGCTTTGTGGGGTTTGACTCTTTGTTAATAGGGTAGTAATACCCTATGGGAGTCGCTGAGTGTATATATATATGAGAGAGCGTACTTGTTAGTTTTATAAAAGGTTTTATATTGTGTTAATCTATTCCGTTTTGTATTTATAAATTCCGGTTGATGCATGGGACGCTGTGACATCAATAGGGTTTTCTAAACACTTAATAGGACAGACCGACATAATATTTGTTTTAATATAGGCGAATGAAATAATTTTGCCTAATCTATTTTCTATATATATATAAAATAAAATTTTCAAATTATATCTATAATTGGTTGCTATAGATTGGTTGTTAGGAAATAGAGTAAATAATAATAGAAATAAAATTGAGAAAATAGATAAATGAATTTGGAAATTTAGAACTGAAGTTCCGGGGGTTTTGAAAATTCTTTCGAATAAATTTTGGAATATAATAATATTATTTATAAGTATTTTCTAATATAAGTATTTCAATATATTTCGGAAGAATTGTTTTAAAGGAAGATTTTGGAAAATAAGTTTGTACTTTCCTCTCTGTCGTTGGAAAATAAATTTTGGTGATGAGTGCACGCATCATCGACATTCATTTTCGAGTTTCGAAGAGGAAAGGCAACTGTAGAAATATACTGCAGAATTGTTTGAGAATTTTATCGTTTTGATTATAATTAGAAATATATAAGTAAAAAGAATATGTTTATCTACTATTTTAAATAATTTGGAATTAAACCCGGTATTTGGTTCTTAAAATTCCAGTTAATTAATAGTTCAATTTAGTATAGAAAATGTGAACCTTTAATTAAAGAAAAATTTAATACCATAGAAAGATAAGTAATGTAAATAAACGATTGTAAACATTAGTAAATGAATTAGTAAACTTCTTTATTTATAAGAATTAATGCTATAAGGGTGCAAATTTAGTGTAATTAAATTGTTACTACTATTAAATATAATAGTAACGTAAACCTTAAAATAAATGAATGAAATTAAAGGTAGGTTGAAATTGAAATTTATAAAATGAATATATTTATGGAACCATTAATTAATTAAAGAAATTGAGAAGAAACTTGTATGAATTTCACTTACATTTTTAAAACATACATAACTTACCATATAATAAAAGTTGCAATGTTAGTAAGGAAACGTAAGAGAAAACTTACAAGTGAAGATTGAGGAAATGAATAATTCACCGAATTTGCTATAATTAATGAGGATTAAATGTATAAACTTAAGTTAAATTGGAAATTTTACTATATAAGTAAAGGTAAGATTTTAAATAGATGATATAAACTTAAGTAAATAAAATGGAATACCAATATAATGAATATTGTAATAAATGGAAAATGGAATTGTAAGTAATGAAAAATCACTCCATAAATGAAAGAAAGAAAATCAAACAACTAAAGCATGAAATGAATGTATAATAAGTGAATTTGGTTGTTGGTTTGAAATTATTATTGGTTGATTTATGGTTGGTTGGGTAAAGAAATGCGAAGTTGTTGGATGAATAAATGATCTATCTTTGTTCCATCTAAGACTGTTGAGTAAAGGATGCACTTGATAGTTATTTTCATTCCATACAAATTTCAAGTTCTGAACCCGAACAACTTCTTGTTTGTTGGATAAATGGTTGCTTTTTCTTGTGTATGTATGCTGTTTGTAAGGTTGATGGTTGTTATTTGATTTGGTTGATTAATGGTGAAATCACTTAAATATTTTACTGTATATAAATTTGTACATTTTAGCTAAATTAACTAATTTTGTAAATTTAAAATATTGATTTCGAAATACTTCTTTTCCCTTCTTTTCCTTTTCGGGGACGAAAAGTTTTGAGTGGGGGAGAATGTAACGACCCGTAAAATTTCGACAATTAAATTATTAAATATAAGGGGTTTTGAAGTTTAAATCTTGTAGAAAAGAAAATTTTATATATATAAAGAGATAGAATTAATATTGGGATGAACGCTAAAGGGAAATTTTAGCAACGACAATTAAAGCTTAATTATTGTTAAATTTAATGAAAATCTAATGATTAAGAAAGCGTAAGATGTAAACCCTTGTGTAAGTTGAAGATAAGGGAGATTTAAATGTATAATTAATAATGAATTGTAGAAACGGTTATCTAACCTAATTGTTGAAGATTTAAGTAAATTATTAATAAAGAAATAGTGTAAATTGGTTGCACCTGAATTAAAGAATTAAAGACAAGAATTTAAATTTCCTATGTATTTATATATATTGATAAAACTGTAACCGTATGTGAATTAAGGTAGAAAATAAATGGCAGTTGAGGGACAATCAATTATATACAAATTCAAGTGTGATTGAAACGACCGTTTGAGTTTTATGTAGTGCAAATGGAAATAGTTAAAAGCATGATAATTTCTTAATTGAATATGTTTGTTTAATTAATGCTGAAAGAAAACAAAATTGAAAAATTTATTTATAAGATATGAATTGTAATTGTATAATGAAATTAAATTGTTAATTTGTGGATGTAAACATTGGATAAATTAATGGAAGTGAAGTTTTAATGTATGTTGGATAGAACATAGGTGATTGCAATTCGGTAGTATGTATTGAATATAAAGTTCATTCAATTGTGGAGAAAGTTTTATTTAAGAAAAACGTTACTTTAGCAATTATTAATATAGTAACGGAAGAGTGAATATAAATTTATAGTAACATAAAACGTATTGTAAGGTAATAATTAAGTATAGACTTATAAAATAGATTTATGACAATAAATTTTGTAAGTTATCTATTCTATTAGTTTGTTAAGTTTATTTTGATCAATCTCAATTAATGCACTAAACTATTGCAGTTAGTGTGGATTACATATGGGTAAGTAAAGAATGTGAATCCAATATGATGTAACCTAGGTAAATTTCCATTCATAATATGATAATTTGTGTAATCTTAAGAATGGAACCAATGAGGAATGAATTAATTGAGGTTCTAAGTTTTATGTGCAAAGTTCCAATAAAATTGAGATAAGGTAATTTATGCAAATAAAAGATGAAATTTGGGAAATATTTATGTATTGGAATATAAAAGAAATGTTGACTATGAAGTTGAGTAATAATTTATTTTTTATTAAGATGTAATCCAATAAGATCAAATTTATTAGAATTTATTGCAATCAATTGGATTTATTTACAGTAACCTTTGAAAATTTATTTACTGGAATAATTGACAATGAATTTATATGTAAATGTGCTTATAGTTATTTTTAAATATCTAAGGGGTTAGAAATGACACAAATCTACTAGTAAATATTTAATTTAAAGGTGGTAAGA
This sequence comes from Allium cepa, assembly GCA_030765085.1. Lineage (NCBI taxonomy): Eukaryota > Viridiplantae > Streptophyta > Magnoliopsida > Asparagales > Amaryllidaceae > Allium > Allium cepa. The sequence continues at coordinate 897,518,225 of CM060932.1, forward strand.
TAATTATTAAATATTTAGATATTATGAAGATATAAATTTAGATGGAATTAATTATTTAAGTATTTTGAAAATTGAGATCTGAAGTTAAATTTGAGATTTTTTTTTTATGTGTAGAGATTTAGCCAATGTAAATTTCATTAAATTGACATCAATAAATTGAATAATAGAAAGGAAGAGAATTAGATAAGTTTTATCGAAATTTAATTTATAATGTTGAATTTAATGAAATTGGAATTTAATATTGAAGTTAAGGATTAACATTTAAATTGATGAATAGAACAACTATGTATTGACACTTAAATTTGTTTAGAATTTGAGTAAATGATTAAGAAAATTTAAAGGGAGAAAATTTGGCAATCTGAGAATTGGAATGTTTAACATTGATTTAATTAATCAATTTTTAATTTATTTTAATTTATTTAATGAATATAAAAATAGCCATTTTGGCCACGGACTCGGATTTCGACGAAACCAGTTTCATCGGATCCGTATCGGTGAATTATTGTAGGGTTTCAAGTTTCGTATCGATCGGACCTGTCGTTTGATCGTACGGATGCGAAACGCCTTGAAATCGATTTAATTAAAATCAATTTGAAATCAATTTGAAAATTTTGTTTTCAGCATAACTTCATCATACGTTCAAATTTGGACGTGAAACTTTTTCCATCGCGTTCAGAATATTTTAAAATACCTATCTGGATATATGGGTTTGACAAATTTCGTTCAGGGGTCAGAACGGGTTTTTTGGGCATTAGTTTGTTCCGCACGTTCATCTATCTAGCCTATCTACTCTAACCCAACCCTACCTAAATATACAGTTATAAACCCTAGCTCCTTCCTATTGTCATTGGGTTGTACGTTCACTTTTCTTCATCTCCTTCTCCTCCTCAAATGGTTGCAAAACCTAGATCTACTTCAATCCAAATTTCAATGAAAATTCAAATCCTCCAGAAAAATTCCACAAAAATATATGTCATAGTTCTCGAGACACGTAATCTACTGGTGCAATTCGTTTTTTGTTTTGGATATTCGTTTGACCAGAAAATTCGACGATGTGCTGTAGCTTTTAGCTGACGTGGCCATTGAAGTTAAGTGGGTTTTGTTTTATTTTATTTTATTTTATTTTTATTTTTGTTTTCAAATCGTTTAAAATGAATATCTTTTTCATACGTTCTCCGATTCACGCGAAATTTCTTTTGTTAGGATCGTAATTTAGTTCCGGATCTGATGACGCTGGTTTGGACAGATTTGGAGACCGTCGGATTTTTTGAGTTTAAATCGGGTTTAAATTCGATTTAAATTCAAAAGGTGAGTGTTTTAACCCACTCACAACTACTAGAAGCTTTTATGTTTGTTTAAATTAATTTTAGAAATGAATAGAAATTTATTTATGAGTATTTGGCATGTTTATTTTATTCATATCTGTTGAATTGCATTTATTTAATTTAACTGTTAATTTAATTAATTTATTGCGTATAAATTTACAGTTAAAATTTATTTGTTTGTATATGAGCTACTAGTTAACAGTTATATAATTCATTACTGAATATAGACTGTAGATTAATAGCTGTTAAATTTAATTTGAATAAAATTGCCAGTATTACCTGTTATGTAGTACCAAAAATAATATTGTTATTGATTGATATTGATTGATGATTGTGATTTGGGTGATGGATGATGTTGATGAATGGATGTTTTATTTTATATCATTAAACTGCAAGTTATCATGCATTTTCATTTCATTCGGATTGTGGTTTGAAATGATATACAACCGCAAAATTTTATTTTAAATTTCGGATTGAAATGATAAATATCCGTATCACTTGACCATAGGATAGAAAATTATATACAGGCACCGTGGTCTATATATAAATTATTTTAAAAGTAATTTCTATGGTTTGGATGGGATACGGTTTGTAATTTTTTTTTTTTAATTTTGATATTGTATAAATATTATTCTTCCATATATATACATATGAAGTTAGAAATTTTGAATTTAAAATGTGTATAAATCTCTTTAATAAAAATGGAAAAATTTAAGAAAATGGAGTTTGATAATTTATATCTGGAAATTTTAAGATATGATATTTATAACTGGACTTTTCCAAGATAAATTTAAATTGAATATTCTAGAATAAATTAAATTGAAGAAAATATTATATTGCTAGTAATTGGAGTTTGTTTATGGATTTATGTGAATATTCAAGACTAAATAATAAACATTTAATGTGTTGAAAGAATAAATTCCAACTTTAGTTTGAATATTAATACTCCAAATGATTTATACACATAGGAATTTAAGGGGTTTTGGAACTTAAAGTGATTATGGTTTAAACCTTAAATAAAGAACCATATTTGAAAAGCCATGTAAAGTATTTTCTTTACAAAGTAACCTTAAAGTTAAACCACTTATTTTATATACTGTTGAATATCCAAACCATTTAGTTTTGAAAGTAATGGTTTTAAAAACTATGGATTTCGAAGTATTATGTTGAAAGTTAAAAATTCAAATATTTGGTTACAAGGAATTATAAATTTTAAAAGTGGCATAATTTCTGGGGAGTATATATATTTGGGAAAATGATATCATTGATTTGGGTTTTATAAAAAAATAATATCAAAATGAATTGTTTTGGGTTTTAAAAGAAGAAATGATATCGTAATATTATGGTTTTGAAATGGATTATATTCTGGTTTTAAGGTATAAACTATTTTTAAATGACCGCGGTGTTATAATAACGATGGGTTGGCAAAGAGACCGGGATCGGATATGGACATACTCTCTGTCGATACCGAAAACCACTTTGACTAACCGTGTACGCGGTGGAGATTCCAGAATGAAGTAGGTTGGTGGCGACGTCCTGTAAGGTAAATACGTGGACCCAACTCCCGTGAGTTGGCATAAGGTGGCTAAAACAGGAGCGATCGACGGGTTAATGAGGTCATTCCTCTAATCGAACACTCCTCTTCGATATTATACTTTGACTTTGGATTGATTCAGTGGCCACTTCTATTTTTGATTTTGGGGGAGTTTGTTCGAGGTGGGCGGTAGCTGCGGCTACGCGCTTCCATCGGCCCGGAAGCGTAATTGGTATATCTACCCTGGCATTGCCTAGTTGTGCCGTGTCACCTACCATACCGAGCCTTGTACGAGTTTGGATTTCTCCCGTAGCCCGTGTGGTATCCTCTGGTGGCTTCCCGATCAGAAGGGACTATGATATTGGATGGACTACTGGGACTATTACGTGTTAAGGGGAATATTGGGTCACTCCTTAATGCTATTAAAAAGTATGTTTATTTTATAAATAGACACTATTATAATAGCGAAATATACTACATAGTAAATAGTTTAACGGATCCTTAGGAGATGTAAATCCCGAGCATCTCTTGAGTTACTGTACTCATATTTATTTCTGTTTATTTAACTCACATAAGATCTTTTAGTTCTGACTCGAGTGTTTTTGTCTTTTCAAATTCGCTCGGGTCAGTCCGAGCGTTTCAGGATTGCAATATTTAGCTCTGGAGGACGAAGACGAAGATTTATAATATTATTATTTAGACTAGTGCACTACACACTGTTCCGCTGCATTGTTATTGGTATGTGTAACTCTGATATGTATTATATAAATGGTTTTGTAAACAGATTTATAAACTGTATATTTGATTATTATATTTTATCCTTCCGCTGTGAGATTCTGTTTAGTTTTTTTTCTTCTCTGTTTTTTCCTATTTACCCCATAACAATCCGCCCTTCCGTATGGTTTGAATTGGCACGTGTGTCGGTTTAAATCGTGCGAAAAGGCGGGACGTTACAGAGCTTGTGTGTTAGATTTTGGAGGATCATGGGAAGACAATCTACAGCTAGTCGAGGTTTTGTAAAACAATAGTTATCACACTAGTATATGGATGGCACCGTTTGAAGCTTTGTATGAAAGGTGATGCAAATCACTAGTTTGCTGGTTAGAAACTGAGGATAGGATGGTTCTTGGTCTAGATTTGGTTACAGAAGCTGTAGAGAAGGTTGAGTTGATTTGAGCAAGGATGAAGGAAGCTCAATCCAAATAGAAGAGTTATGCAGACAGAAGATGGATAGACATAGAGTTCTCTGTTGGAGATCATGTTTTTATTAAGTATCACCGATGAAAGGTGTGATTAGATTTGGGAAATTAGGAAAGTTGGCATGCAGATTTGTAGGACCATTTCTTACTATAGAAAGGATCGGGAAACTCATATATAGAGTACAATTACTAAGTAGTTTGACAGGAGTCCATGATTTTTTTTATGTTTCTCAGCTAAGGAAGTGTGTTAGAGATCCGGATTCTACTATAGCACTGACCATGTTAGATGACTTAGAAGTAGAACCGAACTTTACTATAATTAGAAAGCTGATTCGTAAAGTCACGAGAGATGAGAAGAGGCTAAGGAATAAGACAGTTAGATTAGTGAAAGTCCAATGGAGCAACGATGAGAGAGATTGTACTTGGGAAACAGAGAGCAGGATTAGAGATGCTTATCCTGATTTGTTTGATGGCATGTTTTACCGTTTTGGATTTATTTGTTATGTACCTTATTGTAATTTCTAGGACAAAATTATTTAAGGAGGGAAGATTGTAAGACCCCATATATTTAGTAACATTATTAGGATATTTAATTAGCTAAATTAAATAAAATAATGCGATGATTAGGAGATTGAGATTTGTAATTAATAAGGGTAGTCGTGCCATATACAAATGAACTGAAGAATTAAGATGCTAAGGAAAATAGATAAGGGGCAGTATTAGAATAAGATGCTTCCATATACCCTAAACCCTTAGGCCCTAAAATACATACATTCATTCATACATTCACAACCAAAAATATAAACTAAGTCCGGTCATCATTACGAAGAGCAAGAAGAAGTTTTCAAGATAAAGCTAGGATTTCAAGAGGAGGAATCAAATCAACTTAATCAAGATCAAATCTCAAATCTTAATCTCAAAAGTTAAGATTAATAATGACTACATCTCATTTTCTAATTGTTTTTTATTTTAAGGATAATCTGAAGTATTTTTGCATGATTATGCCATGTTTTTGAATGATTAATTGTTTATATATGCTTGTTGATGATTTATGCTTAATCATATAGGTTTTATGATATGTTTTAATGTGAAAACCCTATTTAATGACATCTAAATGTCTTACAATTTTAAATATAGTTCAAAAATTATAATTTAGAGTTGATTTTCAATTTTCATAATTTTCTGAATTAGTGTGGATTTTATATTGATTTTCTAGTGTAAAAATGATTATTTGGGTTTTAAATTATTTACGGCTAAATAATTAATATTTTGGGTCTGGAGTTAATATATGTTAGAAACCATATTAAAAATGATTTTCTCGAATTTTGTAGAATTTTCCCAAGTGTTTTGATGAATATATAAAATTATTTAAGGTATGGGGCTTAAATGTTTTATATATTTATAAAAGGAGAAGGGGTATTTTGTAAATAAATTAAAATATTTATCTCTAAAAATTTTCCAGTGCTTTTAGAAAAGAAAATTTGCAACCAATAAGATTTTGACAAATAAGGAAGGTTAGTTAAAAAGATTACTTAAAAAGGTTAAAAATCGGTTTTACATGCAAAATGCATGTTTCGCCACTTTCGGCACCGTGCTTCCGACTTAGAAGGCTTTCGACTTAGTTCCTTCGCCTCCATCACCAACGAAACTAACGCGCACAGCATCAAAGACTTGGTGCGCAACGAATTGGAAAGAAGGCGGAAGGTATGAGGTCGAAAACCAAGGGTTCAGAAGGGGTCGAAGCGCTGCTTTGTTATAAATAAAAATGCGCCTACTTTGCTTTCGACAATATAGCTTTCGACTAGGTTAATGGTTTTAGAAGAATGGTTTAAAGAGGTTGCGTCCTTGGTTTTAAATATATACTTTCGATTAGGTCGAAACCTCTAGCTGTCGCTTTTCTACCTTTCGACGCCAATGCTTTTGGAAGGTATATTTCGTCTTTAAAATTTAGCAGCTTCTCCAATGCTTTTGGAAGGTTGATTTCGACACCGTCACTTTTTTGCTTAGGAAATGCTTTCAAAAGTGTGCTTTCGACTCAAATGTTTTATTTCCCTTTTGCTCTGTTGAAGGTAGAACCCAAATGATTTCGAAGGAGTTAATTTTTAATGGTTTCAAAAGGTGTTTCCACATGTTTTATTTGAACCCAAAGGCTTTTGAAAGGTTTGATGTTTTATTGCTTTCGAAAGGTTTTAAAGAATGGCTTCGAAGGGGTGGTTCCCCAATTGTTCCAAAAATTTTTAAAGGAAAGGTTTTCCAATGTATTCGAAAGGTAATGTTTAAAGGTTTTGAAGAAGGATGTCAAAGGTTTTAATGCTTTCGAAGGAATGGTTATTCAACGTTTTCGAAAGGAAGATTATGAATGGTTTTGAAAGGAATGTTTTGGCCTTTCGACCTAGGTGAAAGGAGGGTTTTACTTAGTTTCGAAAGGGGTACTTTCTATGGATTCGAAAGAGGTACTTTCAAAGGTTTAAATGTTTTCCTCAACAAAGATTCGAGTAAAGTATATGTAACATGGAAAAGTAATTTTGAGTAAAGCATAGAGTATATATTTTCCTTGTTTTAGTTTGGTTTAAAGGTTTTAAATCAATTTATGATGAAAAGGTTTCCAAGGAAAATTTAAGGGAAGATTACCCTAAATAAAACGACTCGGATGTTAGAATACCATACGGGACTAGTATAGGGTCGCGCCTTATACATAGCTATTTACCCCAGCTAGTTTAGTCCAAAATTCCAATGTGTAGGGCTTTGTCACAGGTAAGACTAAAATTATGATTATACACAGAAGGGAATATGTATTTGTATACAGATAGGTTATTGGTGAGCCCACAAAACCATTAGGATCATGTGACCCTGGGAGATGTGAAGTTAGAGACGGACCTTCCAAAAGAGGAGTATTTAACAGATAGTTAGGGACAGACCGTCTAGGAAAGGAGTGTCTAACATGTGTTAGGTTATTTTTATTACATTGTCTAGTAGGCCCGAATCAGCCAAAGGTTAGTAGTAGCCAAACAAAACTATAATGTTCGGACAAATAGTTCATTTGTTACCTGATATGTATGTTTACATAATAATGCATTACAGTTTTATAACCAGTTTTGGTTGTAGATAAAGGTTTGCAAAAGATATGTTTTAAAAAGATATTAGTGAGCAGAACCGAGATGTGTAGTATTATTCACACCAGACTTTATGTCTAACTCGAAGTTTATGTTTTTCCCCTTAAACTCTCGGGTGTTCAAAATTGACCTGAGTAGGCTGAGGGTTGAGGTTTTAGAGGTTTTAGTAGGTTGACGAATAAAGATTTCGAATATGAGCAGGTGGCTGATGGATAACTATTTAAGAGTTGCTGTTTCATTTTGTTTTATTCCGCTATGTTGTATGTAAGACATTTATGTCTATATAGTACTCTGGTCAACTAAGGGGGCACCATCATATGTCGCCCTTGACGTATTTATGTAATAATTATTATCTAAACCTGGGAAACGGCTATGGGATCATGTAATTTAAATGTGAAACATGTGTTTTGAAATGTAATCGGTATAATGTTGTTTTTGAAATCTGTGATTTTGTATCATACTCAAGTGCTTTTGATATTACGGATATCATTAACATAGCCATTTTATCACCGGAAGTTAATGATACGGATGACAGAAACATTTGTAGCGCTTAGCTTTGGGCCTCCAGATAAAGGATGTTACAAACAATAATGAGATGAAACACAGGACCAATTGTAATTGGATCCAATGCAAATGTTGGCAATAAGGCCGAGAGCTTTCTTGTTCTCGACTATACCTAGTAGCTACGACACTTTCTATCCTCCAGGTAGAGGAGCGTTATGAATGTTTCAATGAGAGATATGGGTGGTGCAGTGGAGATTTCACCCATGCCATCGGCGATGAACATCTTAAGGATATGCCAAGGGTTTATAGTCTTTTATGGGAAACAGTACATGGGTATGGAGACTTTTGCCAAAGCTAAAGCTTGGATCAAGTCTTGTGATTGTATATTCAACAACAGTGCACTTGATGGCATGATGAGGTGTCTCCTTACTTTATGGAAGCTCCAAGGGGAAGCTCTAAGTTGATGGGAAGAAGTAGTTATTGAAGTAGAAGGGTAGGAAATCACATGGGTAATTTCAAGCATTGATTTTAGGCTCAATTCATCTGGAAGGCCAAGAGGGGTACTAAGCCTAAGGTGAAACTAAATTTCTAATTGAAGTGTGATGGAAAAGGTGGTAAAAATGAGTAATAAATTGCAACCAAATGGAGGGAGATCTTGTGTATAAGATGCAACTTTAAAGGGAACATTTCTAGAGATTGCAAGGTGGATCTAAAAAGGTGCAGGTGTTTTAATTGTGATTAATTTGGACATTACAAAAGGCGGTGTTCATTACTTTCTAAAGAAGGTCCATCAAAGGTCCATCCTATTAGAACAGCTCTAAGCTTAAGTGGTCCTACGGCTTAAGAGAAGTGAAAGAACGTCATCTTGGAAGTTTGATTTCTATTTATGATACACGTATTTGAGTTCTTTTCGATATAGGGGCTTCACTTTGTTTTATATCTAGTCAGTTGGTTGATGGTTTGCATTTGGTTTTGGAATTTGTCTACGAATCTCTTATTAGGGGTTCGACTTATTTGAATATGGTTTGCCGAAATATCCCATTATAGATAAAAGGTTCAATTATTCTTCTGGTGCATTTGTTCTTGGGTTTTCAAGGTATGATCTTATCTTAGGGTATGGATTGGATGAGAGAACAGAAGATAGTACTTGATTGTAAAGAGTAACGAGTTAGAGGGGGAAGTGGTAAGGTACAAAGGCTTGACATGTGTTGTGAGCTGGAGAGCTTCGAAATGGGCAATTAGGTGTGCACTTTAGACATTTCTCACAACGTGTTGTCTTTAGTTCCTATTTCTAGGATTATGCTAATGTGCTCGAACAGGTCATGGGTTTACCTCCCTACCAAGAGATTGAGTTCCGTATTTATCCCAAGAGAGATGCTAAAGTGGTAATTACGCTACATGGCACTGAGAAAATGAAGGGAGTTTGAAGTTCAAACCGAAGAGTTGCTAAGGAAGGGGTTTATCAAAGGAGAACTTTGGAGTAGGGGGGCATCGATCATGTTTGCTGCAAAAGCCAACAGTTTATTGAGACTTTGCACCGACTATTTAGAATCAAATAAGTTGATACGAAAGAACAAGCATCAATTGCCACTTAGATGACTTATTCAAACAAGTTAGCGATGTAAAGATTTTCTCACAGTCAAATCTTATGATGGGGTTCAATCAATCAAGGATAATGAAGGACAGTGTGCCAAAAAATAGGATACGAGACAGGTCCTTTGATTGGAAATTATGGGTAATGTACTTAGCCCTACGAGCTCTAAGTTTAGAGGATCTACAAAGTCCCTTGGCTTATTCCAAAAATTCCAAGCTCGTGCCATTTGGATTGACCAACGCTTGGGCATGTTGACTTGATGAGTTGTGTTCTGTGAAAGCAACTTAATATAATTATGGTTGTGTTCATTGATAACATTTTGGTATGTTCTAGAGATGAAGAACACAAGTCCATCTTAAATTGGTGTTGAAAGTTCTGAGGCAACATCGGTTGTGTAAGGACCGTTTTCACCCTAGAGAAGGGGTGAATAGGGTGATACTAATAAAAAATAATGCGGAAATAAAAACAATAACAGAAAGTAATGCAGTAGAGATCACACAGATTTAACCAGCTTTGACAAAACCCTGCTTACGTGCTGCCCCTAAGGTTTCTACTAGAAATTAAGTAGTCAGGCACTTACACACATAAACTATTGCGACACCCGCTAATTTGACTAACCTAACTCTAAGCTTAAAACCTTGCCACAAATCATCCACTGAGTTGCGAATTCTTGAACTACAAACACCGTAGTTCATACCTAGTTACACAACTAGAGTTTGACTTAAATTTTAAAGAAAAAGATTACAAATGAAATTAAATATAAAACAAAACCCTATTAAAAAAGTAAGCCCAACATAAAATAAATGCCGGCCTAAAACTAATGATAGTGCGATAATAATTTAGTAGTCCGTTCCTTTTCTCTTTCTCGAGGCCGCCTTGTTTCTTTATCAATCTGGAATTAGGGTATTATTCAATTGAAACATCGATTCAAAAAAATTGATCGTTAAGGTGAAAATTTCTCTTTGATATGCTTCATCAATTGATCTCTGGCTTTGATTGCTCGTGGTCGTCCCAATTTAGTCGAGCTCGGTCGATGCTTTTTAACTGGTATGTGAATTGCCTTTTATTGATTATTGGTTATTCTCAACTTCGATTTGAGTTTCGTGATTTTATCAATTCTTTCTCTCTGATTTTCTTCAACTCGAACGCTCTTGTCGATGATGTTGTTTGGATTTAAATAGGGATGAAAATCCTATATTTACGTTTGTATAACTCTAATTGACTTCTTTAAACACTTTTCTTGGCCGTTAAATTATGGTTGAATGTTGGTGATGACTTCTGATTTGTTCAATTCGTACTTGTTATTCCATGAATTTGAATTTTATTCCGTTTATTTCTCCTATGACCTATTCATCGTTTTATTAACTGTGAGTCGTATTTCTGGCTTTGAATTTGGCATTAAATTTGTGATAAACTAGACTTTGACTTGTCCAATTCGTATGACCATTCTCTGTTTTTGCTGGATTCAGGCTAGAATAAAGTTAACAACCAAAATACGAGTGAGAGAGAATATGTAGTGGGGTGAAAATTGTAAATTGAAATTGTATTGTAAGTGAAAATGTGTAAACGTGGTGAGAGCTCAAATTTGTACTATTAGAATTTGTAATACAAAATATTGGTTTGAATAAAATATTTTTTTAAATATGAATTCTAAGTTATTTATTTTATTTTATTCAGCAAATATTTATTTAATAATGTCGAAAAATAAAATAGTACAATAATAAATACATTTAAACGAATATATATGTTTATTATCATCAAACAAAAATCTTACACTAGCATATTCTACAATCTTCCCCTTTTGATGATAACAAACATATATTAAGATTTTGACTCTATTAAATGTATTTGGTCTTGATGAATTCTATTAGCTCCCCCTATTTTAATACTCTCCCTACAACAAAGCTCCTCCATCACATATGCATGAAAAATATGCAAATAAAATAAAAACCAAATGCAATTAGCCTATATGAGAATATGCTTGCCAAAATCTTAACTTCTCTCCCCCTTTTGTTATCACCAAAAGAGTAAAGGTGTTAGAAAATAGAGATAAAGTGATGGACATTAATACAACATTAATACCTAATCGAGTATAAATATTAAATTTCAATAAAAAATCAAACAAAAATTATAAATACTCTGTTAGGTGCATATTCCATTTTAGAGTGATAGGAGTGATGTCAGTATAGAAAAACAATATAGTTGTGTCCATTTGTTGTATATTTATGACAGGAATTTGAATACTTACTAACCATGCATAACTGTTAGGACTTTTAAATGTGATTAGTAGTATTCCCAATTTTTATTAAAAATGAATTTCAAGCATCTTCTAGCCACGCATAAGCGTGAGGACTTTTAAATGGGATTAGAAACAACTCGTCTATTTATTAATCAATTTTGATATGTGTTCCATACATGCATAACCGTGAGGACTTTTAAACGAGCATCAAAGCACATAATCAAAGATTCCAATTAGTTCACCCATGCATAACCGTGGGGACTTTTAGATGAGAGTGAGTACTTTTTATGTTTTTATTGCTAATTAAATTTAAAAAATGAATAATTTCTGTTTAAATATCACATTTTGACATACTATATTGGATTTTGATGGGTGATAGTCGTTAGAAATATGATTGGAATAGAGATAGTCATGGAATTTTTGCCAGCCAAATTTATTACAATTTTTTTTAAATTTTTAAAGAAATTTACTAAATATATTATCTCAAGTCATAATATATGATTAATATCAACACTCATCACTTTTTCAATCACTATTTATCTTTTCGATAATTAGTAGGGAGTCGGATTAGTTAATGTAGTCATTTAAGATCAAATCTAAGAATCAAATTTCTAAAATGCCTAATTTGAGATGAAGTCGACAAAAATTATTTTCTCGAAGGTGTTTTGTAAAATGTCTGCCAATTGAAAATCAGTTGAATGAAATTTATGCAAATATTTTCTTTGGAAATGTAATGCAACTAAACGAATGTCTTAACATAAAACACGTTCCACTAGTATTTTATCTATCAACTAGACTACCAGCAAAATCCACATCTGTATTCCCCTTTTAACTCAAAGTTATCATTGGTTAGAAACCAAAGACCAAAACGTGGGGTGTGCAACAGATACCATATAATCCTTTTTACAGTTTTTTTAAATGTGATTCTTTTAGATTTGATTGAAACCGTGCATATAAGAAAATAGAAAATATAATGTCTAGAAGCAGTAAGATAGAGAAGTATACCCACGTGTATCTAGAGTAATCATCAAACAATGCAAACCAATATCTCTTACCATGGTGTTCTTGGCATGAAAAGATGATTTTTAAATTTTCTCATTTGATCACTGGCTGATTGAAATCAGGTTATGATGCAGATTTCAACATATAATACATCATTGTTTCCCATTGTGACTCTGCCACCTTTGTATTTCTCTAGGCTAAGGAACTTTGATTTGTCGTTCGTCATGTGTCTGGAACTGCCAAAATCTAGGTACCACTGTTGTTGTTCCTTAGCCTGCCAACACACCTACACAACAGAAGCATTTTGTGATTTTTTTTATAGGTCCATGATTGTTAGTGACAAATGATTTTGAAAAACAAGTTGGCGTAGAACCAAAACAGTTTACGTTTGTTCCTTTTGGCACCCAGATTTGTTTGACTTTAAGGGATTTTACATTCGTGCCTTTAGGAACCCAAATTGATATGGTTTTCGCATGTTTGGGTCTATACCTGCAATTTTTTGAATTATGTCCAATTTTTGCACAAATCATGCACTTGGAGATGACATGATTAGTTTCACTTCTACCCCTTCTCGATTGTGTATACCCAAGTCCTGGTCTAACAGTATTAACAGTTTGTTTCCCTAATAGCATATTTATTGATTTTTCTTCTTTGGAGAAGTTTCCTAAGGTTGTAGACAATTGTAGGATTTGTAACTTGAGAGATCCATTTTCATTTAATAACAGAGTGCACTTTTTAGTAGAATTTTCTCTCCTAGTGTTTTCACTTTCTTTCAAAACCAGAATTTCATTTTCAAGCGATTTGATTTTAGTTTATGATTTTTTTTATATAATGGATCCTTATCACACTTAGGGCACTTATTTCTCTAGTTTTGAACCATTTTATTAAGCTGCATATTTAGTTCTATAACACTATTCTTTTTTGATTCTATTTTAGCGTACTTCTCCCCAAGTCTTTCAAAACAACCATTTACTTCATGAAAGTATATAAATAATTGCGAATGAGTAAGTTTTCATACCTCGCTTGGCTCATCATCATCGTTGTCACTTGTTTTTCCTCAAAGACATATATTTGTTCTTTCACTCTCACTGCTAGTGCTTTTATCATCCTTATCACTTTTATCCCAAGTTGCTGCAAAGCTTCTCCTTTTCGGTTTCTTTCCTTTGCTGAATCGATTTTGAGGAAAATTTGGCTTGATATGACAAGGTTTATTGCACTTATGACAAATGATCTCCTGCTCTTCTGAGTTGTCTAGAACTATGATGATTCTATTCTTCAGTTGTTGATTTAAGGAAGGATTTCCATATTTTTGGTTCCACCTTTTGACTCACTTTGCTATCAGTGCCAATTCAGCCTCTCCTTCATCATTATCATCATCTTCACTTTCCATTGTTCCTTTAAGAGCTATTGATTTCTTCCGCATATCTCCTACTTCACGTTCTTCCTTGAATTTTAATCCTAGCTCATAAGTGGTAAGATTTTCGATGAGTTCTTCGACTTTAACCTATTTCAAATCCTTTAATTCTTGAATGGAAGTCACATTTGCTCCAAAATGTCGTGGAAGAATTTTGAGAATTTTTCAGACTATTTTTAGTTCTACGTATGGTTTTCCAAGGGATTTTTATTTGTACACTAGATTAGAAAGTCGACCATACATTTCTTTGACACTTTCATCCTTTGCCATTGTGAAGTTCTCGTGCTCGCTACTAAGCATGGCAAGACGAGATTCTTTGACTTAGGAAGTTCCTTCATGGGTTACTTCAAATGTGTGCCAAGTTTCCTACACGGTTGGATAATGTGAGACATGATTAAATTCAATTTGATCTAATGAACAAATGATAGAATTCATAGCTTTAGCATTAGCATTTTGCAAGTTATTTTCAAGATCAGTCTATTGATCCATAGGTTTTTCAACTTCTTGATTATCTACCATTATTGTTGGTGTGCTATATCATGTCTCAACAATATTCCATGCATCTATGGTTTTCATAAAAAATTTCATTCTATTTTCCAATATGCATATTCACCATTGAACATGGGTGGTCTAACTACGGATTGACCTTGAACAAAAGAAATATTAAAAGAAGCCATTTTAAAAAATCAAATTTTTAAAACAAAAATTAGTTTTTGTTCCTAGCTCTGATACCACTTATAGGATTGTTTTCACCCTAGAGGGGGGTTGAATAAGGTGATATTAATAATAATAAAAATTAATGCGAAAATAAAAACAATAACAGAAAGTAATGCAGCAGAGATCACATAGATTTACTCATCTTCGGCAAAACCCTGCTTACTTGCTGCCCCTAGGTTTATACTAGAAATTAAGTAGTCAGACGCTTACAAAAATAAACTTGCGACACCCGCTAACTTGACTAACCTAACTTTAAGCTCAAAACCTTGCCACAACTCAGCCATTGAGTTGTGAATTCTCGAGGCCGCCTTATTTCTTTATCAATCTGGAATTAGGGTATTGTTCAAATTGAAACATCGATTCAAAAAGTAGATCGACTAAGGTGAAAAATTCTCTTTAATATGCTTCGTCAATTGATCTCTAGCTTTGATTGCTCACAATTGTCCCAATTTAGTCGAGCTTAAATGATGCTTTTTAACTGGTATGTGAATTGCCTTTTATTGATTATTGGTTATTCTTGACTTCGATTCGACTTTCGTGATTTTATCCATGCTTTCTCTCTAATTTTCATAAACTCGAATGCTCTTGCCCATGATGATGATTGGGTTTAAATAGGGATGAAAACCTTATATTTACGTTCGCATAATTCTAATTGACTTATTCAAACACTTTGCTTGGCCATTCAATTACGATTGAATGTTGGTGATGACTTCTATCTTGTTCAATTCGTACTTGTTATTCCATGAATTTGAATTTTTCTCTTTTTATTTCTCCTATGACCTATTCATCATTTTATCAACTGTGAGTCCCATTTATGGCTTTGAAGTTGGCATTAAATTTGTGATAAATTAGACTTTTACTTGTCCAATGCGTACGACCATTCTCTATTTTTATTGCCTTGACTTTGTTCAAAATGCAACTATTTTTTACTGTAAATAAGTAGACTACTTCACTGTTATACACATGTAAACTAATTTGTTCTGTGTTATCTCCATGTGTATACATACATATATGTATGTATATGTGTATGTGATAGCTCGGCACCAATTCTGGTTGTGTTGCATTTTATGGTGGTCTGGTTGATACTGTCTGGTTGTCATGCCTAGCCTTGCTGTTTGGTTCCCGTTTATGGACTGACCTTGGTTAGTTATGCATTTGCTTCGAGTCATTTATTGGTTTCATGTTTTCATGTGTGTGTCTTCACTTGATCACTGTCATTGTGCTTGTAGGAGTTCATGCCTTCATACTGGTATTCTCTGGTGTGTGTTCCTTGTTCCACTTGAGTCTTTCATTTGCTTCGAGCTTCATCTATTTTCTTTGTTTCATGTTTATATTTGGTTCCTGAGTATTGCTTCGAGTTGAACTATTTTGTCAAATCAGTTTGATGTTTTGTTGCACTTGAAACTGAATTTCATATAAATGTTGAAACTAGCTGTGTTTGTCTGTACATATACATACATACATACATACATACATACATATATATGTACGTATGTATATATATATATATGTGTGTGTGTGTATACACATACACACACACCTGTAATTTCTGTGTTGCATTGTAGTCATTGTTGTATGTGGTCCCTGAGTTGAAATCTAGTATGGTTGCCTTTATTGCTCCTAATCAATTCATTGTTGAGTCTATGTACATGTTGTTGTGGTCTTGTAGTCTTTGGTATTAATTCTTCATGTTGCATCACTGGTTCATTTTGTTTGGTGAACTTGATGCATGAACTTGTAGAATGTTTGCATATCCATACTGGTCTTCATTATGATTCTATGTGGAGTCTTCATGTGTACTTCATGATGTTATCATCCCTGAGTCTGTCTCTAGTATGAGCATTATTTTGCCTCTATATGTTTATGGCTTCACATGTGTAGAACTAGTGGTGCACTGATCATTGCCTTTGTTTGAACTACACACATTGCAAACTTGAGCAAGTTTGGTTTTCATGTGGAGTCGAAATGTTGATCTGGTTCACCACTTTGAGTCTCCACTGTTCATGTGCATGCTCCGATGTTTATATGTTGTGTTCTTGCCGTTGTGTTTTGTACATTTGAGCACTTTGACCAATTGCATCTGTAGTTTGATCTGGTGCAGTTGCATGCTTCACTGATCTGGTGCAGTTGCATGCTTCACTGATCTGGTTCAATTTCATGTTGCATTGAGTCTTGTTCCAGCTGCTTTGTACATGATCTTCTGTAATGTTTTGTTTTTATATTGCACCTGAGTTGAATCCAGCCTAGGCTCGGGTCTGACCTTATGCTCGCATGTCCTTGCAGTTTTAACAAGCAAGCGTATATCGATGTACATGACCTTGTGGCATGCATAGTGATACACTGTGCATATCATAAGTTGTTCATGTAAGATGGATTAAAAATAAACGATGACGAACAACCTAAATAACTGAGGCAAACAATATTTCAAACACACACTTCATTGTACACTGCAAAATATTTCTTTACGATTTTACTGCGTCGGTGTTTATTTGGCAGTTATTTCAGATGCAGGATTCAAGTTGGAATAAAGTTGATGATCAAAATACGAGTGAGAGTGAATATGTAGTGAGGTGAAAATTATAAATTGAAAGTGTATTGTAATTGAAATTGTATTGTAATTGAAAATGTGTAAACGTAATGAGAGCTCAAATTTGTACTATTCGAATTTGTAATAAAATATTTGTTTGAATAAAATATTTATTTAAATATGAATTCTGAGTTATTTATTTTATTCAGAAAATATTTAATATTTATTTAATTATATGGAAAAATAAAATAGTACAATAATAAATACATTTAAACGAGAATATATATATATATGTTTATTATCATCAAACAAAAATCATACGCTAGCATATTTTACATGTTAAAGGCTAAGTTTCTTAAGTGTTAGTTTTGGAGATGAGAGGTGTAATTCTTAGGTCATGCTATGCCCGAGCATGGGATCTTGATAGATCCAAGTAAAGCAATCATGATGCAAGATTGGAAGGTATCAAAGACGGCTATAGAATCGTAGTTTCCTCAGGTTGGTCGAGTACTATTGGATGTTCGTTAAAGACTTCTCAAGGGTGGATACTTCTCTTACCTATCTGATCGAAAAAAGAAGTAACCATTTGTATGGGATCCCCTTTGAGGGAATGCTTTCACTATATTGAAAGAATTATTGACTAGCGAACCATTGCTACTTATTCCAGAAGGACCAAAGTTGTTTATTATATACGTTGACGCATATGGCATAGGTCTCGATGTATTATTAATGCATGAGGGAAAGGTTATGCTCATGCAAGTTGAAAACTAAAACCGCAAAGATAAATTATCTGAGAAGGATTTGGAGTTGGCGACGATTGTGTTCACATTGAAGACTTATAGGCATTTCTTGTTATATGAAAATTTTGATTTATTCACAGATCATAAATCGTTGAAGCATCTCTTTTCATAGTTGAATCTCAACCTTTACCAATAAAGGTTATTGGATTTCCTTGCTTCTTATGATTTTGGTATATTGTACACTCCCAGTAAAGGGAATTCAGTGACTGATACGCTTAATATATGGCATGTCGTGTTAATGTATGTCGAATTACAAAGGTTGGGGCCGAGTATTTAATGAACTTTGAGTTAATTCCTACTCTAGTTGAGCATTTAAAATCGTGATGCTAAGTTATTGAAATTTTTCTTAGAACTTGGCAACGGAATAGTTCTTGGCGATATGGAATGGTTTAATATTGACAGGAATGGTTGGCTCCATAAGGATGGGAGGTTATGCGCACCCGATGTTGATCAACTTAGGGATGAAGTGCTTTGTGTCATTGGGGATGACTATTCATCCCGATGGTAATAAAATGTACAATGATATGAACTGTTCATTTTATTGGAAGATCATGAAGCATGATGTCTTTGAATTTATTGCAAAATGCATAGCTTGCCAAAGAGTCGAGGCAGAGCAAAATAAGCTAAGTGGGTTGCTACTACCACTGGATATTTCAGAATTGAAATATGAGCAAATTTCCATGGATTTTATTAATGGGTTTCTAAGAAATATAAAAGTTAATGAGAGCATTTGGGTCATTATTGATTAACTGACTAAGATTACTCATTCGTGTAGGTTAGATCTACAAGAATCATTATGTCTATAGCAACTTTGTATGTGAAAAAAATTATGAGATTATATGGAGTGCCAAAAGGAATTGTGAGCGATAGAGATTCATTATTCACTAGCAATTTTTTGCAAAAATTGCAATTCACTTTTGGCATGGAATTGAATTTGAGTACCACATACTATCTACAAACCGATGGCAATGGTATGGTAAATAGAGTACCTAAAGATGTGTTGAGATCTTACATATTGGACTTTGGAGTATCTTGGGAAGATCACTTTCCCTTAGTAGAATTCATATATAATAATAGTTTTCAATCGATTATTTGCATGACTCCATTTGAAGCATTATACGAGAGGTTGTGAAAGTCACCATCCTATTGGTGGGAGACAAACAATCGGTTGATACTTGATTTTTGCTCTTAGCCTTTGTTTGGTAAGATGCTATAAGTTTTTAATAAAATATTTAATGCCAAAACAATTCATGATATATCCAAAACAAATATTCTAAAAATATAAGATCTCGTTAATTTTGCAATTCAATTTACCCTAGGAAGAGTCGGTTGATTTATCTCCAGGTTTAGAAAGAGATTTGAATTTGCTAAGCTTTCTCCCATAGGTCACCTTTTCTTTAAGGGAAGGTTTATGTAAATGAGAGGGGATTAGACTTGATCATAATTCAAGAGATTTCAAAAATGATTGATTTAATTCAAAAGAGAATAAAAGCATCAAAAGGTCAACAAAAGAGAGGCCAAAAGGAGGTGCACTGATCTGTAGTTTGTGGTAGGGGATGTGAAGCTTTCTCCTTGGAGAAACATGATTCGGTTCGGTGCTTCAAGTAAGTTGGCACCGAGATTTGTTGGACCTTTCACTATTTTTGAGAGGACTGGTAAGATTGCAAATTGAATCATACTTCCTAAAACTATGGCTGGGGTACATGAATTCTTTCATGTATCTCATTTACACAAGTGGTTATGATTCTTGTGTCATTATAGATCCTAATTAACTTAAAGATATAAGTGTTGAACTAGAAACAACTAGACTAGAGGGCCTATAAATATTGTTGGGTACAATACAAAGCAGCATAGAAAAAAATTAGTTAAGCTTATGCGAGGTGCATTGGAGTGATAACGTTCGAAATATCACTTTGAAACTGGAAGAAGAAGATTGAACTTCCCACCCGAAGGCTATTTACTGGTATGATTCACTCCACTTTATAACACTTATTCTCTTCTAACATACACGTTCACGAGACCCGATTAGAACTTGTTTGATCATTCTTGCCTGCTGTTGTATGCTAGTTATGTTTATGTTCTTGCATGTGGTATCCTTTTAACTGGAGGATAATGCAACAACCTAAATTTCTAGAAATGAGTCGTGACTTGATTTAATCATTTTATGAGTTAAAAAAGGTTTAATCGAGTTAAGAGTGATTTTGAGCATAAAAAATCGAATTTCTTAAAGATAAAGGAAGTAGAATCTTTAAATAATTTCCTTGTGTTCAGATTGTCGTTTATGTTTCAATAACATGTAAGATTTGAAGGAACCGAAGAAGAGAAAAAAGACGGGTTGAGATGGAGAGGGCCGACTTGTAATTAAAAAAGAGGGGTTTCTATATAGATCTAATTTATGAAATCAGGCCATCACTTTTCATTTTCCTTCTTCTTCTTCCTCTGTAAGCCCTACCTCTCTTCCTATCTTTATAGCTACTCCATTTTTTCACTAAAAATCACATAAAAATACTTTAAACTCAAGTTAGAGTGTACTCTAAAATACGCATAAGCTGAAACTCCCTAGAATTGAAGATTTGATTTCGCAACTTCTAAGATAGGGATTTTAAGAGTTGTTTACAGGTAATTTTAGGGAATTTCTTCTAGCTTGGGTAAGTGAGATGATTCTCTACTAAATATTATTTCCTATATGTTTTATGATAGTAATTTTGTTATATTAGTTTAGGGCTTAGACAAGAGTGCTTTTTTTTCTGTTGAACGATGAGTATGAGGTTGCGTGAATGAAAGTATGTTGAGGAGCTTGAATGAATGGTAAATTAAAATAATAATTAAATAAACAAGTCAACTCAAATGAAATCAATGAATTATAACACTGCTTGTTGCTGTTGTTTGGGAATGATTGTCTTTGGTTATGGTTGTGACATATGGATTATTATGCACTTCATAATCTATGGTTTGTGAAGCATTTGAGTTCTAGCATGGTTCTTCAAATTTCCTTCAAGTGGTCTTAGTCCCATAGCGGATCATCGGTAGTAAGAACTTAAGTGATATAGGGTACAAGGTCACAATGACATGGAGCATGACGTCAGGTAGTGGAAGCCGAGACAACAATAGAGTGAAGAATAAATTGTGGGATAATTTTTCATATAGTAATTTATCCCATCTAGGTTTAGACCAGCATCCGTACATGCAATTGGTAACTGGCCAGGGGCCATTAGTTGATTAGTTGTAGGATAAAATACAAGGTTTTGTGCCGAAGAAGAAATATACCAAATTTGACCTATAATAGTCGGTTGGTCTGGTTCGACTAGTCTACCATCAATATGGTCAGTCGCTTGATAGATCTTGAGCATTTGACTGGTTAGTTGTAGCTAAGTTTGGCTATAGCAGGTCAGTCGACTAACCTGTATGGATCGATTGACTTATTGAGTGTAGTTTGGAGGACTTAAGGTTTCTCTAAGGTTTTGGCATTCAGGTCAGACTTTGATG
This sequence comes from Allium cepa, assembly GCA_030765085.1. Taxonomy (NCBI): domain Eukaryota; kingdom Viridiplantae; phylum Streptophyta; class Magnoliopsida; order Asparagales; family Amaryllidaceae; genus Allium; species Allium cepa. Next base: position 897,539,679 of record CM060932.1, read on the forward strand.
TTTAGATGAGGCTCGTGAGATTTAATGTGACTATAGAGCAATGTTTTAGAGTTCTTCGAACATAGGAGAACGGTGGCTTGGGTTTGAGGATTTTCTAGCATGCACTTTGATGTACACTAACCGGGCAGTACTTGAAAGTGTGGTTATGATGTGAATCATGGGTCCGGATTTTTAGCTGACCTATGACAGAGATGACTTGGTGGTTTTCTTCGCTACACGATATCAATACTAGGTATGACTTAGATATTCGGTCATTGGGATATTAAATGCACATAGATCGGGGCTAGATATGGTAGGGTGTTACTCACACCCGAGGCCTATATTGAGGCCTTTAGTTACGACTTAGGCATTATTATTTTCCATTAAGACTTTAGGAGTTGGACATGGTTTTCATCCAGGGTGATGATCAGTGAGAGATGAGGATGCTAATCTATATCGATAATCACTAATAAGTGGTAGTAACCACTTTGTCTATTCGAACTTATGTAGTTCAATGGAAAGGCATCGTGACTCATTATTATCAACTTTAGATACGTTGACTAGTACGATATAGCATAACCGTAAATTCAGGATTAGGTTATGATATGGCACGCCCAAGCATTATGGTAGATATTCTTTTTTTAACCCCTTAAGAGTCGTCTTTATTGATACATGGGATCTGGGTGCTATTATGCATGGATTTTTGGGTATTATGAATGGCGGGTCTTTACACCGGCCTTCCCAAGAAATTATTGAAACTTATGTATGATGATTAGGAATGTTGTGTAGAATGAAGTGCATAGTGGATCTTTCCCTTCAATTACCATTAGCCTAGCCAACGTGTATTATACTGTTGTTGTGCTGTTAAAACCATATGTGAGAACTGCTTAGAGAAAACTATTTCCTTAAGTAAACTCATGCAATCACACATTAATAGAAGTTCTAATATTGACCAATATTTTCTTCACCGTGAAATTTGAAATTTGGAGTTCTATCACTAAAGGACCCTGATAAGGAAAACCACCATCTTTGAATCTACGGTGGTGAACACCATACCTTGATTAAACATTTTTGGTAATTTCTAGGTTGGGTTGCCGATGTTATAAATGACCCGATTATTACATTTACCTTCATCTATATGTCTTTCTATTGCATCTTGATAGATCGAGCCAAGTGTGGTCCACCATTGATTAACCATATTATTGTATTTCTATTTCTGATCATATCCACAAATGGATCATGGGCGGCAATAATAAATCATGCTTTGATGCTGACCCATAAATGAATTATCCTATAACTTATTGAATGAAACACCTGTTTCACTTCCAAGGTGTCGACATTCATCCATATCATGCCCTATTGCTCTTTGGAAGCGATTGTATTTGGTTTATTACGATTCTCTACTTTCTTGCCATTGCAAGGGTAATTATATATAAAGTCTTTTTTGATAACCTCGTGAACATATTAGGCACTATAACATCCCATATTTTGAGTAGTCCAAATATGAAATGCTATAGTAAATAAAATACGTAATTAATTAATTTAATTTCAAATGTGAAATTTAACTTATTCAATTGATGATTTGATTAAAATTATGAGTCATGTTTATAAGGTGAATTAAATTAAATATTTGGTAACTAATTATGTGGAAATGCAATAAAATGAGATGAAAACAAAATAACTTTTTATTTAAATAAGTTACGGCCATGTAATTTTTCTAGGTGGGATGAAATGAACAATGGTAATAAGCTAATAAATTCATAGACTATGTAAGGACTTTTAGCTTAAATCTCATTACACTAAAATATATCCCTTAGAATAAATCTTTCCTCTTCCTTCCATTAAACCAAAACAAAACAAAAAAAACCCAAAATACAACTCATGTCAGTCATTTTCATCTTAAGGAAGATTTGATCAAATTTAATTAAATCCAGAACCCATTTTCAAAGAAATGATATGGTTTTAAACGATTTCTCCATCTATGTGGGTAATATTATAAACTTTACCATCCTAGTCCCTTTTGGTTTTGATATTATATTTTATTTTTATAATGATGATCATAAGTAGTTTTTCATGAAGTTATATTGGATCTATGTAAAATTTGTTGATTATGGTTATAATAATGAGCAAATTAAAAGTGAACCTTGAGTTAATCCCCCCTAAATGATTTGAGATTTCTCTAGGTTTATTATAGGTTAAATTAGAGATGGATTTTAAATCTCATAATTTTCCATTTCGAATTTTCTAAGGTGAAAAGATGTAGCTTTTGGTTGTAAAATAATAATTTAAAATATAAAAATTAATATTTTGGTAATTTTTTTATTAGAATTAGAGTACTATATTTAGGTTCCTCTATAAATTTTTTGGAGATTATCCTAATTGACAAGAATTAAATGATGTAAAAATGAATTACCTTAATTAACGAATTAATAATATTAATAAAGAATTAATGGGGAAACTTCTGAATAAGATAGGTATTGACAGTTCAAATTAGAAATTAATAAATGTTATGATGAAAAGTGTTAAAATTTAGTCAAAAGAAATTACTTTGTTAGGTAAGATTAATTGTTAACTTATTTACAAAATTTCCATATGTCCTCCTCATCTTTTCCCTTATCTCCTGAGTCCTTATAATCAAAATTGGCTATCCATAAATACGTCCTTATCGTCAAAATGTTACTATCACTAGAACTGCGTCCTTATCACCAAAACGATAACAAGATTTTTGCTAAAGCAAATACTTAGAAAAATGTCGATGTTAAGAGTATGTAGTGATAAGAAAACATTTAAAACGATAGTCCCTATCGGACAATTGATGAGAAGGATGGTTCTTTTTGAAATTTCAATAAGAATAATGTCCCTTTCTAAACTTTGAAGTGACAATATGCTAGCCCAAAGTAAAAACCCATTATCCTTAAGGAAACATTAGGGTGATTGAAATTAGTCCCTATCGCAAGCCCTAGTCCAACTTCGAAGAATCCACAATACCACCCCAAAGTAAACCCATGTCCTATCTGAAGTAAAGCTTATGGGGTAGTAAGAACATGTCCTCATCGACAACATTGGGACCTTAGACCCACTCCAAAGTAACCATGGTTCTAGACCAAAGTAAATTTGATTTCAGCCCAAAGCAAGAAGTTTAGATTATAGGAACATGTTCTTATCGTACACCCCAAGCCAACTCTGAAGTTTCCTTATTTCAAGCCCAAAGTAGACATAAGTAGGGACCACTGTAAACCCATGACAATGTGCGTATCGCATTTCCTTGTCCTAAGTCGCTATACATACGAACTATGTCATTGTGGCTAATTTCATATGCTCCTATCGCACTAAAGTGACAAACCAATGTTGCCAAGGATGCTAAGACCAAAAATAATTTGTTTCCATCATTGACAAGGTCTGCCTTGAAGCAACCCTATGCCATAATGAAAGTGGCCATATTATATTCCCCAAAGTCAACTCTATCATACACTCTGATGTGATCATCGCATTACACGATGATGTAGGCCCAAATTCTTCAGGTATGACCATTTTATGATTTTCCATATCACTTAAGATGTGTTGTGATGATGACACCTGTGAGAAAATAAGGCCGATAAAAATTAACTTAGAGGTGTAGACTGAAGTAACCCCAAGTCTGACCCAAAGCAAGAATTAAGTTAGAGGTGCAAACTGAGACAAACATGAGGCAAGGACCAAATTAAACCTAACCAATTCCTAAACTAAAATTTTGGTCAGTATAAACTACATTATTTTGGTTGATATGACCTAAATAAGTTGAAAAACATTTCAAAGTAAAAGTGATTAAATAAATGATGATAATTAGGAGATAATGAATTGATTTCAAATCTAATAAGATGGTAAATTAGCTAAATTTGAGCTAATAAAGTCGTGATGATTAATGAATTTAGTTTAGTTTATTTTTTGTGATCAAGGATATGGGAATTTATGCTATATTGTTTCTTTGTGACATTGTATGATTGCATCGGTTACTTATTACGATTAGTAATATGTGATGATGATGAATGGACCTTATTATATGCCTTTTGCCTACATTTGATGATAAATTATGTATGTGATAATAAATAACTTGTGAATGTTATTAAAGTGGGAGTATTGGAGTTGACTCGAATTGCATCTAAGAAATCAAAGTGATCTAAATTGGGATGTAATTATTTAATTGCAATAAATGAAGTGTAACACAAACCAATGAATTTTTAGGATTATGAGAGCTTCAAATGCTAATGAGAAGGACACATGTCGGGTGGTGTAATCCAAGATTATAAGTGCATAAAAACTCCTAATCGAGGATGTAGTCAATGGTAGTGTAACCCTATGAAATGTGTACCATGATAAATTAAAGTCCGGTAGTAACCTAGCTATGACATTAGCCATTCATTCGAATGAATTAATGATATTAAAATAACACCATATTATGATGCCTAGGTTACATTAGATGAATATATGATAATCGTAGACAAGTATTAATGAAAAATGATATGGGAAGTCTAGTATTAATATTTGTTGGTTTACAACAGTTTTGTTAACTTAGCGAGTTAATATGTTGTTATCACTTTTTTCTTCATACACATGATGGAATGTATGTTTTGTTAATAATGATGTTATGATTGGATAGTGAAGAGGAAACCCATTCCGCTTGCAGCATGGTCTTACTATCCTATTATTTATGTTTGAAGGGACTAATATTATTCACACTAGTTTATTATTTAACATGTTGTTTATTATTATTTTTAAATGATTATCTGAGCGACCTAGCTATCGAGGATATGCCATATTTGTATTTCATGTTTGTTTAATTTGGGTGATTGTTATGAGTTTTAAATTTATTATGAGAGACTGGCCCAGGTATGCCTACTTTACGATTATTTAAGAGATAATCTAGGGCATCGCTGAGAGCATGTACTATATTGTCATTGAGTTTTGTATCCAATTAAAATAGAGTATGTTTGTATCACCCATTTGATTATATGGTCATTTGGTGTGTTGACAAACTTACTTAGAAATGTGTTTCTTTTTTGTGCATAGTTTTGTGATATGTTGACACTTGGGATATGCATGTGCCACTTGTGTTGCACTTGTTTGTACCATGTCGTTGTTATTTTATATTGACATCTACATTCTAGATATAGTCTGACCCGTGTGTTATTTTATAATACTCGAGTCAGTTCAAAACATTCCAAGTTCAGGAACAATGAGACCAATTTGTATTTCTGGGCATAAAGGAGAAAGATATTTGATATTGTAGATTATGATTCTGTACTGTATAGTCTCTTGTGTGTGTCTTTGTAATGTATTTGGACAAACATTGTATATTATATATTATCTCTACGATTGACTCTGTAACATCTGTTATTTACTGTTTATTATGTCTTGTTCTCTCTTAGAGGCATACATGATTATTGCTTTGCGCCTATACTATGTATGTATAGGTGAGTTATTCATTCGATGTTTAATTACGTACCAGTGTTAACCCAAAGGAATATTCACATGTGTACCTCATATCGTCTTATTTAACTTATTATCTTATGGTATTACCTAGTAATACTCTTGGATGGGTATAGAGGTGGGGGTCTTGCAAACATCCAATGTACAATCTCCATTTATGATAATACAGTAAATGTACTTTTTGATAGAAGTGCTACACAGTCCATTATATCAAAAGGCTTATTAATAGACTTGGCCTAGATGTTATGTGCCTTGTCACTCCCTTTGTGTGATCCATCCAATTAGAGGTTATGCCACTCTTAGATTGAAATGTGATTGCATTGGTTTTTTGGGTAGATACACTTTTGCCTGTGATCCATATGCATTTGACTTCGTAGGATATGGGTTAATTTTGGGTATGGATTGATTAGTCTAGTATAATGCTAAGATCATCTGTTCTAATAGAGTAGCTGAAATTAGACACCTTGGCAGTGATTTGAGACTTAAATTTAAGTTGAATGAGATGGGAGCCATGTCTACTAGTCCTTTATTTGCATCAGAATCCCAAGATGATGAAGTGGAAAATATGTAAGTGGTTAGAGAATATCCAGATGTCTTTGCACAAATAATGTGATTACTCCATAAAGAAGTTGAAGAATTCTGTATAGATATTATGCCTAAGACACAACCTTTTAGTAGATCGAGAATGCCACCTAATGAAATGGAGGAGCTAACGAGATAGTTAATGAAACTTGAGCACAGAAATTTCATCAAACCAACTAGTTCGCCTTAGGGAGCTTCAGCAATTTTCAAGAAGAAATCAAATGGATCTCTTCAACTTTGCATTCGACTCTTGAAAATCAAATGAGATGGAATTTAAGAATCAATATCCATTGTCAAAGGTAGATGACTTATTTGGTTGGTTGAGTGGAGCCAGAGCAGTCTTATAGTTGGATTTGAATCTTGATTCCATCAATTGAGAGCTATTAAGGACAATGCATCGTTGACTATCTTTAGGAAAAGGTATGGATCATAAGAATGGCTAATAATGCCATTTAAGTTTATGGATTCCCTTACATTCTTGACGAATAACGCATATTTCGCATAGTTAGATAAGTTTGAGTTAGCCTTCATTGATGATATTGTGGTATACTCAAAGAATGAGAAGGAGCATGGAGTTCATCGTTGACTTCTTTGGAGATGTTGTGATAAGTGAAAAGATTTATAAATGCCACTTTTGGAGAAGAGAAGTAAATTTCCTATGGCATGTTGTATTTGTGAATGGGTTAGTCATGGATCCATCAAAGATTGATACAGTCGATAATTGAAAGAAACCAGAATGGTGACTAAAGCAAGAAGCTTCTTAGGATTTGCTAGTTGTTATCAAAGATTCATTAAGGATTTAAGAAGGTTCTTAGGATTTGTATTAGAGATTCATCAAGGTTTTTTTTTTCAATTGGTAGAACCTATGGTCTAAGTTGACTTGAAAGAATGAGAATTTTATTTGAACCAACATATGTTAAGAGTCATTTCGGGAACTTAAGCATTTGTTGACGAACACACATGTTTGGTAATATCTGAAGGAAAATAGGATTTTATAGTTCATATCGATGCTTGTAAGAGTGGATTAGGAGCCCTGGTCATGCAAAGCAGCCATGTAATAGACTTTGCGCCTCGGCGGTTGAGACCACATGAGGTGAGATATCCCACCCATGGCTTGAAATTGGCAATGGTGATTTCTCCCTAAAGATTCGAAAGCACTGCTTATTGGAGGGAAAGGTTTGAGTCGTTTATTGACACAAATCCCATAAGTGCTTATTCTTCCAAAATGGGTTGAACATGGGGCTATAGAGTTAGTCATAATTCTTGGCAGAGTATGACTTTGAGATAGAGTACATGTCAGGAAAAGGAAATAAGGTAGCCGATGCACTGAGTCAAAAGTAGCAAAATGTAGTGTTAGCCATGATTACCAAGTGGAATGCTTTAGAAGCATTAGCACCTTGTAGTGCACACTTTAGACTAAAGGCCAGGTCCTATAGTAACCAAGGGATGATTGCGAGTTTAGAAATGTGCCCAACACTTATAGATAAAATAACGCTAAGAAGAAAGTGGACCCGGTGATTGTTGAAAGAATTGGGCGGTTAATAATAGGTATCCATATAGAACCTGTCCAGTCGAAAACAGGTTAAATGGGTGGTTTTTAATTTTTTCCAATTTGACCTTAGTCGGTCTATGAAGCCTAAATAGATTTTAGATCCAATCTAGAATAAGATAAAATCTTCATTTTATGTAATATGTTTACAAGGTATTATTATATTTTAAGTTTTAGTTTACAAGTATATTAACTATACTTGTTTATGTGAAGTGCAATTGCTAAAGATTAAAAGTGTACATAGTTAATTAAACTGTATGTAGATGTTGGGACTTATACCATAGCATACTCGTTTTCCCGTTACATATGCACTTGTTGTCCATAATATTGATTTAAATGAGTGTGTGTGTGCGCGTGTTTATATATGTGTGTGTGTGTAATATATATATATATATATATATATATATATATATATATATATATATATTAGAATCACATTAGATAATTTTATATGATCTGAAATCCAAAATTAACATTAACGAATTTGATTTTAATTAAAGAAAGGATCGACATTAAATATAACATTATTACACAAGATATATTCTATAAATTTGAACTGGAATAACACATGTAAATTTCCACGTATATAAAATTACAATTTAACATTTTATATTTAGAATAGCATATATTTGTGAACATTGTAATTTATGACACACACACAATATGTGTGTGTGTGTGTGCACGCGTATGTATGTATGTATGTATGTATGTGGATTAAAATAACAATTTGGATTAAATTTTTAGTCTAGAGATGAAACTAAATTTTAAGATTTTTTATATGAAGCAATAAACATAGAAAAGGAGACAAATGATTTCAATTTTTTCACAAAAGTCCATTCATAAAGTTTGGGCAAAAAACTTCCCTACTTACATGAACAATATTCAAAATGTATGTGCCAAATAATTAGCTATATAACTATTTAAATCAACTTTCATGGAATACAAATTCATTTTACAATTATGTATGTAAATTTTATAAAAGTATAAAATATATCTAAATCAAAATTAGCTTTCAAGTTTTTTATAAAAAATTAGCAAAATGAAATGATAGTAATTGTACAAGTTAAGCATATGTAAATTCATGACAAGAAAAAATAGATCTAAACAATACATAGAATAATAACAAATTAGCGAAGGTGATAAAGAATCTAAATATATAAAGTTGAGATGAACATATATTATGAGGGGATGAAGAATATACGTAGATCTAAATTAAAATAATATAATTGTCATGTATTCAATTGAGATGGAAAAGGATTTTTATCTACATATACAAGATGATCAATTAAACAAGTGATGAATCATACAAAATCCAAGTATATAAATGATAAATATATAAATAAATAATTTGAGAATTACCTTGGATGATGCCTATAAATCACATCTTGAAATGATGAATCAAAAGCTCACAAGCTTCGCTAAAATCAATTTGTGGATCTTACAGGGATCAAAAAATAAGAACCGTTTATTTTATTTTTGTTCTTTTCTGGTATTATATTTTGGAATTTTGTATCCTATTCTACATGATATTTCGGCAATGACTTTATAGGAGAAGGAGAGAAAAAGGTTAAATGAATGAATGACCTAGAGGAGGACATAAAAGATCATTTTCTTCCTTTTAATACTTCTCTGCCTCTTCATTTCGAAATTAAAAACTCCTCATCTCCCCTATTTGGCTAGCTGTTATCCAGCCTTTTGACTAGGTAATATTTGGACAGGATGGACGGACCGAACTTGGAGTTATTGTGGCAAGAACCTAGAGAGATAGCTCAGGAGTACAAAAACCAAGCACAAATTGAGTAGCAAGGCCGATGCCAAAACAACCCAAGATCAAAGCAACAAGTGTCCACCTATATTATTGGTCGGTACTGACCCCTACCTATGGGTCGATAGCGACCCCTATTTCCTTCACTTGGGGTACCCATCTTCTGCCTACAAGTCTTACTTTATGCCAATAGCCTATTTCCAATGTATTTTTGTTAATCCAATGCAATTCTCCATCATTCTCCATGAACCCTTGATGCTGTAACTCTGTTCTTTCACAACTCCATCATTCGGATTTAGAAACAAGCAAATATTGATGCAAACAACTATGAAATCACGAAGCTAACCACAAGACAAGCCAAGATGAAAACTTGAAGATAGCTATATTAGCCATCCTATAGGTCTGTACCGACCCCTAGCCTTGGAGTTGTACTGACTCATATAAACTGATGAGTTATTGCCTACATTCTTGGGAGAATTGGTCTAAATCATGGATAATGTCTTGGAGATATTTTGTATGATATTTAGGGTTCTACCTCTATAAGTAGGAAAGTAGGGCTCATATTTAAAGATCTTTTGGCTCTTGTTCTCCCCTACTCTACATTCTTGTAATTTTGAAAATCTAAGGGTCAGAGTTGTACCGACCCCTGAGAACTTCTACCTCCAAGTAAGATATAAGCAATAAAATCTTAAAGTGGGCATAGGCCTTGCTTTGCTGAACCACTAAAAAAAAATATGACTTGTTTATTTCTCATTTTATTTACATTTCTTCATATTTTATTCTCTACATAAACTTCTAGGTGTTTGTGCCATTTTTGGATTAAACATTTTGGTGCTTTTATAAAAAGCGATATTCTTAAGCTACTTGGATCCATCGTCTACTATTCGATTTCTTAATTCCAAGAGATAGATCCAGTCTTCCTACCTTATTTTCTACTACTTAGATTTCGAAAAATCTAAGAGATGTTATTTGCAATGGCCCCATCTAGAAGAGACCGTTCTACCAATTCCAGAGCTACTGCTGAAGTTGGGAATCAGAATTCTCAGCATGAAGATGGAGTTGTCCAATCAACTCAACCTGAGATCCAGACTCCAACTGAAGTCATAACCAAAATGGAGATGGAGAGGATGATGAAGTAGATGGAAGATAGATTATAAGCTAGTTAGAATGAGATAATCAAATAGTAGAGCAAAGCTTGAGATTGCTGACTGAGCTAACTCAGAATAAATATAGGTGGAGTAGAAGAGATTCTACTTCAGATTCAAACAGATTCATATCATCTAAGCAAAGACGAAGGGACAGGAAACAAAAGAGGACTCGGCACATTGTTGGAACATCGTACCCGGGAGTAAGACGAGCTCAAGGCCAAAACTTAAGGAATGGTACTGACCCTAGGTTAGGGATCGATACCGACCCTCCAATAGTGGACCCAGAGTCCGCCATCTGAAAGGCGGCGCGGATTTGGCTCCCAAACATGCTGCTTATGGTCAGAATTTGGAAAATCCTACTACTGTTGACGATGTTGCTTACATGAATCGAACAGAGGGGACTGCTGGATGAATGGATCTCTCGGAGGTTAGAGAACCTAGTATTAAGAGCCAAACCGAGAGCCAAACCGAGAGCCTTCGCCAGACCGAACACTTGGGGGAGATCCATTACCGTTCAGTCGAGCCTTTTGAACCGACTACCTAGAGGATATGGTCAGGAGACTTGTTAGTGAAAATTGTTTTAGAAACAACGATGAATGGAGTACCTCTTCTAGTCAGAATCCATTTACAAAAAGTACTCTACGTGGGAGATACCCTCAGAGTTTCTCAATGGCAACTATGCCATTGTACGAAAGAATGATGGATCTAGGCAATACTTGATGAGATATCAACGGTATATAGATTCCGCCAGAGCTTCCAATGTTGTGAAATGCCGTTATTTTCCAATTTTTATAGAGGGAGTTGCTACGATGTAGTTCACTCGATTTCTGTCAAGGTCCATATCATCTTGCGGTGAGTTGTCGATGAACCTTATAGAGCAATTCCACTTACATAAATCACATCTGAAACATGTCATGTCATTATCAAACCTCTTCCAAGCTGGTGGAGAGTCACTAAAGGATTTCTTAATTCGATTTCATACAGTTGTGACAGAAGTTACAGATCCAAGGGATGACATAGTGCAAATGGCGTTAATCATGGGGATTCATCCCGATACGGAGTTCGGGGAATGGTTGGAAAGGAAGCCCCTATCGATAATGCTTTCTATAGAAAAGTTAATGAGTATTTCCACTTGGAGAAAACGCGTAAACGTCCACAGAGGACTACTGCTTGGGATTCAAACGAAGTGATACAAAGCAACGTTGTTGTAAAGCGGTCCGGAGGAACCTCTAAAATGTAAATGTGAATGTTGGCAATCAAAATAATAATCGAAAATGAAGGGATGATGAGGCTAAAAAGAAGAAGCTAGATAACAAGAATCGAATTAGCACTCCTTAGAATGACAGCTATATCGAACTGAACAACTCGATAGAGAATGTCTATTTGACAACTCAAAACACCAAGCAGTACAGATTGTTGGCTCTAAGGGGGCCGATTGAGAAGGATAAAAAGTCAAGCAAGTTAAACAAATTCCATAAAACCATGGTCACAATACCAACGAGTGCGAATACCTACGAGATATGATTGAGGAGTTGATTCGCAACAAAAAGTTGCAACAATATGTGAAATCCCGATATGATGGATGGCAAGAAAACTGTAATGCCCCTAGGCCATCTTCCCAATGGAGGCAAGCTGAGCCTGGTACTAATGCATTTAGGCAGCTAAAAAAATGATTGGTGAATAATACAATTAACGATGGGCCATAACAAGTCGATAAGAGTCTAGCAAATATGGACAGATATGTTGATGCAATAAAATATGTGGGGAGAGAAAATTGCTTCAATATTAAAGATAGGACTCTAGTAAAACAAAGTTGAACGATGACTGACGATATTGTTTATCGGAATAGAGATGCGGATAGAGTGAAAGCTCTAGAGATTGACCCACTCATGATCACAACCACAATTGGTCCTGACATTATTCGAAAGGGGCTTTTTGACTTTAGGAGTTTAATTAATATCTTGTTTAAGAAGGCTTATGATCAAATGATGTTGGAGGAGAAGGATTTGAAACCTTGAAAATCTTGAATATAAGGGTTCAACGGGATGGCTACTGAGCCAATTAGATATATAGAATTACAGGTGGTTCTTGGCGAGGGCGACCGCAAGTGAGTGCGAGTCATGCCTTTTTTGTTGTTGGATACTTACTTAGCTTACAATGCATCTCTAGGTCGACCGGCCTTGGCTGAGTTTAGATTAGCTATACACCTTAGTGCTTGACAATGAAGTTTCCTACAAAGAATAGGATAGGGATTATCCAAGAGGATCAGGTGACTGGTCGCGAATGATACGCCACCGAACTAATGGAGGCAATGCGATGAGAGAAAGGAAAAAATATAAAGGAGACCCTCTACATTAGGGCTTTGGACGCATATCAACTACAGCCTGAGCCCTGGCTCAAGCAACCCAGTCAGTTCGACGATGACATGGACCGACGTAAAGAGCTAAAAAAGTGGAAGAGCAGCTCCTGCCAAATTGATGATCACTGTTTTGGTCAGCCAAGATGATCCGAATTGGGTCCTAAAGGTCATATCGTAGCTCGATGCTAGAGTGATAAAGGAGTTGGTTGGTTTTCTCTAGACAAACATGGATGTGTTTGCTTGGACACACTCGGATATGTATGGGATCTTGTCAGAGATAGCAAGCCATGAATTAAATATAAATCCCAAATGCGTTCCTATGAAACAGAAACACCACTGCCTGGGTCTGAAGAGATCTGTTGCACTCAAAAAGAGGTGGATATGCTGAAGGACAACGGCTTTATCCACGATGCTTTATACCTGGATTGGGTATCAAATCCTATCTTGGTGAGGAAACCAAACAGGCAGTGTTGGACATGCATTGACTATTTTGATTTGAATAAGCATGCCTAAAAGACAGCTTCCTATTTCTTAGGATCGTCGGCTAGTGGACTCAACAGCTGGACCTGAGCAATTTCATTTATGGAAGTGTACTCTAGATACAACTAAATCCCAATACACATATTGGATCAGGAACACACTAGCTTCATAACGGACCTCGGACTGTATTGTTACCTGGTCCTGCCCTTTGGATTAATGAATGCAGGAATAACTTACCAAAGGCTTGTAAATTAGATGTTTATAGACCAGATTGGATGCTTGATGGAAGTCTACGTACATGACATGCTTGTGAAGTCACGGCATTCAAGAAACCATGTTGATGACCGGTGGAGTTGTATGATGTCCTCCAAAAGTATAGAATGATGCCCAGTCCTTGAAATGCTCTTTCGATGTTATATCAGGGAAATTCTTAGGCTTCATCGTGAATTCTCATGGGACAGTAGCCAATCTTAAGAAAAACGAGGCATTGTGAAAGATCAAAGCCCAAAAGATGATTAAGGAGGTTCAAAGCTTGAATGGGAAGGTCGCGACCCAACTGCCCACACAGCCGAATAAAAGGGACTTCTAGACAGGGGAAAATCTTGCTCTCCAGTGGGAGCTACCCATGAAGCCTTGCTGCACCTCCCCTGTTTTAGCCATTCCCGGTTGATGAGGTTTGAGGTTACGATTACCTTTATAGGACATCAAATCTTAGAATGCTCATCGTCCACCTGACGATGTGCTGAAAGCATTCAATCCATACAAGTTCGTTCCGGGTTCGAACGAAACCGAAGGCACTATCTTGTTGCACTCATTATTGGAATCACCCTCAGAGTCAACGACCATAGCCCTTGCACTCTGGTTCGCCATCTCGAATCTATAAGCACTATTCCGTCAAACTCATTACGGAATCACCCACAGAGTTATACTGACGTATAGCCCTTACACCTCGAGTCTTCACTTGCTCCGCTCGGATTAACGACCTAACGTTTAATTGGAATCGGTGTGGTTTTCGGATTCCAAATATGGAAACCCGATCCCGGTCTCACCGAAACCAAACGCCATTTTAATGTCCAAGTTATACTTAAGGGTTTAAACAGTTTAAACTTATATTTAGGATGATATATAAACAGATAGATGAATTATATTACCATAACAGATAATTCATACTAACATTCATCTTCACAAAGCAGCATATCACATAACAGAGATATCCAGTATCAACCAATATCAATCAACATCCAATATCAATCAATCATCCAATATTAATCATTCATCCATAACAGAATTGATTAACTCAAATCAATTGGATTACATAAATTATTCTTCATTTATTTATCCCAAATAAATAAATTAATCATCTCTAATGATCTTCACTAATTAATCTTTCTTTGATTAATTATCTTTAATTACATTCAAGTAATTATCCTATCCATATTCAGTAATTAAATCTTAATTACTATCATTAATTAAAATAATTAATGATTATTCATTAATTAATTAACTATAATTAATTACATTAAACCTTAATTAATTACAATTAATTAATCATACTTAAATTAATCACTTATATTAATCTACCTTGATTAATATCCTAAATCACATTAATTAGTGATTTTATTAATTAATAATACTTTAATTAATTAACTTATAATTAATCAACTCATAAATTATAATTAGTAATTAACAATTTGTAATTACTTATTATAATTAATGAACTTCCTAATTAATTATATTAATCCTTGATTAATTAATCTAATTCTTAATTACTTCATTAAGTAATTATTAACCAATTTAAATTAACAATTAATCCTTAATTAATTACTTTATTAATTAATTTCAATTTAAATTAATTACACTTAGTAATTAACCTTAAGTTACATTCATTAATTAATTAATCACATTGATTATTTAACTAAATAATTAAGTAATTAACTCTTAATTACTTACATAAGTAATTATCTCTAATTACTTTCATTAATAAGTCTTAATTACTTCCTTAATTGATTACTTAACAAACAATTAACTTCATCATTAAATAATTCTTAATTCTTTAATTAATTAATCACTTCATAATTAATTAACTTCAATAATTGTATTAATCAATTCTTTAATTGATATCATTAAGTGATTAAATAATAATCACTTCTACTAATTACTCCATGAGTAATTATCATTAATTACTTCCATAAGTATTTAATTTCCTTAACTATATTCAATTATTAATCATTAATTACTTTATTAAGTAATTACACTTAATTAATTCATAATTAAGTGATTTTTTTTTAAAATTGAATAAATAATTAACTAATTATTTAAAATTAATTAAACAATTAATTAATTTCTTATAATTTCAAAATCCTTAATTAATTAAGAGAACATTAATCTTAATTAAACTTTTCTTATTAACAATCAAATTTAATATTCAAATCAAGATAAATTAACCTTATTTATCTAGTAATGAATTAAATCAAATTTTAACATCTTAAACCAGTTATCCTATTTGGTTTTCAAAATCATAATGATAATCTTATTTGAAATTTAAAAACAAATTTCAAAATTTTCAATACTTTAAAACATTCAAATTAATCTTATTTATTTCAAATATAAATTTGAAATCTTAAGATTTAATCATTACTTAACCTTTGATTTAATATTTAAATTCAAAATACCCTTTTTAAATTGAAATCCAAAATGTAATTAAATTACTTCCAATATGAAATCCCTTTAAATAAATTTAAATTGAAATAAATTATATAATTTCAACTTATACTTTATAAATTTGATTAGCATCAAATTTTTAATCAACAAATTTAAAGTTTCCATTTTATTCCCTTATAAAACTATTATCAAACAACACCAAAAAAAAAACTCGAAGCAAACCACCCTCCAACCCGAGTTAACCCCGAAGCAAACCCAACCCAACCTGACTTCGAGTTACCCCCGAGTCTCACGCGAGTTCCCACCCGAGAAAATTCCATCTTCCCCAAACCAAACTTTCCCAGATCAAAGTCATGTACACAACACCCATGTGCACGTCTCCCACTACCTCCGGCCACCGTGAGCAACCGCGATCATCTACGACAGTCACCTTATCGCCAGCGAGCACCCCAACACCCCCAACCCGAACAAATACTACGCGAATCAAAATTTGGACCTCAACTCGAAAAACTACAAAACCCACCTTCCACAAAACCACCCACGACCAACATCACGACACCGTTAAGCCACAGTCGACCTTACCCTAGAAACGCCACAACCCCAAGCTTCAACATTCCCATGCCGCGATCGAACCCGATCCAATATTCAAGTTGCAGGAACCCATACAGCAAAGCCCAAACTAAACATGCTAAAACCCTATTTCGATCCATTCCGAGAAATTCTCTCACTAAAAAAAATTTCCAGTATTTTTCCTAAGATCAATGATACCTAAATTAACTTCCTCCAAGATATCATCTTCAATTATAAAGGGAATCATCGGCAATTTAGCAAATTGCCGATATTTTTCATTTTCAAATTTCAAACAAATTATCACACTAAAAATTACCATTCGCATGTTAAAATTCATGATTCTCAAGCACGAATCAAACCCTATAATTCGATTCTGAAATGGAGCAAGATGATTTTTATCCAAAATTTATGTTCACTATTATTTTTATTTTTTTAACAGGATTGGTAGCATTTAAAATTCCTGAAACTATTTAATAACCTTCATCATACAATTGCAAACAATCTTCATTCAAATATTTAAGCCTAATATAGATTAGATCTGTAGATATTAATTTTTATAATTTTTTTTTTAAACAGAACATTCTTTGAATAACAGAGAACAGAATATCAAGCTCACACCACTCAATCCATATAAATTCAAAGCATCAGATTTCAACACAAGTTACAACATCACATGCAAGGTGGTTTAAAACAATTCAAACTGTTTTTAAAAGAAGTTCACTCACCTTCTTAAAATATGCAGAGCAGATTTTGATGCCAGGTTTGAACTTTTTAAATTTGAGAACTGCATTTGCTTTTGATTTCTTGCTGTTGAAAAGTGGTCCATGCATGCCTCAATTTGTTGCTTTAAAATGATTGAGACTTGCAGTAGATCATCCATTTGTGTTACAGGTTGAAGTCCATTTCAATTTGCAGGTTGACTCTTTGTTTAAGTTGCAGGTTTTAAATTGAAGTGCAGGTTGATACTTTACTTTGAAATGCAGATTTGAAGTTGCTTAAAAGGTGTTAAACTGCAGATGACATGCAGTTGAACTTCACTGCAGATTGAAGCTTTTCTTTTGAAATGCAGATCTCCAATTGCATGTTAAAGTTGCAGATTGAAGATAAATTGCATTTGCAGATTTTAAGAAGATTACAGGTTTATGAAAGAATGAAGAAAGAAAAAGAGTTTGGGCTGAAAATTATGAGTGGAAAACAAATTTCTCTTCAAACAAAAAAAAACTTTAATATAAATTTTAAATTCTAAATAAGAATAAATGTTGCCACATGTTTATAGATTGGACAAATGTCATAAACATGTTTAATTTCTTTACAAATGTAGTTAAGATAACCAACATAGTTACACATGTTTTTCTTATGTATATTTTTTTTTTATAAATTCTTCATTAATTCAAATGTTAACATAAACTAACCTATTTAATTTACTTTATAAATTAATACTTATATGTGAATATAAATTTAATCCTTTAAAGAAAATTTTAGAAAACTAATTATGATATAAATGAATCCTTATACTTGTATTTTAAAAATCTAATACATTTATACATATACATTTTTAACCATTTAAAATTAAACACTTTAAAGAAATAAAACAAAACTTTATTTAAATCCTTTTTATAAACTAGCATATTAAAAATAAACAATTATCTTTATATTTTTTTAAACAATTGAATTAAACTTTTAAATCAACTTTTGAAAACTATTAAATTTTAAATAAAGCTTTAAATTAAAATCTCAAACATATTCATTATATATAAATTGTTAATAGATTAAGTTAAATTTCAAACAACTCAAATTATAACATATACATACATATATATATTACAATTTGAAAATTAATCTTTAATTTAAAACAAAAGCTCTTCTATTCACAATATATATCAATTGTATATATTATAAACAGAATAAAATCTGATTAGCTTTGAAAAACAATTCTTATCAACATTTTAAATTGCTAAAAAGATATTGATCACCATTAACAGATTTAAATATTATTAACCTTTAAAAGAATAAATTTATCAGTTTAAAATTAAAATTACAAAGAAAAATTATCAAACCAGTTAAATTATTAATACAGATTATTAAAGTTATATTGCCCAAAATTCCGGGTCGTTACAACGTCTTCTTCGTATGTATGAACAACAAACTGATCATTTTGATGACTGTCAACTTAAGTTAGAGACCATACGTGAAACAGATAAGATAATGAGTAAAAGTGGTAGTTCTGTAGCAGGATTTAACTTCATCCCTTCTTCAGACCTTATTTCAATTTTCACAGGTCGTTGTAGCTTACTAACAGATGGAAACGATTATGATATGGAAATGTTGAAAGCTGAGTTATAACCGCTTCTGTCATCTTTAAATTTTGAACAACAAAAGATATTTAACAGTGTACGAGATTCTGTTGAGCGGAACGAAGGTGGTTTCTTCTTTGTTTAAGGAAGCGGGTGTGCAAGTAAAACTTTTCTATGGAAAACCATTATCACTTACTTCAAAGCAGAAGGTAAGATTGTTTTAGCCATCACTTACTTCTGGTATAGCGTCCTTACTTTTACCTGGCGTTAGAACCGCGCATTCAAAATTCAAAATTCCACTCATTGTGGATAATAATTCAACATGCAATATATCAAAACAATCTCCTTTAGGACAGTTGCTCAAATCTAATGACTTAATTATTTGGGATGAAGCACCTATGATGCATCGTAATGCCCCAGAGGCATTTGAAAAAAGTATACAGGATATAACGCAGGTTGGTACCGATGACGGACCTTCCAGACTTTTTGAAGGAAAGACAGTATTATTAGGAGGTGATTTTCAACAAACTTTTCCAGTAGTTCATAAAGGTACCAGAGATATGGTGGTCTCTGCTTCCATCTGCAATTCATATCTGTGGGCAAAGTGTTCGGTTTTCATACTCACAAGAAACATGAGACTACAACGTTCAACATGCAACTCCCGTGAACTGGAGAAAGTTGAGAAGTTTGCAAAATGGGTGCTTGACATTGGAGATGGAAACGTGGATACAGTTTCACTAGACGGTGATGATGATCCTTCTTGTATAACTATACCTTCTAAATATCTTATTGACGTAGGAGATTGTGGTCTCAAAAATATGGTTGACAGCATACATCCTGATTTGCATAATAGGTTACCAGACAAAGAGTATTTGCGCAAACGGTGCGCGCTTGCTACGACTAACGAATTTGTTGAGCAAATTAACTCCTACATCCTTTCTCAAATTAACGGTGAATTAAGATCCTATTTAAGTGCTGATTCCATTAGTCCTTCGTCTGAACAAGTGGATGACCAACATACCCTTTATCCTACAGAATTTCTTAACACTCTAAAAATATCTAGATTACCTAACCATATTTTGCAATTAAAGATAGGAGTTCCAATTATGTTGTTATGAAATTTGAACCAGAGGTTAGGCCTTTGCAATGAAACACGGTTAATTGTAACTCAACTTTCTGAAAGGGATATTGAAGCAGAAATAATTACTGGTACTAATATCGGTACGAAGGTACTCATTCCTCGCATCATCCTTACGTCTGCGGATACAAAATGGTCATTTGTGTTACATAGGCGACAATTCCTCATGAAGGTTTGCTTCTCTATGAAGATAAATAAACGCTAAGGGCAAACTTTGGAGAACGTAGGCATATATTTGCCCCGCCCTGTTTTCAGCCATGGACAGCTGTATGTTGTCGTACCAAGAACATCTTTGTACCAGGGTATTAAGTTTTTAATTGGTCGGTTGGAGTGTGGACGTCGTGGGCTAACCAAAAATATTGTATATAAAGAAGTTTTCAATGGTTTATCGGGTAATCATACGTTACATCGTTTACTACATGCATTTTACTTCTGACTTTCACAATCACTTCTATTAATTTTCTTCCTTCTACTTTCAGACTGAGGTTACGGAGGGGAAAATGCATTTACATGACCGGTTTCTGTTGTACCTATTCTTATGGTCTACCAGTTTTTCAACTACACACTGAAATTCATTTGTCACTATTTCCTCCTCTCTCTACCTCACTACTACTATATGAATTTCTATTGTATCTTTTTTTTCCCCGAACTTGGATATTTGTAACTTAGTGGTACGAAATATTCATTATTAACACAGCTAATTACCTATTTTGGCTATTTTTTCTTCCACACCTATATTTTCAAATTTTCTCTATTTGATTCTCATATGTAACGATTATTATTGACTGGATGGATGACGGTATGTGTGCATAAGCTGTGAAGTGTCGATATGTTAAAAACTTATTACTGTCCACCGCACTGGAAAATGTAGTGGGTCAATTACATCCAATACTCACACATTTATTTCTCACTAACTTTGAGTTAATTTAATATTCTATGTTATCAGTCTGTGTCCATTATATTGTTGACTGCATATTCTGTTTCATGATAACAACACTAACCTCCCATGCTAGACTTATGACCTAAACGTATCGTCAGTTCAAGCAGATCATAGACGTTGGGAAACTGATGTATTGTAAATTACATATTTCGCTTCCTCTGTAACTTTCTGTACTCACTGCGCTTCAATTCTCTATTTAATGTAGGAAGATATCGGTGCTCCACCAGACTGCACCATTTTCCACCCCTTCTCCTGCCATCCGCAACTGATATTATGTGCAGTCGTATGGCTACAATATGGATTCATTCGTAAATTGAGGTTGTGCACCTCTGTTGTAGTCCACTGCTCTTAACTTCTCCTATTATCATTGACCAACCATGATCAAGTAGCATTTAGCTTACTTTTACAAATAATAGCTATAGTTTGATATGCAAGCTCGCTTGGAAGAGATGGCGATGATTGGTAATCTTCTGTGGAAGACAATTTTCTGCTCTTGTATAAATAGATACTGAAATTTGTTTTTAGAAAATATTTTTCTTATCATTTACCAATTCATTTCATTAACAGGTTCACGTTGTTTGCTGTTGAGATGAATATCAGAGGTTTGCTTGCAAATTGCTTAAGTTGATTATATCTTGATCAGTTCAAGTTCATCATCTATCGACTAACCATAAGATTCTGATCATACTTCAAAAGCATATACATTTGCGTAATGTAGTACAATTTGCGTCCGTTTTCAACTTAAACAGACGAATTTGTTGTGTACTGTACAGTTTTATTGAATTGCTAAGTAGAGAGACTGATAAGGATAGGGATTTGGAAATGAGTTCTTGAGGAAAGATCATGCTCCTTGCGCGCTTAATGCTAAACAGGTATTTTATTATGTACGTCTCTATTTTCGTAAGAATTATGGGGGTGGTTGTTTACTCAACTGTTATAGTAGCAGATCAACTGAGGAATGATATGGTATAGTTCTGTGGATGTATAATAATACGGTTATGAATGGTTCTACATGCAACCTAATACCTACTCCATTACTCGAAAAAAGATCAAAAGTTATTCCATTTTATCCAATTGATCAGAAATACATTACCGAACCGATCAGCAATACATTGCTGATCAGAATATAAAGCAACTCCTTGGTATAAAAGTGAGTATCTACCACATTCGATTAACACTACAATGCCGATTGACCAATTTTTTAGGAAGTCAACTAGATAATAGGTATTTTTTATATTGGGCTATACGAAGTAGAGAGCGGCTAGTAAATTAAAGATTGGGTAAAATAGAACTGATTCTAGGTGCACTTAGCACCACTTGAAATTATTCGCAGTCAAGTATTGGATTCATGAAATAGGAAACAATAGTTAATTATGGAAAAAGTTTAAAAAAAATTGTTTGATTCTATAACTTCTACATAATGATTTCATATTTGTTCATAAATCATATATCATCAGGTCAATTAACAATTAAATTTCACTGTCCTAGATTTTGGGGTTGAGTATTTGATCTGTTGCATCCAATTATTCAATAGAATGATAATGGTAATTACTTAGTAATATTTATTTCTGGGTTTAGATGTATGTTTGTTTGTTCTAGATTTCTTCAGTTCCAACAACTAAACATGTACTTGGAATAAAATTTTGTACATCCATCCATTTGGGGCAACAAAAAAATATTGTCATATTTTTCTTCATTAGGTGGTAAAATATTTAAATCGAAAGAAGTGCATGCAGACTTCATTACTGGCATGATTGAACAACATCCGCTTGGTTCACATGAACAAGTTTACCATGCTTTATTTCCTATACTAATCCATTTTTTGTACAATCACAACTAACCAATTTACATAAAAATGTTGAAATAATTTTATTCCCACCTCTCTTCTGTTCTAAACAATTTTGTGATCATTCGGCTGGCCTTCAAACATTAAACTATTATACAATAAATTTCTTCTGTTATCTTCCTTAACTAATCGATGGAATCGGCGTTTCAATTCGACCGCTTCGATAATCATCAAATATTTCAAAACCATATCCACATTTCCTCATCAATGCTAATTAAAAAGATATTCGCGAACATTTGAAAATTTAGCTATTTGTAAATACAAATCGACTTCTGCTTCGTGATGTTATATAATAATAGTTAGGGTGACATCTCATTTGGATCGCAATAAAATGTGACAACCGAGGGAAGTGTAGGTTCTTCACCAAAATATGGGAATTTTGTTTTATTGTCACAGTTGGTTTAGCTGGGAAGTGGAAATATGTAGAACAAAATTTTAGTCACATGTTCAAAAAATGAGCCTCTTTGCTATGTTAGTTCTTTTGTCTACAGGTTTACTCATAGACGTAACTGTGTACTAAATAGTTCTGCCAAAATATGATTTATTTCTATGAAATGCGTAATCAACTGGTTAAATTCTTCATCAATTCCCTTTCCACTATTTCCTGCTTACTGGAGTGGATATCAGTATGGTTACCATCAATAATTAATTGGATTAAATTTTATAACCTATTCATTGGACTGCGAAACAGTGAAAGGATGAACATAAGCTTTAGCTTATGATTGCGTACTACATACCAAGGCAACTACAGTTTATTCGTACATTACAATGTTATCACAGCTTTTCTATACACTTGGTACAACTGCACAGCATGTACTGGTTAAAACGAGTATAAATTAATTGATTTAATATTGCATGTACTGCGCACGCTACCTACCCTCATTTTGTTAAGTTTGTGTGTGTTAACATAATGTTTAAGTAAGCATCATTTCCAAATTTCCAACCTTAAATTTTATTTGACTACCATTTCCCTTTCGAATGCATTTTGATGACATCAAATCCCACAGGTTTCTAATTTATGTTGTATGGAAACTTTTATGTCTGTTTCAACAACTGCTGGGCTATGCTGTACTCAATATGCTTCCTTTCCAACTTTGCCCATATTTCAGTTGTCTGCTTTCTGACACTTATTCCACGGTTATAATGAACATATCGGCATTTGTATATCCTTTCTCCTGCTCTTTATTAGTACTATACATATATGGTGTTGACTACAGCGCAGATGTCCGTGGCTACTTTGAATAATACTGTTAATCGATGTGTTCCAAACACTGTACAGAACGTTGGCATCATGATGTATCCCCGCTATCATCACAGTTCGTGTCCATACTATCCACTTCTTCGTTCAGGATGTGTCAACACGCTTCAGCTAAACATTATATACTCTTCGGTATGCTTTTAATTGAAGTCCACAATTTTTATTATTTATTTGACATTTCCATTAACTGTCCCGACATGCGGCAGTGCTATGCTTTCTCTATCTACAAGCTATAGAGCACAAAAAAAAAGAACGACTTGCTGCCCGCTGAAACGGAAACATGGCTGGTCCCGTAATCTTGAACCACATCTGCACGTGACGTAGGAGGTCGGTATACTGACCTTACCACATTAACAGCTCATAACATATGGCCAAAATATATTACTGTCCTTTTTAGCCTGAGTGATGATGGAGTAATGGTACGCCAACTAACCTTCGAAGAACTTCAGACATGGTGGACACACTTCAAATATTTCGTCAAGGTCATGAGATCTCTGGATGTCTGTATTATTATGGGTAAATTGGATAAATAATTATTTAAGTACAAATATTTTTTTCATTAGTTGTCACCAATCATCTTTTGAATAAAGTGCACACACTTTTTTGGTCATATAAAATCAAGGATGTAATGGTAACGATTCCCATGTTCAATTGTCTTATTTCATTACGTCCTTGGAGGATAACAGAGCAAGATTTATGATAATATTGTTATCTTTGACTAGATCGTGTTTAAATTGGTTACTTTCACTCTATCAAAATCACACATCTCATATTATATACTAATTTTCCTTTTTTGCTGTACTTCGTGGATTAGCCAATCCTAATTAATTTGTATTCATGTTTCATGAATAAATTCATTTTCCTACTGCTTTTTTTCTACGAAAGTGTATGTGGATAGTGATTTATTTACTTTTTAATCTAATACACAAGAGTATACCATCTACATTACGTAGTAACTGAGATGTATTATTTTCTATAATTTTCCAATTCATGACTTGGTTTCTTTGATATTAAGATTTCCATCAATATATCAATGAATGAAGTAATAGTTAATTTTTCACTGATGTCTGTGCTTCATAGGTTGAAACTATGTTGTTTGTTTATCTTTAGTTAAATATGATGGTATATGCAAATTTCACCACCCATACGATATTAGTGTTGCCATTAATTTCATCTATTTTTGATTATCATGCATATAATTGCTTATTTGTACCCTTTTTGGAAAACATGGTTACTATAAAGGGGTTTCTTTCATAACAGCATAATGCTACGAGAGTGAGGTGGTTCATTCAGTTACAACCTATAAATTAACTATAAATAAGACTGTGAATGATATATTTACATTAAAACACACAGTATGATTTTTGATTAGTATTTCAGTAGTTCAAGCAACATGGAATTTACGTCAGAGTTTACTTTTTTTCAATTTCATAATAAATGGTTGTATAATACGTACCTGCCCCACCTTTTGGCATATTTCAGCAGAAAATTCATTTTTCTTTTGCTTTTTCCTGTGAAAGTGTACGTGGATAATAATATATTTACTTTTTTTTATCTACTTTATAAGAGTATACCATCCACATTACGTGGTAAATGATACGTATTATTTTCTATAATTTTGTACTTCATGAGTTGCATTCTTTGATGTTAACATTTCCATTAATATATCAATGAATGAAGTAATAGTTTAATTTTTAACTGTTTTCTGTGCTTTATAAGTTGAAACTATGCTGTTTGATCATCATTACTTAAATATAATGGTATATGTAGATTTCACTACGTGTTGCTATTAATTTCATGTATTTTCGATGAACACGCATATAATTGCTTATTTGTATCGTCACTTAGCATCAACTGCATTAACTCTTTTCCATATGTGGACGTAGTAACGCACTGTGGTGTGACGTGGTCCTCTATCTTCAATACGTAAAAATTAAAAACTATAACTGACTTGAAATACGGTGTATATGCAGTACAGCTGTAATCCATCCACCAACTACAACTGTTTCACACACAGACCACTGTTATCACCAAATTATAAACTTTTCAACTGCACGTAACTTTTCCAGCGATGCAATTGTCCTTTGGGTTCATTCCCCCCCCCCCCCCCCCCGGTCAACCGATCAAACCCATTTCCTTAAGTAACTACATCCACTATGAACAGATACAACCCTACCTACATACCGCGTTCAAAGCATGGCTGTTCTAAACTGTGCATCAGTTATACTCTTCGGTTTCCAACTACAAATAACTTAGCATGTTAATTTGTTGACCACCCTATTCCTCAACAAATTGTTATCTCCAACTGTACACTACTCCTCGGGTACTTCCCTCTCTCTGAACAAAATACAATTCCCTGAGCCGCTATACCTTCTATGTCACCTAGCCCACTACAGATGATCAAATTTCTACATGTTCTACTACCATTCTGTTTGCCTATGTTGTTAGCCTTTCTTATGTTTCTTTCACAAATATCAGAATGGAGAACCAATATCAACTACTTCCTGAGTTGACAGTCGGTCCTAACTGGGATCATATACATGTACAACTGTCTAGGATGTGGAATTCAATCTCCAAAGCCACAAAAGAGGTGTACTCGACAAATCTTCATCTTCTTGATGTAAAGGTAAGTTGTAAACCCACTTAATATCTGGACATTTTAATTACCACTTACTTATATGCTGCAAGTGGATCACACTTTACTGTACCATAGGGAAACCAAAAGCATGTTGTCGTGCCAAAGAATTTGGTGGACAAATACTTATAGACATTTGAAGAACAATGTTTGTACGAGATTGAAACATTCAACGTCTACCCTTCGCAGACTATGTACCGTCCTATAGATGAGGAGTTAATGATCATCCTTCGTAATGACACCAAAGTCAAATGGCTACCACATAAACTGTACAATATTCCTAGATACAAATTTGGTTTTGTTGATAATAAAACTCTTGCTCAACGCATAGATAAGGTGGCTAAACTTACAGGTGCACTCACTTTTCCTAATACTACACATCGTATACTACCACACTACCATTTCCACTAACACTTCTCCTCATATTTCTTTGACATTCCTCTATTTTTCGTCTTCCTACCAGATGTTGGTGGGGTACTATGAGGTATTTCCAATGTTGTCCAACTGACAACAAGGACCGGATGTCAAACATCTAAAAGAGAGATTACTGTTTACACTGGAAGGTTTACCATTTACCATTGTGTCACATTTATGTCCACATATTTGATTGCTAACACCCTCCATTTCAATTTTACACGGTTCAAAAAATATATCTATTACTTTGTGGGTCGACAAAACTGACCTCATATATGTGGCCGCTATTGAATCGGAAAAACAACTACTGTCGGTTATATTCACTTCTATGGTAGTAAACTATTCAAAGGTAAACTATCTTTACTGCATTACATTTCATTCTTGAATATCAACCTTATCTCCAAATTAATAATTATAGGAGAGTTTATATTTTCATCCACCAATTCTACACAAATATACTTCAGCATTGACTGTCCAGAGGTAGCAAAATTAATTTTCGGGTATACCCCCAATTTATTTCTAACAACTATTGCTGATGCGGTACACTTCATCCTTAACCTCATTGTGACTGTATTATATTTCAGTGTCACTGACAGTGAACATAGTACCGTTACATCGATTGAGCGTCAACGACCTACAACTTCAACTACTTACGACCCGAAAATTGAAAGTACCATCGCTAATATGTTAGAAGACATACGATCTAATGACTGCCACATAATTCAATATCGTTTATTTCTATCGTTATGTTACCTTTACTTTTTGGTTAACATTTTACACTTTCTCCCTCCTTTGCAGTCAAAGAAGTAAGTCGTAAACGCAACATTGATGAAGATTAACACATCACCAAGCTGGAATTATCTTTCGTGTCCCATTTGTCGGAAGACGATGATAAAGGAAGCAACCGGTTTTATCTTCTCTAAATGCAATAACAATATTACCCATCCACTTAACAAGTCTGCATAAGTTAGTTTATCATTCAATTTCAACTCTCTTACTTTTTGTTATATCCTCATAGGTATAGGATATCTATGGAAATTATTTGCGACTGTGACTGCTTTTGATAAACATGCCGCCTACCTTCTCTAACGGAGCGTCGATGAGATGATGGATATATCCAAAACGGTACACAACTTACACCATCACTACTTTATAAATTTACATTCCTAACTTCAAACTGTCTAATATTAGCATGCAGCTCCTGTCCCACTCCTTCTTCCATTGCCTCAACCTACCTAACACTACTGTTTCTGTTTCATTAGAGCAATGGTGATGAACTGATTGGTAAACTGTTCACCAGCTTGATGGGCACAGAAGCTCGGTTTGAATTCAGACCGTCAAACTACGATATAATGAATTATGGCAAATCGTTGATTGTTAGTAGAATTTCACATATTCGCCAACCTAACAACCCTCTGGCTGATCGACCTGACCCCGTGGAACCAATGGATACAAAGGAAGGTGATGGTACACAACTAACTGCTGAGTCCAGCACTTAGAAAAATTGGTATGACTCTTTCTCAAAGCTCTCTCCATTCTTCTTACCATATCTTACATACATTTTACCTACCAACACTTTTCTTTCCTTACTCAGGTGTGAAGAACAGAGAAAAGATTAAAGTTAAGCAGGTCTATATTCCTACCCACACTCCGCCTTGATTTCCACATAACACACAAAGTAACTAACATATATACTCCGTGTAAGTGTAGGAGATCAAGGAATGTTTACAGGATGGCAGCATAACCGAACACACCGTTGGACGGGAGAATGAACCTAACTGTCACATGCTGCCTGATGGTAGGCATAGAAAATGTGGACGACTGACTGGTAGTAAGAGAAAGAAGTAGGCATCCATGTGGAAAATTGCTTGAAAACCATTGTACGTCCACAACACCACCCTACCTCTGTCTTCCCCAGTCCTAACTTGGTGTTATGTTTGCAACTATTCATCTTTATTTATTCTTGTCCTTATTTCTGCCTTCCACCACGCACCGAAAAGGTGGCTCTATTTACTTACTGTAGTTGTTTATGTAAGTTTAAGGATGTGTACTACTGTTTGTACCACTTTATTTTCAACCACTGTTCCGTGTAATAAATGACACACTTTTACACCGTCCACTTATCTTTCCTATATATATATATACTCCACTTTACTATTAACCGCTGTTAATACATACATTCTGCAATTTTACATACACTCTTCTCCAGCCATAGCTACCACCATTCTTTCCTGCATTTTTATGATGGTTACGCTCACTGACCGTCTTACCCTCCTTTTTACTACAAATATCAATGACAATTTGCATTTATTACAAACTAAACTTTCGTCAGTAGTTACTTATTGACTGCCACCCATTTTGGCACTAATAAAAGTATTCTCGGTTCAAACTGTTAATTTCAAGCTATATATATTGAAAACATATGTACACTGCAATCCTGACAATAATTTGATACGACAATTGTAATATAAATCACAGCAACCTTTATTTTGCCGCATAACTCTACACAGCATCAAAGTGTCGTTCTGCTTTTCTTCCTTTCGCCACTATATATATATTTCGTAAACAATACAGTGGAATATAGTTTGGTAACTAAAATACTGTAGACATATTTATTTTTCACTCTTTCTCCTAATATTTCTTTATTAAGTTTCCATGAGTCAGGTTAGTTTATCAACTTTCATAATGTATTTACTCAATACTGATGTACAGAAAGTGGATGGTGTCAAGGTCTACTATATATGGGTGCTTACTACTACTCTGTACTATAAATTTGCAAAGACGGGCTGTCACTCTACTAAAGAATTTAAATTGGTAATGAACTGTCAAATCTTTCATTCTGCATGAATATAGTCCAATATGAGCTACCAATTTTGTCCACCGTTATCATATACGTCACTTACTATTTCAGTGTATCATTTTAGGTAGTATTTATTACACTAATATATTTTACGATGTACGCATCATTTCTAAACTGTATTTGCCAAAAATGAAATTTACACCGACAAAAGTGGATGTACCTATTATTGCTTACAATCACTTCTTTACTTTAATTAGAATTGAAAAACAACAGTCATCATATTATCTACTGCCTTTGATTGACGGTGCATCTTGGTTGGGTTTCACCGCACCAATGGTTGATAACAATTCATTTTTAAATTCTTCAACGCCTTTTTTGATTTTTAATGTGATTTAAACAACGTAAAATTGTCCATCTTTAATCAGTTACAAAAGCTAAACTGATTTATTTTAAAAAAAAACAGGTTTCTTTACTGCATTGTCTCTACCAATCGTTTTATTTTCCAAAAACTTGCGGCTAATATATTTTCTAAAAACCCAAAGACTAAACAACTAAACGCCCAACTTATTTTCAAATATTTTTTGTGTTCTCCACTATCTGTTTTCACATCAAATGGCATGGTATAACAATGCGGCACGGTAAGGAATAAAGGGGAGATGGGAGGACAAAGAACGAGTTTTAAAAAACAAAATTTTATTCCTCCACACTTTTTCAGGATTAGCCAAATCTCCCTCTAACCCATTCTGCGTCCCTTCTTCTCCAACCACTATTTCACACCAAAATAAAAAATAGAACTCAAAATTTAATTAGAAGCCAAACGGGCCATAACAAGTTGAACCTTTAACAATTTTCAACTATACATAACAAGATGTAAACTAAATAAATTGAAGTCAAAGAAGATAGTTGATTTTCCTAAATAAGGCTTTAACTTTTTCCTTACAATTCTTCCTTCCTGCAAACGAATAACTTTAGATACACTATTCTGCACTTTGGTTATGTCACTACTGCAAATTTTTAACACTATTTTTTTTTTGCTTACCACAATTTCCAACTACCTCAGGACTGAAGATAAAGCTGGAGGGGTTAGGAACCAGCCCTGTACATTAGCTGTACATACTGCTTTAACAAACAATTGGATTACATTCAATTGGACCTACAATTACATGGAAATACCAGCACTGCCCGTGTGCGTAGCATGGGCCACACACTAGTATATATAAAAACTTAAAAACACTAAAATAATATCGATATAAGTGTAAGAGATTGAAAATCATTTTGAGAAATATTTTGAAAATATTATTTTAGACCAAAATTGTTGAAAAACAGTTTAAAACAAAATCAGAGAAGAGGAGATAGTTCGGAATAGTGCTATCAAGGTTTTAACATAAATTCTATGACTCTATAACTTATCTGGAATATCTTGAACTCTTCAATGCTCATGAGTCTTCATTCTCCAACTTTTTAAGCTCTGTATCAGCATCTTGAATCTACTCTTGATACTATAAAGTCTTTTTAATCAACATTTGTCTAATATCCTGCACTAAATACTATATATAACATGACAAAACATCAGTATTTATATTTTATATAATGTCTATAATTGTTATCATCAAAACCAATACCTAAGGTACTAATAATTTCCTTTTTTGATGATGACAACTCTGTATATAGAATATAATATAACCCCCGGATTACAAAAACCTCCTTTAATATATGCCTAGATTTTATATATTTCTCCCACTTTGTCATCAACAAAACCACCTAAAGCTATAACTCTGACGCTAACTCTTGCTCTGATTCTAACTCCCCCTAAATAAAATATTATAGACTAATGACACATAATGACGATAAGAATGATTTATGTAAGAACAATAAGTGATATTTAAAATGAGATAATCAAGAAATGGAAATAATGATAAGAATGTTACATAATGAATGATAAGTGATAACACAAATCATTAATAGTAACCAAACCAATACATATATATATATATGTATGTATGTACGTACGTACGTACGTATTCATTAAATACCACACCAAAATCTAGTCACATTTTAAAATGTACATATAAGTAAGTAAAATAAATGTTGAATTAAATTAAATATACACACCACACAATCAAATTAACGAAGACAAGTACCATCCTAAAGTGATTTCCTAATAATCAAGGATTTGTGAATAGGACAATGAGGATAATGAAGGCAAAAGTTCCTCTTTTGTTCTAGGAGATTTCCATTTCGATCGAAACATAGTTTTTCGACGCATCGAACTTTCATCTTCCTCCATGTGTTCTTCCTCTTCTTCTTCTTCCTCCTCTTCCTCGTCATCGTTGCCTTAGGTAGGAGAAGGGAAGGAAAACGATAAATCTCTTCTCTAGAATGTTTAGGATTAGAGGAGGCCTTGTTTTATTTGTTTCATAAGTTTAAAACAGTGAGAATACAAAGAAATGAAGAAGAAGTCGAAATTTGGTTATTATATAACCACCAATTTGAATGTTAGAGGGAAATTCTAAAAAATATTTATCGTCATATGTCGACATAGTGGGACATGATATGTCGACATCTATGTTATAATTTTTATTATTTTGTTTTTCTTTATATTTTGTAATTTTTACTTCATTTTTTTATATTTTCGATAGAATTCTTAACTCTCTTCTTAACTTAGTAAAAGAAATTTGATTCAATGGGTTTGTTAATATATCAATTATTTGATTTTTAGTGTTTATAAATTCAAGTGATATTATTTCTTTGTTTATGTCATCTCTTAAAAAATGGAATCTTATATCAATATGTTTAGTTCTAGCATGATAAGTTGGATTTTTAGATAGAATGATCGCACTTGTATTATCATAGTATATTGGTGATTTAGTAAAATTTAAACCAAAATCTTTTCATGTTTGTTGCATGGAACAGGATAATGCTTTGTAGAAATATATTCTGCTTCTATCGTAGACAGAGTACAGAGTTTTGCTTTTTACTAAACCAGAAAACAAGAGAGTGTCTTAAAAAGCGACAAGTTCCACTTGTACTTTTTGGTCTGATTTGCAATCAACATAGTCAACATCACTATATGAAACTTATTTAATAAAGTCTTCTTTGGGTAAAAGAGTACATAGTCTTATGTGTTATTTACATATCTCAAAATTCGTTTTATGGATTTTAAATGGTTTCTTTAGGTTGAGATTGATCTTGCACAAAGACAGACATTATACATTATATCAGGTATACTACCAGTTATATAGAGTAGCGATCCAATCATTCCTCTATATAATTTTTTATCTGCATCTTTTGAATTTTTTTTCTTTGTTTAATTTTTCATTACCTGCCATAGGAGTTGGTTTACCACTAGACATACCAAATTTCTTGATTAAATCTTTAGTATATTTTTCTTGACTTATAAAAATTCCGTTACTTAGGTGTTTTATTTGTAATCCTAGAAAATAATTTAGTTCTTCCATATGACTCATTTTAAAATCCTTATTCGTTTTTTCTTGAGAATTCCTTATTTAGTTTATCGTTAGTAGATCCAAAAATGATAACATCTACATATATTTATATTAACTGAATATCATTTTTATCTCGTTTAATAAAAATTGTATTATCTACTTTACCTATTTCAAAATTCGATTGTAATAGATAGGATTTAAGTCTATCATACCAAGCTCTTGGAGCTTGTTTCAGACCATATAAAGCCTTCTTTAATTTGTAAACATGATCAGGTAGTTTTTCATCTTCAAAACGTGGAGGTTGTTCTTAAAATGCACTTTTAACATCAATTTGACATAACTTAAAATTATTACGATTAGAAAAAGCAAATAAAATTCATATAGCTTTTGATCTTGCTACGAGTACAAAGGTTTCATCAAAATCTATTCCTTCTTCTTGACAATAACCTTGTTCAACTAATAGAGGTTTATTTCTCACAACTTCTCCTTGTTCATTCATTTTGTTTCTATATACCCATTTAGTTCCTATTATGGATTTATCCTCGGGTCTTGGTACTGATTCTCGTACATCATTTGTTGCAAATTGATTTAGTTTCTCTTGCATAGCAAGAATCCATGAATCATCAGTCGATGCTTCCTTTGGATTTTTAGGTTCAATAGTTGAAATAAAAGTAACATTACTCTGTTTATTTAGTTGATTTCTAGTTTTAACAATCGATTCAATATTTTCAAGTATGTTTTCTATATGGTAATCTTTTAAGTATTTTGCTCTTTTATTTGGATGTGAATTTTCTGAATTATTATTATTTTCGTTTCTGGTAATCTCATTACTACTAATTTTGTTTGGGTTATCAATGTTTTCTTCTTCATCAATATTTGAATTATAAACTTTAAAATTTTCATAAAATGAGAAATGTAATGTCACTTCAATAGTCTTAGTTCTAGTATTGAAACCTCTATAAGCTTTACTTATATCTGAATATTCAATAAAGATTCCTTTATCTAATTTAGCATCAAATTTATCCAAATTATCTTTAATATTTAAAATAAAATGTTTACTACCAAAAACTCTAAAGTAGGATACTCTAGGATTTTTATTGTAGAATATTTCACATGGTGTTTTCTCAGTTAATGGTCTTATTAAAATTCTATTTGATACATAACTTGCAGTACCAACTGCTTCAGCCAAAAAAATTTCAAGTAAATTTTCATTTAGCATAGTTCTAGCACACTCTTGAATTCTCCTATTTTTATGTTTTACCACTCCATTTTGTTGTGGTGTTTTTGGAAATGAAAAATTATGAGTTATACCTTTCTTATTAAAGAAACTCAAAATTTTCATTTTGGAATTCTCCACCGTGGTCAGTCTGAAGAGTTTTAATTTTACTAGTCATTTGATTTTGAATTTGTTTGACAAAGATTTTAAACATTCAAAAGCATCACTTTTAAGTTTTAAGAAAATCGTCCAGGTAAAACTAGAATAACCATCTTATAAATACATATCTACTGTGATTTATAGATTGTATTTGTGAATGATCGAAAAGATCTAAGTGAAGAAGTTCAAGGGGTTGAGAGGTGGAAATCATATATTTTGTTTTAAAAGAATTTTTTCTAGGTTTTCCTAATTGACATGCATCACATAAATTATTAACTTTAAAATTCATTTTGGGAAGACCTCTAACTAGATCATTTTTAGCAATTTAAGATATTAGTTTCAAATTCAAATGACCAAATCTTTTATGCCAAATCCAAGGATCACTTATTCAACCAAAAGACTCATTACCTTCAAGACATTTATCTTTTAAGAATTTAATTTTGAAACCCTTATCACTCAATTGATTAATACTCAACGGATTATGCTTTAAATTCCTAACTAATAAAGCATTAGGAATAGTAGGAGTTTTATAATTACTGACGTTGCCAATGTCAATCACATATCCTTTAGAGTTATCTCCGAAATTTACTGATCGACTATCTCTGTAAATTATATCTTTCAAAATCTTCGGATTTTCAATCATGTGTCTTGAACATCCACTATTCAATATTCATTTGTCTCTTTTGATCTGTAGTGTTTGATCGTCAGGTGCACGTTCCTCAAAAGCCATGTAAAATATTTGTTCCTGGAATTCATACATTTTCAAAAGACCGCACGATTTTTTATAATGAATACATGCAAATTTATGGAACAACATTATGATGATTTCACAAATTATCTTTTCGAAAATAGTGTTAAAAATATTATCAAAAATTTCCATCAAAACTATTTCAAAAATTAGATTATGAATACTTACTAATGCTCTGATCCAAATGTGGGTCGGCGGAAAAGGGACCTTAATGCTAAATTAACACTAGAGGGGGGTGAATAATGTTTAATGGAGTATATGAATATTTTTCAATTTTTTTAAGATTATACTAGGAATAATGTAAATAACACTCATAGAAACAATCACAAAATCATAGTGCAGATAAAAGTAAATGCAGTAAAAGTAAAAAAGAAAGAATGCACTATGATTATATACTGGTTCCGAGTTACCCTACATCTAGTCCGACATGATTCCTTGTATAGATTTCTTTTCAACTAGTAAATGCAAATACAATATGATTTCAAGGCCACGAGACACACCCTCCAGAATCCAGACCTCAAGGTAAAGTAACTTGATTTCCAGGCTACAAGCATACCTACTAGATTTTTAGGCTACTAAGAAGACCCAATTGCTTTTATGAGCTACAATCACACCTACAAGTGTAGTTGTATGATTTGCTAGAGTTTTATAGACTCATATTTTCGATCTTGATTACAGTTGATCCTATAACTCTTGAATAGCACTTTGATCTTGGTTTGAGTGAGAAAGATGAGGGAAACCAAAGAGTAGATGAAGGAGAATTAAATTGGCGATGATTGAATTTGATTCTGGTTTAATTTCAGTAGAGTTTGGGTATATTTTGTTTTAGAAAATGAGAGATTGGAAAAAGGAGAGATGAATAAGAAAATTATATTTCAAAATTCGTTTGGAAGTCTGGTATTTATATAGGAATAACGGCCATATTCATTCGTGAAGAGGTACGACGAAAAGACACTTCTTTTGAAATCTAAATTTTGAAGAAATTGACCACAATATCGATATACATATATAGAGTATGTCGACTTACTCTTTTTAAAATTTAAAAATACTTTAAAACATTATTTTGAAAACTCATTGTTTTGTAAAATAGTCTGATATTTTATAAAATCATTTAAGCATAGTTTATACATATTTTAATCATAAGAAAAATTAATAAAACTTTATGTAAATTTTTAATATAATGTAAATAATATATATATATATAATCAATATAATTATAACTTATCAAAGTATAAACAAAAGTTTAATATATATATATATATATATATATATATATATATATATATATAAACTTAAAAACACTAAAATAATATCTTTATAAGTATAAGACATTGAAAATCATTTTAAGAAATATTTTGAAAAGATTATTCTAAAACCAGGAATTTGAAAAACAATTTTAAAAAAAAACTAGAGAAGGAGAGAGAGATCGAGAAAGTGCTATAAAAGTTTTAACATAAATTTTACGACTCTATAACTTATCTAGAATATCTTGAAATCTTGAACTCTTTAATACTCATGAGTCTTCATCCTCTAACTCTTGAAACTCTATATCAGCATTTTGAATCTACTCTTGATACCGTACAGTCTTCTTAATCAACACTTGTCTAATATCCTGCACTATATACTATGTATAACTTGATAAAACATTAATATTTATATTTTATATAATGCCTATAGTTTTTATCATCAAAACCAATACCTAAGGTACTAACAGTTTGTGATGTAACTATGAACACATATCAACGTACATATTAACTATGTAGACTATCTATATATTGCATGTGCAGTATACACGCGGGAGTGTATTTAATATGCTTGTAATATCATAATCTAGTTTAAATTAAATAAAACCTATTTTAAACAAATCAATTAAAATATCATAAACTTTTTAAAATATTTTAAGTGTAACTCCTAATTAATTACACCCTCGTAACATTGGTTTCATATTAATGCCTCCACAAATAACATATTGACTCTTTACTGACCAAAGTAATGATATAAAAATAAGTAATCGTTAGTAATATATATATATATATAAGAGGGTATATTTGGTATACTTGACTTTATATAATTTCAAACAGATTAAAATAAAATAAAATAAGATCTTATTTTCAATATTAGATTAGATCTGATAAACTGTTTAGACTTCATATGCCCAATAGATCCAAAATAAGATTTTATTTTAAAATCTACCAATTTCACCCACTTCCGACTATTCCAGTTCCTTTAATGGTATTGAAGCCCTTGCGATCTAAATTAGCAATATTAAGGCTAACTTTTAAAGTTTATCCATTTACTGCGGTGTCTAAAAAGATGGTGTCTAAGATTGAGCTTGGATAATTAAGTACTCTATCATAATTGGCTCGAAGAATAATGTAAGCCTAAATGTTATTCCTAATACAAACACCCAAGGCCTTGGGATAATTTTCAAAATCTAGTTTGAAAATTAAAATTATATTTAAAATTAAAAGGTTGACATAAAATATACAAGAAAATTTTATAATAGTTAACAAAAGCATTCAAATTTTTTTTCTAAGAAACCGAATAATTGATTTTAAAATTCAAAATTTAATTAATATGATTAATTAAATAAAATAATGAATTTTTTTGAAGCGGATTCAAACAGCCTTTATATAAAGCCAAAAAAAACTGTACAAAGGACATGTAATGCCCAATATATACAACCAAACACAAAAAAAAACTCAAACCAAATATAGCCCCGCACACAATATACCAGTGGTACATGCTACAATAGCTACGCACTATAAGCCAAAACATTCACATCAGGTCCTCATGGAAAACCTGCTATGAAAAGAACGGGATAGCAACAAATAAGCAACTCCAGAGCATCGAATTCATGCAAAAAAAACTCTACAGCACCAAAGATGATCCATAATACTTCTTAACGACTAAAGCAAAGAAGATAATGAAGCATCAATCTTCGTGCACGCCAATATGATAGCGCACATGATCGGGAATATGCCTAACATTATCTCCACCAATATATCTAAGCACACCAGTATGACAGCACATGTAGCATGATGTTACACAAAGCACCAAATTCATTCAAAAACTATAAACTTGATTCTACGGTTGTAAAAAAATAAATCTCTCACTGCACAACCACTCTATAATAGAACAAAGAACCAAAATGTGATAACCCGGAATTACGGGATATTTGAAATTGAAATATATAATTGATTTTAATATTTGAAAGTTAGTTACTACCTTGAATTTCAAATATCGTTGTTTATTGGATAATTAAAATATCTAAGTTAATAATTTGAAATTGGTTTATGTGGTAAATCTTGGATTTTTAGCTAAAAAAATATTTCAAAGGCTTGTAAAATTTGTATTGATAATACTGAAGATAGTGAAAATGTTAAACTTGAATTTTGAAGCGTTTTGTTAAGTTTTGAAATTTTATAGTTTAAATTGAATTTAAAAATAGCCTTCCGAGTCACAATCTCGGAATTCGGCGAAACCAGCTCCATTAGATCCGTAATAGTGTTTTATTATCGGATTTCAATTTTCATAGCATTTGGAGTTGTGTAATCGTACGGAAGATAAACGCGCTGAAATTTATATTGATAATTTAATAAATAACTGGGTCCAAAAGGCTACCTTCTCTATACAATCGAATTAGGACTCGAAACCTTTTCTAGTGCGTTCAGAATAGGGGTTTAACATTATAAACGTCTGGCGGCACGCCTCGATAGGAAGTCAAAATTTTAAGTGGTGATTTCATGCTAATTCAAATTTGAAATTTAGATAAGTTGACTAGTCAAAAATTTATTCACATCAGCGTTTTGTATCTCATTCTCATTCCAACACCTGTCAACCCAAAAATCTACTTCTCCTCCATTAGTCAACCACGTGAGATCTTTGAACACGCGTCTACCATTTATAAAAAATAAATAAAATAAAAATATAGAACGAAGCTGCATTCGTTCCTACGAAGTCATTAGAAAATCGAAACCTCCCTCTATAATAAAAAAACCCAGTCGATTACCCGTACCCTAATTCAAATTCGAAATCAAGAAAAAATATAATAAGAGAGCGAAAGGATTCGCGTTTCGGCTAAGCTTGGAAAGACGATGACTTCAGCATCGCGATGATTGTGAGCACGGCGAAGACGAATCGTGGGAGACTAGTGTTCGAATGGTGGAATCCCGCAAGCGTGACGCATTGTCGAAGCAGTGAGGTCGAGTCACATGAGATTAGGTGTTCCTACAGACAATGGTGGCTCCTGATGTTCGAAGGGCATACGTTAGGAAGGGTTTTCGGCCCAAGCTCGAACTCGAGCGACAGTTGTGAGGCTGAGAGGGTTTCTGAGGTAATCTTTTACTTAAATTATTATCGCATAAAAATATATATAGAAATATAAGGTTTAAAACAGAAAGTGAATGCAACACTAAGTTTATAGAGCAGTTCGTTCTCCTAGAATTTTAGATTTATGTATATATAGTAAGGTAGTTTTTGAAAACAGTGAGTTTAACTCTGTGATTTCAAAACAATTTTGTTTTTTTATAATTTTAAACAGAATTAAATAGGAATAAGAAAAGAAACAAAAACATAGGATTTTAAATGCTATAGAATTTATATGGATTTACATAATGTATATAAGTTAAAGCAGAGAAACTTTGGGACAGTTAGTAAATTTCTATTATTATTTTTAGAAGAGAAAAAAATTTGAAAATAAAATATATGTATAAATATATATATACATCTGTTTTAATAGGAAAATAATAAAACAAGGAATTATTTTGTATAGATAAAATTTGAAAGGAATAGGAATTAAAAAAATGTTATAGAGTTTATATAATTGAAATTTTATAAAAAAATAGATTTTTAAATCCATAAATTATTTTTATACATATAGTTTCAAAAGAGAATAAAATTACAGATATACCTATTTTCATTTACTGGTTTGTTATTTTTTAAAAATAAAAAATAAAAAAATAAAAATAAAATAAATAATAATATATTTAGAGTAATTAGGTTTGTTAACTAACTTGTATAATTATTTTAGTTGCTAAAAGCTTTTAAAGGGAAATTTTTAGTTAGATTAAATAGTTAGTTAATTAAATGGTAATTAATTGTTCGATCGATTCAAATATTTATTAAACCGTATAAATGTTTATACAAGGTCTGAAATCATGAAGAAATCAAGCTGGAATGGAAATTGGGTTACAAATTAATCAAAGGTGAGTTAATCTCACTCATCTGGGTTTTATTTGAATTTAAATAGTTAAATTTATAATTGTTGATTGTGTGCTTAGATGATAAATTATTATCAGTTATATTGAATTACACCCTATGCGCCATATAATAGCGGATGATATCATTTAAATCCATATACCGCGATATTCCACCTCGAAGTGGAATTGGTATTATATATGTATTTGGATT
Organism: Allium cepa; assembly: GCA_030765085.1. Classification (NCBI taxonomy): domain Eukaryota; kingdom Viridiplantae; phylum Streptophyta; class Magnoliopsida; order Asparagales; family Amaryllidaceae; genus Allium; species Allium cepa. The sequence goes on from CM060932.1 coordinate 897,580,544, forward strand.
GATTAATTTCCCGCATTATATAGCGGATGAGACCCTATGTGCCGCATAATAGCGGATGATATTATTTAATCTCATATAACGCTATATTCCACCTCGAAGTGGAATTGGTATTTTATATTGTGCCAACATCTATGGATGCAGGAAAACGGGTTCCAGGGATCCAACAGGATTCCTTAAAATATTTGATTTTTTAACTATTCAGTGTTATGATTTATTGGAAAATCTGTAATAGATTACGATGGTAATTGGAAATAATGGATGCTATGGTGTAATTGAATATTTTTGGGTATACGGGGTTACCAAAAATATATAGATTTGATTTTTTAAAAGAAAATTAAAAGAGAAAATTTGTAAGTAAAATAATTTAGAGAATTTAGGATAAATTGATAAAAGTGAATTTTTAAATTCTAATAAATAAATTCCGAATATGGAAAAGGAGATTTTGAATAAATGTGGAAATAATGAATTTTAAAACCTAAGTAATATTATTTAAAGAAATAAAGAATTTATTTTAAATTAAAGGCTTTTGGAAATGATAAAGAAGGAATTTGGAAAAGTATGAAATTGGTAATTTCAATTAAATAAGATTTTAAATCATAATTTAAGAAGTAAAATCTGAAGTCATTGGGTTTTGAAATAAAAATAAAGTAAGTAAAGGAGTTTATTTTGAAATAGAGTAAAATCTGAAAATCAATTTGAAAACTGATAAAGTATTTGAAACTGTGATTTTAAAGGAAAAAGACTATGGGACTTTATAAACTGGGTTTATAAAGTAAATTAAGATAACAGTGGATATTTTGGAAGTATAAATTTCACGACGGAAATTTATAGAGGAATGGGTAATTTGTTTTAAAAATGAATAGTGGTTTATTTTTAAATGGCGTGAAAGAGAAGTGGATTCCCTGAAAAGCTGAGTACGTTTTCAAAGATGATTTTTAAGTACAAGTTGAAAGTTTTAAAGTTATTTAAAGGAATGTTTTTAAGAAATTGTTATTTAAGTTGTTAAAATTTTAGAAAGGTAAATATTTATTAAGATTTATTATTAATATCTAAAATTTATAAAGTAGTTTTATTTTAAAGATAGTTTGGTTAAAGTTTTATTTGAAAATTTGTATAGAATTTCATAACTCTTATTTTAAATTTAATTTGGATTAACTTTTATTTTAGAAATTAGTTTTATATTTTATAAAGTAGTTTTATTTTAAATATTTTCAAACATATATTTTTGAATAAAGTGTTTAAGTAGTTTAGTTTAAATGTTTTAAGGTATATTTTATAATAAAGTATTATAAACTATTTTAAAATCTAAAGTATTTTATACTTGGTGATTTCAGTGGGAATTGAGAATATTTGGGGAATTTATTCCGTGAGAGAAAAATGGTTTTGAATTTTTTTTCAAAAAGGGTTGAAAAGTGGAAGAATATCTTGCGAAGATATTTTGAGGTTAATCAATAATTTGGAAGAAATTATTATGGCTTGATGATTGTTTGTGAATGTTAATTGATAGTTAAATAACCGACTATCAATATTGGCCAATGCGTTGATCGTTTCGACGAGACCGGGTTCGGGATTTGTTTTCCGAAAACCACTTCGATCCGGTTTGAACGTTTTCGTGAGGTAGACAAGAGCTAAGAGTCGAAGATGGAGCAGTGAAGTGCAAGGGCTACTAATCCTGTGGGTGATTCAAAAATGGATGTAGTAGGATTAGTGCCTTCGGTTCCGTTCGAAACCTGGACGGACTTGTATGGATGAATGCTTTCAGAACATCGTTACGAAGACGATGAGCATTCTAAGTGAAATGTTCTAAAAAGGTAACGCTTAGCCTCGAGCCTTACCAACCGGGAATGACTGAAAATCAAGGGTTATGCAGCAAGGCTAAGTGGGTCGCGCCTATTAGGGTAAGGTCATACCTGTCTAGATGTCCCTTTATTTCGGCTGTGTGGTGCGGTTGCTGATCCTAACCGTGAGGTGATCTTAGTCGGGATTATCCAGTAAGGGGTAGTCCCGGTCTTGTGTTGCAAGGGATCGGGTGGGATCCTCGGTACGGTGATCTAGGCCACGTACTGTGGTAGGTGGTACCCCAGTGCCTAGTCATTAGTTGGAAATCCATTCTCCCTGTATGCCTTTATGGTTTTGTGTGTACACCTATTAGCTGGAATTTAATAAATGTAACAATTTCGGCTATTTGAATAAGTATTTGCATATAGACACTTTTATAATATCAGAGGATTTTGATAAGAAATGTTTTGACTATCGTAAGGTCAAAACCCGACATGTTGACTTGTGACGTGGTCTTACGAGATGCCTTTGATTTTCAAAGGATTTTGAAACTTTAAAATCCAATTGAATGTGTTTTCTCACGCTGTATTCCAGACTGACTCGGGTGTTATTTAACTATAATGCTCGGGTCAGACCCACTATTATAGAGTACAGATTCTAGATGGACTGCGCTGTGGAGCTCAAGAGACGAGCTGGTGGCGAGACGTATCCGACATAAATGATGTATATTCCGCCGTGTATTCAGTTTTGGAAGGATGAGATGCATAACCATCCTGAGTTATGTTGTTGATTGTATTGAATTCTGATGTTGTATTTTGATGATGTATGTTTAAAACAGATATAATTTCTTTTGGTGTAAAGATATGATATTATCTATTATATTTTATTCCGCTGCGATGATAAGATTCTATTGTTGTTTTGTTTTCTCTTCTTCTACCTTCTTATTCTTAAGATCCTAATGGTTCGATTTTGGGGCATCGAAAATCGAGTCGTTACACTTGGTATCAGAGCTGTTGGTTAAGCGGAATCTTGGCTCTAGTGGGAATTACTCAAATAGAGTCTGTAGTACTCTAGAATGAGTTTGAAAGTATTAATAGATATGAGCGTGTATTTGTTGGTGAATATAAATTTTGTTTTATATTGTGTTCATTTATCGGTTGAGTGTTTATGAATTCTGGTCGATGTGTGGGACGCCATGGCATCGATAGGGAATTCTAAACTCTTAAACAAGATAAACCGACATAGTATTGTTTTTAAAATAGGGTAAATGAAATAATTTTACCCAAATTATTTTTGTATATAAAATAAATAATTTTTTGTAAATTATTATAGTTATATATGGTCGTTTAGTTGTTAGGAGATGATAATATTAAAATATTATCATTTAAGTGAAAGTTGAATAAAGGATTAAAATTTTAACCAAAGGTTAAGGAATAAATTTATGCAACAAAATGAAATTTATAAATGTAAATTATGAATGTAATTTATAATTGAAATAAAAATTTCAAAGTAATATTTGAATATGAATTAAAAGAATTTGGAATTGAAACTTTGGAAATTGAATTCCTTTGAGTTTGTAAACGATTTTCAAAGGTTTTTGAGAAATAATGGTGATATTATTACGGAAAATATTTTGAATTTTTGAAATCTGGAGAGATTTGGAATTTAAAAATATTTGAAAATGTTTTGGAGAGATAAAAACATTTAACTCTCTTCGGTCGCTGGAAAATAACTTCGGTGATGACTGCAGCATCATCGATGTTCATTTTCGAGTTTCCAATGGAAGAAATTGCTACCCGAATGATTTAATTTGGAGTTGTTTGCAAAATTGGGTTGATTTTAAAAATTCAAGGAATAATTGGATATGCAATTGAATTATGGATTTCAAAAATGGTTTTTGAAATGTTGTAGTTTTGGTTTGGTAAAACCGTTTAACTTTAAAATTCAAAGGATAATTCAATACCAAAGGATTTTGGATATAATTAATTTCAAAGATGATTTTGAAATATTGAGTAATTGATAAAAAGACTCTGGGATCTTATTTAAAATATATATGGAATTTAATTAAGTTGGAAACTTAAGGAAGATTAAAAATTTGAATGGAAATGGAATGCAATTGAATCCAGTACATAAAAGTAAAAATTTATTTTATTGTAAGTGAATTTGTGGAAGAACAAATTTATTTAAATTTGTAAGTAATTGAATTAGAATTAAAGTTGAATAATGGAATCAATTTAGATTGCGTTGAGAAAAGTGAATTGTAAAGGAACTAAAAGAAGTAAAAGTTTAGAAATAAACTTTTTTATTGAAATTTGTGGAATTAGATTCAACTTGTAAAGGGTCAAATAAAGGTAAGTGTGACTAGAGAATAAAGTTAGAAAGATACGCCAATTAAAGAAGGTTGGTAAATGGAATGGAAATAAAATTGTGGATAGACAAATGAATTTGCATTTGTAAGTAAATAGGATTTAAACTAAATATCGGGAATTAATTTGAATTGTGTGTAATGGAAGTTAGTCAAGATTTGACTAATTAAAATAAAGGGCTAAGATAAAATTTGTGAGTAAACTAATTGATTCTAGAGGGTAAACAAATGAATTGGAATTTGTATATTGGAAAATATTTAATTTAAAATATGTAAGATAAAGTGAAGTTATAAAAGTTATTCGAAGTGAACTAAAATTATAAAAGTTTGGAAATAAGAAATTGTTTAAGATTTAAGATAAATTAGTAAATGGAACTAATTTAAATAAGGATATGAACCAGTTGTGAATGGAAGATATTTGATAAAATTCAATATTCAGAATTTGAAGATGAACTGAATTCAAAAAGACTTGATAATGAAAATTTGGATGAAATTGGGAATAGAAGTGATTGATATTTAAAGAAATTAGTAGTGGGACTAATTAAAGAAATGATTAATTGAATATGGATTGAGATAAAGGAAAATAGAATTCATATTGAATTCAGAATAAAATTGAAACTAGATTTGTAAACGGAAAACAAATTCAAGATTTGAATAGAAGTAGATATAAACTAAAGTAGTGAGATAAAAATAAATATTTAAAGTGTGTAAGATATTTATGTTGGACTTAAAAAAAATGTATGATGAAATTCTTGAGTAAAGTGGGTGTTGGGAAGAATATTCTGAGTGAATAATTAAATTAAGATTAAGTGAAGTTGTGAAACGGGGTAATTGTGGATAAGTGAATAGAAATCAAAATAATGTGAATAAAAGAGAATGGGTATAAATATGTAAGATGTACGTATATTATTTTATTTGCATAATGATTTGATCCAGATTCGAGCACAGAATTTCGAGATAGTTATATCGATCCGAGTTAGGATTTTTCACTCGATTTTTGACGACGAACTCTGGATATGGATTTTTGATTGATTCTGGAAATTCTCTATCATAGTTTGTGGCTATGCAAGGAGAATGACGGTTTGAAACCAGATCTGAGTCCGCACTAGAAAGTCGGGTGGATGATACTAGTTCGGAAGTGAAATTTTGTGATCGAGTAGGCGATCAAATTGGGTGTTGCGTACGGATGATATATGTGCATCATACGGGTGTGAATGAAATAGGTATGAAAACTTTTGTAAAGAAACATGTAAAGGAATTTTGAATGTTATAATTGAACATTATTGCTTAGTAGAATATTCAGGTGTTAAAAGCAAAAGGAATTGGGAGTTTTGGTTTTTGAAAATAAATTGAAATTTGCTCGGCAAAGGTATGTATGTATTTAAATTTCTGTATGAAATTTGATGGTTTTCTGGTCTAGCCACATGGCCTTTTTGTTTTCTTTTGAGATTTGGGCCCGTAGAGGCATTTCGTAGTTGTACCAAGCTAGCCGCGCAAAGGAGACGCTAGCGAAATTTTCTAAAATTTAGGGAGTTAGAAAATTTTTGGAATTTTTTTGATAATTTAGAATTTGAATTATATGGTTGAGATTGTAATGTTGTTTGGAAATTTTGGATAGGATTGAAAGGTTAGTAAGGGTAATAGTCTTATTATAAAAAGATTGTTTTGGGTATTATTTAAACTATTAGGATTGAGAATAGTAACGGGTTATGGACCATTTCTCTTAACTAATAATTTCGGGGACGAAATTCTTTTAAGGGAAGGAATGTGATAAGCCAGAATTTCGGGATATTTGAAATTGAAATATATAATTGATTTTAATATTTGAAAGTTAGTTACTACCCTGAATTTCAAATATTGTTGTTTATTGGATAATTAAAATATCTAAGTTAATAATTTGAAATTGGTTTATGTGGTAAATCTTGGATTTTTAGCTAAAAAATATATTTCAAAGGCTCGTAAAATTTCTATTGATAATACTGAAGATAGTGAAAATGTTAAACTTGAATTTTGAAGCGTTTCGTTAAGTTTTGAAATTTTATAGTTTAAATTGAATTTAAGAATAGCCTTCCGAGTCACTATCTTGGAATTCGGCGAAACCAGCTCCATTAGATCCGTAATAGTGTTTTATTATCGGATTTCAATTTTCATAGCATTTGGAGTTGTGTGATCGTACGGAAGATAAACGCGCTGAAATCAATATTGATAATTTAATAAATAACTGGGTCCAAAAGGCTATCTTCTCCATACAATCGAATTAGGACTCGAAACCTTTTCCAATGCGTTCGGAATAGGGGTTTAACATTATAAACGCCTGGCGGTATGCCTCGATAGGAAGTCAAAATTTTAAGTGGTGATTTCATGCTAATTCAAATTTGAAATTTAGATAAGTTGACTAGTCAAAAATTTATTCACATCAGCGTTTTGTATCTCATTCTCATTCCAACACCTGTCAACCCAAAAATCTACTTCTCCTCCATTTGTCAACCACGTGAGATCTTTGAACACGCGTCTACCATTTATAAAAAAAATAAAAAAAATAAAAATATAGAACGAAGCTGCATTCGTTCCTACCAAGCCATAAGAAAATCAAAGCCTCCCAGTTTCTATAATAAAAAAAACCCAGTCGATTGCCCATACCCAAATTCAAATTCGAAATCAAGAAAAATATAATAAGAGAGCGAAAGGATTCGCGTTTCAGCTAAGCTTGGAAAGACGACGACTTCAGCATCGCGATGATTGTGAGCACGGTGAAGACGAATCGTAGGAGGCTAGTGTTCGAATGGTGGAATCCCGCAAGCGTTACGCAATGTCAAAGCAGTTAGCTTGAGTCACATGAGATTGGGTGTTCCTACAGGCGATGGTGGCTCCTGATGTTCGAAGAGCAGACGGTAGGAAGGGTTTTCGACCTAAGCTCGAACTCGAGCGACAGTGGTGAGGCTGAGAGGGTTTCTGAGGTAATCTTTTACCTTAATTATTATCGCATATGAATATATATAGAAATATAAGGTTTAAAATAGAAAATGAATGCAAAACTAAGTTTATAGAGCAGTTTGTTCTCCTAGAATTTTAGATTTATGTATATACAGTATGGTAGTTTTTGAAAACAGTGAGTTTAAATTTGTGATTTCAAAACAATTTTGTTTTTTTATAAGGTCTAAACAGAATTAAATAGGAATAAGAAAAGAAAAAACATAGGATTTTAAATGCTATAGAATTTATATGGATTTACATAACGTATATATGTTAAAGCAGAGAAACTTTGGGACAGTAAGTAAATTTCTGTTATTTTTTTTAGAAGAGAAAAAAATTTGAAAATAAAATATATGTATAAATATACACATCTGCTTTAATACAAAAATAATAAACAAGGAATTATTTTGTACAGATAAAATTTGAAAGGAATAGGAATTAAAAAAATTGTTATAGAGCTTATATAGAAGTTGAAATTTTATAAAAAATTAGATTTTTAAATCCATAAATTATTTTTATACATATAGTTTCAAAAGAGAATAAATATACAGATACACCTATTTTCATTTACTGGTTTGATTTTTTAAACAAAAAATAAAAATAAAATAAATAATAATATATTCAGAGTAATTAGATTTGTTAACTAACTTGTATAATTATTTTAGTTGCTAAAAAGACTTTTAAAGGGAAATTTTTAGTTAAATTAAATAGTTAGTTAATTAAATGGTAATTAATTGTTCGATCGATTCAAATATTTATTAAACTATATAAATGTTTATGCAAGGTCTAAAATCATGAAGAAATCAAGCCAGAATGGAAATTGGGTTGCAAATTAATCAAAGGTGATTTAATCTAACTCATATGGGTTTTATTTGAATCTAAATAGTTAAATATATAATTGTTGATTGTGTGCATGGATGATAAATTATTATCAGTTATATTGAATTAGATCTTATGCGCCGCATAATAGCGGACGATGTTATTTAAACCCATATACCACGATATTCCACCTCGAAGTGGAATTGGTATTATATATGTATTTGGATTGATTGATTTTCCGCATTATATAGCGGATGAGACCCTACGCTTCGCCTAATAGCGGATGATATTATTTAATCTCATATACTGCGATATTCCACCTTGAAGTGGAATTGGTATTTTATATTGTGCTAACATCTGTGGATGCAGAGAAATAGGTTGGAGGGATCCAATAGGATTCCTCAAAATATCTAATTTTTTTAACTATTCAATGTTATGATTTATTGGAAAATCTATGATAGATTACGATGGTAATTGGAAATAATGGATGCTATGGTGTGACTGAATATATTTGGGTATACGAGGTTACCAAAAATATATAGATTTGATTTTTGAAAATAAAATTAAAAGAGAAAATTTGTAAGTTAAACAATTTAGAGAATTTGGGATAAATTGATAAAAGTGAATTTTTAAATTCTAATAAATAAATTCCGAGTATGGAAAAGGAGATTTTGAATAAAAGAGGAAATATTGAATTTTAAAACCTAAGTAATATTATTTAAAGAAATAAAGAATTTATTTTAAATTTAAAGTTTAAATCTTTTGGAAATGATAAAGAAGGAATTTGGAAAAGTATGAAATTGGTAATTTCAGTTAAATAAGATTTTAAATCATAATTTAAGAAGTAAAATATGAAGTTATTGGGTTTTGAAATAAAATTAAAGTAAGTAAAGGAGTTTATTTTGAAATGGAGTAAAATCTGAAAATCAATTGGAAATTGATAAAGTATTTGAAACTGTGATTTTAAAGGAAAAAGACTATGGGACTTTATAAACTGGCTTTATAAAGTAAATTAAGATATCAGTGGATATTTTGGAAGTATAAATTTCACGATAGAAATTTATAGAGGAATGGGTAATTTGTTTTAAAAATGAATAGTGGTTTATTTTTAAATGGCATGAAAGAGAAGTGGATTCCCTGAAATGCCGAGTACGTTTTCAAAGCTGATTTTTAAGTACAAGTTGAAAGTTTTAAATTTATTTAAAATAATGTTTTTAAGAAACTATTATTTAAGTTGTTAAAATTTTAAAAAGGTAAATATTTATTAAGATTTATTATTAATATCTAAATTTTATAAAGTAGTTTTATTTTAAAGATAGTTTGGTTAAAGTTTTATTTGAAAATTTGTATAGAATTTCATAACTCTTATTTTAAATTTAATTTGGCTTAACTTTTATTTTAGAAATTAGTTTTATATTTTATAAAGTAGTTTTATTTTAAATATTTTCAAATATATATTTTTGAATAAAGTGCTTAAGTAGTTTAGTTCAAATGTTTTAAGGTATATGTTATAATAAAGTATTGTAAACTATTTTAAAATCTAAAGTATTTTGTACTTGGTGATTTCAGTGGGAATTGAGAATATTTGGGGAACTTATTCCGTGAGAGAAAAATTGTTTTGAAATTGTTTTCAAAAAGTGTTGAAAAGTGGAAGAATATCTTGCGAAGTTATTTTGAGGTTAATAAATAATTTTGGAGAAATTATTATGGCATGGTGATTGTTTGTGAATGTTAATTGATAGTTAAATAAACGACTATCAATATTGGCCAATGCGCTGATCGTTTTGAAGAGATCGAGATCGGGATTTGTTTTTCAAAAACCACTTCGATCCGGTTTGAACGTTTTCATGAGGAAGACAAGAGCTGGGAGTCGAAGATGGAGCAGTGAAGTGCAAGGGCTACTAATCCTGTGGGTGATTCCAAAATGGATGTAGTAGGAGTAGTGCATTTGGTTCCGTTCGAACCCGGGATGGTCTTGTATGGATGAATGCTTTCAGAACATTGCTAGGAGGACGATAAGCATTCTAAGTGAAATGTTCTGAAAAGGTAACGCTTAGCCTCGAGCCTCATCAACCGAAAATGACTGAAAATCAGGGGTTATGCGGCAAGGCTAAGTGGGTCGCATCCATTAGGGTAAGGTCATCCTTGTCTAGATGTCCCTTTATTTTGGCTGTGTGGTGCGGTTGCTGATCCCAACCGTGGGGTGATCTTACTCGGGATTATCCAGTAAGGGGTAGTCCCGGTCTTGTGTTGCAGGGGATCGGGAGGGATCCTTGGTACGGTGATCTAGGCCACGTACTGTGATAGGTGGTACCCCAGTGCATAGTCATTAGTTGGAAATCCATTCTCTTTACGTGCCTTTACGGTTTTTTTGTATACCTATTAGCTGGAATTTAATAAATGTAACAATTTCGGCTATTTGAATAAGTATTTGTATATAGACACTATTATAATATCAGAGGATTTTGATAAGAAATGTTTTGTCTATCGTAAGGTAAAAACCCGACATGTTTATTTGTGGCGTGGTCTTACAAGATGCCTTTGATTTTCAAAGGATTTTAAAACTTTAAAATCCAATTGAGTGTGTTTTCTCATGCTGGTATTCCAGACTGACTCGATGTTATTTAACTATAATGCTCGGGTCAGACCGAGTATTATAGAGTACAAATTCTGGATGGACGGTTGTGGAGCTCAGGAGACGAGCTGGATGGCGAGACGTTTCCGACGTAAATGATGTATATTCCACCGTGTATTCAGTTTTGGAAGGATGAGATATATAACCGTCCTGAGTTATGTTGTTGATTGTATTGAACTCTGATGCTGTATTCTGATGATGTATGTATAAAACAGATATAATTTCTTTTGGTGTAAAGATATGTTATTATCTATTATATTTTATTCCGCTGCGATGGTAAGATTCTATTGTTGTTTTGTTTTCCCTTCTTCTACCTTCTTCTTCTTTAGATCCTAATGGTTCGATTTTCGGACATCGAAAATCGGGTCGTTACATAAAATCACCGAACCCAAAACCCACGCAGTAGAATAGAAACCAAAGGTGTGATCATGATGAGAATTCGCATTGCCTCTAAACCAAACAAAAGACATCTACATAAGATTGAACCTTGTCCATGCAACATCATGTATAGGGTGCACACCATATCTAAACTAATTATGCATGTCATTATTCTCATGTTTCCCATCTGAATATGGTTTTAAACCTCATAAGTGTACCGAGATGAAAAAGCAATAGTTGAATACCACCTCATAAACAAGACATGAGCTATACATCAGTATACTATATAACAGAGAAATCCATAATCCTCTTTTAGCAAGAACATAACGCAATTAGTGCCATGTCAAAGCCAACAAGACCATTAGGTGCTAGATACAACAAGTTTCGCCACTCTACAACACTATTACATCATCATACCATAAGGCTTTTCCCTTCACAGTCATCACACCAAAACTGGCCAGCTTGTGAACCACCACTGGCCATCCACCCTCAGTCAAGGCACGTTATTTCTTTTTAAGACGACTTCTAAGAACTCTACCCCACAAGTCCTTAGCCTTCTCAATCGCTTCATTAACAATCTGAACATCAAATTCATGGTTTCTCATTACCAACATAATTTTTTTAATCTTATCAAATGTCTCTACACTCTTTCGCACTTCACAAGACAACTTACATAAAGGCATCACCAAACCCTCATCCCCATTCACAGATGAATTATTAGCATTTACTACTTTCTCTGATGAAACATCTCCTTCGTTTGGGGTATATAACTCTAGTGAATGAACCTCATCCTCACACAGAAACTTAGCGCTCTTAACTTTTAAATCCGCTATCAATTCCCTCTTAATAGAGAAAAAATCTTCTAACACCATCTATATTAGATACAATATTATCTACGGGAGGATCACTCTTCTTCTCCTTAGAACTAGCTTTGATCTCCACTTGCTTTGAAACATTTTTCTCCCTGTTCATTTGAAACAATTTCAAATCACCAATAGCGTCATTAATCGATTCAAGGTTCTGAAATCACCATTAGACCCATCGCCGCCCTCCTTATCAGTTTCATCTTTGCTATCGACATTTTGGGTAGGAAAACTATCTCCCTCCTCGCTCATCAAAGCCTCATCTACATTTTAAAGCGGATCATTAACGGTTAACTCCTTTACCTCATTCTCACCTCCTACAAGAACCACACCCAAGAATGCCTTTTCTCCATACTTCGTCCCTTACCTATCAACAATCTCACTTCTTTGTTTTCCTACAACACCCACATGGTCCACAACAGCTTGACCCTCTTCATCAAGTCTAGTTACCACATTCCCATCCACCTTCTCACTGCTCAATCTTGATTCTCCTTTAGGTACAGGAATACCTAGATCATTAGGCACATTAACAACCCTACTCAACCCGCCTAGAATCTTGGTACCATCCATATTCAGTTCCTCCACCATACCATTATTAGAATCCGCCACTGTCTCCTTTTTTTTTGCTTTGGGACCTAGGTTTTTGTTATTGAACAATGATTATTATTGTGGCTAAAGCAACAACACTTCTCACATCTAAGTAGAGCATTCTCATAAGTCACTTCCTAAGAAAACACATTGCCTTCTTCATCCTCAGCCTCAATAAAGCTAGGAAACCCCACCTTGGCTTTCCTGTCAACAAGCACAAATAAAATAATTAATTAAAAATTAATTGATTAAAATATATGTTAATATATATATAACTATAACTGTTGTAGTTATTTTTTTATTTTAAAATTGCTTATGATAAATTAAATAAAATTTTAAATTAATTAAAGTATTTAATTACATTATTTAATTAAATAAAAATTATTAAATAAAATTAATTAAAAGTTAATTAATTAAAATGTATACATATATTTATGTACACATAAACAAATTATAAATGTTATTGTTAGTTAACTATCTTAAATAATATAAGATAAGTAGTATAAAATTTTGAAATTTTATGTAAATAAATTAAATGTGGTTTAATTAACAAGAACTAAAATTATTTAAATTATATTTAATTAATAAGATAATGTAAATATTATATGAATGAACTAGTTTATAAAAGTTACAAATAAGTTAATGCTTATATAGTTATATATGTATAAAATTACAAGTACCTAGAAGGAAGCCAAAATGAGATTTAAGGAAAAGTACACACGTTTAGTGCGTATACCATGATTTTCATATGTGTCCGACACTTAAACCACGAGGGTATTTCACAAGAAATATATTATACTCTAAATCGATATAACACAATAATATTATGAATCCTTAACATATAAGTTATGCTCTACTATTATATATTAGTAGATTACATGTATTTCTTTAGTTGTTAAGCAAACTCAAGCCTAAGATGTTATGTGTAGTACCATTTATATATAGTTAGTTGAGGTAAGACACAGACACGTATTTGTTGAGGAAACTCAAGGTATATACACGATTAACACATAAAATTGTTTATTTTTATGCTCATATTTTATTTTTATTGTTTATAAATAAATGTTACACTATGTATTTTTAGTTTTTTCATAGACAGATGAATCACATTCTTCTTGACTTCAACAAAAGAATAATTGCAGAGAAAAATGTTGTTTTTCTATGTCAACACCAATAAAGACTCTAGGGTTGCGAAATAATGGATCTTAAGGCTAATTTAGCACTAAATGGGTGGTGAATAATATTTTCTAACTTATGTAAATCTTTTTTTAATTCTTTCAAGATTAATTCCAAATCACATATTAACAACATAGATTTATACTAACAATCAATCACCGATGTAACCATAAATAAATATAAAAGCAATAAGGTAAAGTAAGAGAGAAGACACCAGGAATTGTATACTGTTCAGATTAACCAATCCTACCTCCAGTCTTGTACAAGTGCTTGTACATAGTTCCTTTCAATCAACAACTTTAAACCAGGTAGAAGGCAAACCAAAATACAATCTCGATTACAAGGCTACAAGATACACCCTCCTGTATCACGAGTTTGAGGCAAACACTCTTAATTTGATCGGGCAACATGGCCACCTACTATATTTATCAGGGTATAAACACACCCACTTGATTTGAATGGGCTACAAGCACACCCACTCAAACAAGAGCAGAGTTCATGTTTTTCCAAAGACAAATAGTTGTACTTGGATACATTGGATCTTATAGCCACTTCGGTAGATTTTGATATTTGAAATAAGAGAGATGCTTGCAAAATAGTAAGTAAGCACTAGTAAATCAATACAATAGAGTATGAATTGATTCTATATGATTTTGAAGAGTAGAGAGTATATTTTTCAAAAGAATTTTCAAGAGAGTAAGGAGTGAGAAGAAAGTAAGTTATTAATGGGTGAAAAATTCGTTTGCATTTCCCTTTACATAGTGAATGAATAGATACATCCGTTCATGAAGATTTGTGTCCAAAAGATACTTCCATTCAAAATTTAGAAAACAAATTAATGACCTATATGTTCACATATGAAAATATTCAACATATGCTAGTGAATTTTGTAAAAAAAAATTAAATTGTTATGAAAATTCTGTATTTTGTAGAATAATTTGAACATTATTTTCAAATATTTTTGAACTATTAAAAAACATTATAAAATATTTAAAAATATAATTTGAAATTAAAATAATTTATTTTTAGGGGCATTTCACTAGAAGGACTGACTTTGCAGTCAAATTAGTTTCTAGAACACACATTCACATAAATTAATTTCAAGGCCAAAGTTAGTAGAATAATTTCCTTTAAGGACAAATTTAGCAGTCCAAATACTTTCAAGGACATAATTTCAAAGGTTTTTAGGCCTTAGAAACTAATTACTTTTCATTTTGTCCTTAAAAGTAGTTATTTCAGTTGTTTGTCCTAGAAACTAATTGTACTTGCTAAGGAGACCCTTGTGGTTAATTTCCACTTATTTTTATTTAAAATATCAAACTCTAGAAATTGGAGGAAATTACTATCAAGGACTTTAATAATATATTCTAATGATTTTAAACACTAAGTTATAATCTTGAGCAGTTCATATCTTTGTCTTTAAATTCATGAGTTTTCAAATTTTTATCTTCGGTCTTTATACCGTGCAATCTTTGATTCATCATCTATGTAATTTTTTGCATTATGTACTATATAACTTGGAAAATTAGTATCTATATTTTATATGGTCGTTGTCATCAAAATCAACAGTTAAGGTATTAATAATCTCCCACATTTTGATGATGATAACCATTAAATATTCTTATATATAAAATATGATATAACTCCTTCATGAGTCCCATAACTCCCCCTAAATATATTCATGTGTATATTTCATATTTTTCCACCTTTGTCACCAACAAAAAGCAGGTGAAAATAAAACTCCCTACAAATGATATACTTATAAACTATGGAGTCAAAATCAACATTTTAGGATTTTAAATGATATGTTAATTAATGTAGGATTAATTATATAATTGTGATTGGACTAAAATAATTAAAGAATAAAATTAAATGTTTAATTATATAATTGTGATTGGACTAAAATAATTAAAGCATAAAATTAAATGTGACATATTAAGATGTAATATGTCAAGACATAAATAAAGAAAATACTAGATATTCAATATGATATAACCATGGCATACACGAAAATATACAATAATTAATTGAGTTATATACTTAATTATGAAGGACAGTAAATAAATAGGATACTACAAACTTTATTTATTTATTTAGTTTATATAATACACACTATAATAAAATCAAAATCAAATCCAAACCTAATTCAATACCTAATTGTT
Organism: Allium cepa; assembly: GCA_030765085.1. Taxonomy (NCBI): domain Eukaryota; kingdom Viridiplantae; phylum Streptophyta; class Magnoliopsida; order Asparagales; family Amaryllidaceae; genus Allium; species Allium cepa. Next base: position 897,596,282 of record CM060932.1, read on the forward strand.
TTACAATCCACGCTATATTATCATACTAAATCAAACATGTAATAGTCAATCCAAACCTAAAAGTATTAATAATTTACATACTGAACAAACTAAAATAAATAAGTTTTTAGTATACATACATACAAATCAAAACAAACATAACTCAAGATATTCCTAAAGACTTCAACCCAACCATCAAATCCAAAGATTGGATTTACTTTAATGGCATCCTAATCTTCATTGCCCTTGGTGTTTGAGCATTCTAGGTTGTTGGTTTGATCATCTTTGATAAGGGAGGAAACTAACCATCGAAGAGCTTCAAAACACTTCTCTTATTCTTTAATCATTTGCGTTTGGCTTAGTTCCAAATGCCTTTGATTCCTTAATATGAAGGAGAGAACAATTTCGAATGATTGGAGTGTCTCTTCAAGGTTTTTACAAAGTTTTTGGTATGGAGAAGTCATTTGTATGAAGAAAAATGTTAAGAATGGAAAGAGATGGAAAGACGTATTGATGAGTGAGTTTTTTCTAGAAGAAATAGGCTAAAATAGAAGAGAAAAGACATTTAAAATAACCAAATTAAAAGTAGTTACTATATTTCGAAAGTTAAACATTTTCCAAATGACTATAATATGTCGACATATACAAATATGTATGTTGATATATGTACTTGAAGTTGTATTTTTCAATTTTTGATATATGTTTGTTTCTACTTACTAACATTATATTTCAATGATTTCCAAAGACTAACCAGACAAAATATAACATTAAGAACTAATTTTCATTGATTAAAAAAAGATAATGCATAGCAAAAAAAGAGAATTATAAGAACATAACATGAAATAAATTAAGGAAATGCAAGGAATAAAAGGTAGAAAAGATACAATGGATAACTAGATAGAATTAAAAGATAATTAAGGAGATGGGCTCCTATCAAGCTTCTTCATAATCTTTCCAAAATACTTATCTAGTATGTTGGAAAGATTAGTAAATTTCCTACTTAGGTTCTTTTGATTTTTGATGCTCTTCTCTTGATATTTGAGGATTCCTTTGTTTGAGCTTTGAAACGGTCTCTCAAAACTTTCAAGAGAAAGCTCTACTTCCTCCTCCTATTTATCTTGATCTTTTCCTTGAATTCCTTAACTTTTTTTTTAATTTCTTGTTGTTTTTCACTCGCTTATCTTTCTTCTTCTTGGGGAAGATTCTCAGAAGGTTAGAAGTAAGGAGGGATATGCGTGAGAGAAATGTTGGATTTGTTGAAATTTTTTTGAGGGGTACTCCTCGTAAATCGACACCAAAGTATTCGAAAACTCTAATGAGATACACACCATAGTAAAGTGTGTGCTCATGTCTAAAATATTTTTTTAAACAAAATCGTCTCAGTTGACCTATGCCCGATAGATGTTGTAATTTCATAATTGGGAAAAGAGCCTTAAAAACCTTTTGAGACGGGTTATTGTAATTACCCTGTAACGAGCCGTAAAATTTTATTTTTTTAATAATATATTTAACTGAATTTTGTGAAATTTTAAATAATAGAATTTTGAAATAAAAATTTGATATTTGGAATATGTCTACTTAAACATAGAAAAAGGGTAAATTTTCATCTGATAATATGGAAGTTTATTTTATTATATAATTTTATTTAAATTTAATCAACTATTAATTGTTGATAATAAAATGTTTTGCAAACCTGAATATTTTTATATAATAAATTTGTAAATCATCTTTTGAGTGAAACTTCATAATTCGTTTCTCCAAATTTTGAATATTATTACTTCATTTATCTTATTTTCAGCAAATTAGCAGCATTTTCGGTACCGATTATCGACTTTTGATAGGACGACCGTACCACTGATATCTGTATACTGTTTTGATCGCCTCGTTGTGTTGATCTCGATAGTATATTCATTTGTGTGTTTCAAAGTCCGATACACTGAAAAATCGATAAAATAAATAACCATTCCGGTTTCGTATTTGAATTTTGTTTCTCTGTCCTTTCAATTGCCTAGCCTTATACACCAGCAGCCACTTGCCTTTTAGTATTTGCAAAATTATTATTTGACTTTTATTACTCCTTTTGCATTTAATAAATTTCTGTTTCGGTTGCTGTTCACTTTCTTTTGCATCCATTCGTTTTTTCAAACCAAAAGAAAAAGAAATTTTGCTAAGAATATGATGTTACCTGCTCCTCCATATGAAGCCACCGATCTACCATCTCTCTTTTGCTCAACCACAATCTACGTGCGGCTTCCCTCCCTCTCCTCACTCGAGTAACCCATGCGGAAACTTCCTCGGATCCACCTTACATCCAACCTGGCAGCACAACCTCATCCCACATCAGATCCGACTAGTTCTTTCCCTAACGAGCCATCCTCACAGCAATTCCTGCCCGATAGCCTTCCCACCACCATTGTTTTGGATCCATCACCTTCTCCTCATCTCCACCCTCACCAATCGCCCTCCACCACAAACACAAGCTCACTCAAGCCAGCTGCAACTCACCCCATCAACACCTTGCATTTTCTCTCCTCTCCTAGCTAACCGCTCCATCCCTTCTCTCATGCGTCAACCCATTACAGCCTCTCTGAGTGTGCCGCCTACATCCCCTCCACCCTCCATCAAGCGCCACACCATCTGCCTTGGCTAATACAGCCACCCTTTTTCGAGCTTCACACGGCCATAGCCGCTTGCCGTCTCCCTCCTCTCGGCTTCTCTTTATAGAAACACGGTACTATATATATATTTTGGTTATTTGTTTGAACTGGATTTTTATTTTGTTTTTGTTTTGTAATAACTTATATTATGAGTAAATAAATAATGTTGTTTTAAAACTTTGTTTTCCAGAAAAAAATTATATATAGATTTTACTGTATATATTTTGTTAGGTGTATATGCTATTACAAGTGTTTCGTGTATTGTGTATATACATATAAAACTATATAGGAAAGTATTGTTATATATTGATTTTTCTGTTTGTATATATATATATATAAGGTGGTTTCGGCTGTAATATGTATACATATATTGGTTTCAAAATTTATATAGTAGTAATTTATTATCAGAAGCTACATATATACATTCGTCTAAATATTATTATATAAGTTTACTGAAGTGTTGATTTCTAATAATATTGTATAGATATATTTTTCCATTCGAATATGTTATATATGTTTACAGTTCATAAGTATATTATCTTACGAAAAGTATTATATATTTTATTATAAATTTGTTTATATAGTTTTGTCCATTTACAGTTTGTGTTTACAATTTGTAATATTTCAAAGTCTAGTTTGTTTATAAATTATGTTGCAGTTATCGTTTACAGATAAATTTTGTTTAAAGCACATAAGTATAACATGTTAGTTTATAATATTTATATAGTAGTATATATTTTATGCATTCAAGTTAGGCGTATATATGCTCTAATTCTATATATATGTAAGTACTTACAATATATTAGTATTGCATAAAGGAAGTATATCAATTAGTTTATTTATGTTACTTTATGTAAGTATATATATATAAGTTATGTAAAATGTATATGTTTTGCATGCTTGGCTTGCTTTTGGGAAATATATAATCTAAGTGTTTGTTTATATAATGTAAGTATATATATACATATGATCTATCCATTTTGGTATATATACATGTAAGTTATATTATACTACATAAGTCTGCATACATATACTGTAAATATATATATATATTGATTTATTTGTTTTTATATGTATATATTATGTTTTGTCGACTTCTTTATGAATGTACGTGTAAGTTATATGTCGTACAGTGTATAACTTATATATTAGTGACATATATATTGTTGATTTCAAGGTGTGTGTGTGTGTATATAAGTAGTTATTTCAAAATATATGATGTATATATGTTGATTTTAATACATGTGTTTAATTAAAACAATAATTTTTAATTATATATATATATAATATTTTAATATTTGTTTTAAATTAAATATTGATTTCATGGAAATAACAACAACAACAATAATAATATAGTTTATGTTTCCATTAAGCAGATTCTAATTATTTCATCGATTCGTTGTTATCAGCTCTGATCGTCAAATTCGTGTCAATCTTGATTTGCTTTGAAATTCATGCTTGGATTCGTAACCCATTTCATTGTAAAATCTCTCTAGCCTTAAAAGATAAGCAGTCACTCATGATTAACGTTCTTATATTTATTAAATTTGATTCCATTTGAAATGAAAATTGGAATATGTTGTTGCTAGTTATTTAATTGCTATATATATGATACGCCATTTTTTGTAACTGTTCACCTGTGACATCTGACACCATGATCTGTTATTTATATTTTATATATTATTGATGATATTTGTTGCTGGTATGTTATATTCATCACTGTTCTCACTCCGCAAGTTCCGTGTCAGTATAGAATTCCCTATGGATTGAAATGATATATATACCCGAATGATCTTGTAGAATAAGAGAAAATCGTTATGGGTTGAAATGATAAACCCAAATGATTTTCATTGAGTTGAATTAGGGATTACGGGTGGAAAATATATATACCTGTAGATATTTAAATTACGGATTTAAATGATAAATATCCGTACCACTTGACCATAGGATAGAAAATTATATGCAGACACCGTTGGTATATATATATATATATATATATTTTGAAAATGATTCCAAAGTTTTGAAAAAGAGATATATATGGTTTTATATAAATATTGATTTTAAAATATTATACATAATTTTATTTTATATATGTTCAAATTCTTGATTTTAAACTTATACGTTTAAAAAATTTAAATTATAAGTGAGTTTTGAAATTATTAATTTTAAGATTTCACTTACATTTTACTATTTTTAAATATATAAAATAAGTTTAATATAATAGCAAGTTTAATAATAAATTTTAATTTAATAAAATTTAACTTAATTAATATATATATCTATATATCATGTTTAAATATTTATTTAAAATTATGTTTTAAAATAGATTTTTATAATAATTTTAAATAAATTAAGGTTGGAAAGATAAATTTAAATTGATTTGAAATTGTATTTATTTAAAGAATTATACTCAAATAAGTTGGATTTTTTTTTAAAAAAATTAAGATTTTAAAGATACGATTTTATAGCTTGATTTTGATCAAAAGTGATTTAAATGAATATTTTCAAATTTACATAAATTGAAATGGGACATTTAGTTTATTTGAATTTGTAATTTGAAGTTTTATTTTAATGTTATTAGAACGATTAAGTAAATATTTCAAAAATAAATAATAGTAAAGTGAATGATATATATATATATATGTATGAAATTATCAAATTTAGTTTTGTAAATATTTGAATATTTAAAGCTTGGAAATCTGTTGAAGTTGAAATGGTTTAATTTGTAGTTTATATCTATATTAGAAAACGATATAAATTGGTTTATTGAGATTTGGATTGAATTGGAAGAACTGAGATTTGATTTAAATGGGATTTTGGAATTTGAGTTGATTTGAATCAATTTGTGAAATTTGAGGAAACTAATTTATTATATAAATATTTTTAAATTATATTTAAAACTATTTTTATATTTTACTTTATAAATTATTTTATTATAAACTATTTTAATTTTTAACTATTTTATTTTACAAATTATTTGAATATGTATATTATTTTAAATTTATAACTATTTCAATATACTAATTTTTTTTAATATAAATTATTTAATTTATAACTATTTTATACACAGATTATTTTAACACATAAATTATTTTATTTTATAAACTATTATTAATATCTAAATTGTTTAAGGGAAAGATATTATGATTTTCAAAGTTATGATTTCAAAGTTATGATTTCAAAGTGTTATGAATTTCAAAGTTATGATTTTCAAAGTGTTTTGATTGTAAAAGACTTATGATTTCTAAAGTGTTATAAGTTTGAAAGTGCTATGATTTTGGAAATAGATATATTTTAAGTAAAACGATATCATATTGATATGGTTTTGAAATGGAAATGATATTTTGGTTTTAAGTATGAACTTTTTGAAATAAAATGACCATAGTGTTATAATAACGTTTGGTTGTTAAAGAGACCGGGATCGGTTATTGTCATTCTCTCTACCAATACCGAAAACCACTTTAAAAACTGTGTATGTGGTGGAGATTCCAAAATGAATTAGGATGGTGGCGATGATGCTATTTGAGGTATATACGTGGACCCGACTCCCGTAAGTTAGCTTAAGGTGGCTAAAACAGGAGCAATTGACAGGCCAAGTGAGGTAGCTCCTCCGATCGGACACACTTCATCGATACCATTCTATTACTTTGTGATTGATTTGGGTGCACCCTCGGATTTTTGGAAGTGTGGATCGAGGTGGGCAGTAGCTGCTGCTATGCGTTACCACCAGCCCGGAAGTGTAATTGGTATATCTACCCTGGAATTGCCTAGTCGTGCCAGGTCACCTACCATATCGAGACCACTATGAGTTTGTTTTGTGTCGTACCTATGGAGTGCCCTCTGGTAACTCTAATTTACGGGGTATCACGGTATTGTATAGACTATGGCACTATAAAATGTGTTAAGGGGGATATACATAACGCCTTAACTCTAATTTAATAGTTTACTTTACTATAGACATAATATAATAGCGTATTGTATTACATAGTAGATAGTTCCACGGATCCTTAGAGGATGGTTATCCCAAACATCCTTTGAGTTACTTGTATTTCAATTGATATTTCACTTGAGTTGGATTTATTGATATAAGAATGTTAATTCTGACCCGAGTGTTTTGTGCTTTGCTTTACGCTCGGGTTAGATGAGTGCCACAGCATTTGAGACTCACCTTTGGAGTTGAAGCTTCACTCGGAGATCCATCTATCTATTTAGCTTGCAGTTATTCCATTGACTCCTGTGATACATTCTAATTTTGTTTTTTGACTATTGTATGGAGACTTCTATGTATTCGAGACTTCTGTTGTATCTTGTTTAACTTTGTTGTGTACATAGTAGCGTCATGAACTACAATTCTTTTGTTTCCGCTGCTTATTATTACATTACTCTATGTCTGTAATTTTGTGATTTATTAATTTACTATATATGCTGAGTTTTTCCAAATATAAATTAACAATCTGTTATTTTGAGCAATTCAATTCTGACATGTGTGGATGCGAATGGTTGAAAATATCAGGATGCTACAGTTGGTATCAGAGCTCTGGTTTTAGGCAAAATTTAGCATATGTAGTAAATTTAATTACAAAATCATCTTTGTTCAAGCTTGAATGTTTTCCTCTTTGACTCGGTTTCCATTGAATTTTGGAATTTCCACGTTCGTTTTGAAATCATTTGTTCTGAAATTTATTAATGTTTATTTCTGTTCGTATTCTTCTTGATTCTGGAGCATTCCATAGCTTCATTGGATGATTTGTAAAGGGGTAAACCTCCTTTACAACAGGCTTTGATTCACCAAAAATTTCTGTGTCCTCAGTTTAGATGCTGCTATCTCTTGTTATTCTATCTTGTGATCTAATGCCAATTTGCCTCGAAATTCTGCATCGATCTTATTCTTGGAGTCACGGTTGACCCGGTTAAGGTCGCCTGCGATTGATATCAATATATCCATCTTCCTATTTTGCAATTTAATCTCCCATTCAAGCTTAGCTTCTTAGTAAAATTCTTTTGATTAGGGTTCCACTAAATTTGAATCTCTACCCTTGTTTTGGAATCCATTTTTGAATCATCAAGTAAGGGAATGTATTTATTAATTATACTAAAATATTTTATAGTGTGTTATTTGAGTTGTTAATGTTGATTTGGGTTTCCATCGATTAGTCTGATCAACGTTATCGATAGAATTTTCAAAACACTTGGACAAAGCAAACTGACTCAATATCGTTTTCAAATTTGGTAAAATGATATAAATTTTGTATAACTATATTATATAAGTATAAAGTTTTCTAAAATTTATAGTTAACTGAATCGGTTGTTAGGAATGATAATATTTGATTTTCATTTATTATTTCGTGAACCATAAATAAATGAAAATATAAACATGGTTATAAACTGATTTGGAATTTAAAATGAATATAAATTAAGAATTTGAGAATTCAATTTTCGATATTTTAGAAATTTGGTTTTAAATTTCAAGGGTATATTGTTTATAATTATTTTCGAATGTAAATTGTTTTCAAAGAATTCTATAACTTTTAAATCGGTACTCTCCTCCATTGTCACTGGAAAATAATTTCAGTGACGACTGCAGCATCATCGACATTCATTTTCTAGTTTCAAAGTGGAGAGACCATTAGTAGCTTTGCTACATTTTTGTTTTGGAAATTAAATTTGATTTGAGTTACTTAAGTATGACTTGACGTATAATATATATGTACATATTTATAGATTTTATTTGATATATAGCAAGCACACACACACAGATATATATATATATATATATATATATAAATGATTTGAAGTGAATCGGAAATTTAACTCTTAAATTTTGAATAAATATTTAAAAACTTGAAATAATTGAATAGAAATCAATTTAAAAACTAAATGAAATTTATATGATTTGAATTGACAGTTTGAACTAACAAATTGGAATTGAATGACTGTCTTTTGATTTAATAAAATGGATTAAACTAAATTGTTGAATATTAATTTATTTAAAATTGAATTTATATGGTTTTAAAATTAATTGTTGTATTTTGTATTTCAATCTATTTTTCCTTCTGGTTGTTTCTATTCTTATACCTCGTTCTTTTTTGAGGACGAAAAGTCTTGAGTGGGAGAGAGTGTAACGACCCGTAAAATTTTATTTGTTTTAACAATATATTTAGCTAAATTTTGTGAATTTTTAAATAATAGAATTTTTAAATAATAGAATTTTGAAATAAAGATTCGATATTTGGAATACGTTTACTTAAACATAGAAAATGGTAAATTTTCATCTGATAATATGGAAGTTTATTTTATTGTGCAATTTTATTTAAATTTAAATCATTTAATAATTGATGATAATAAAATGTTTTTCAAAACAGAATATTTTTAATAAATTTGTAAATCATCTTCCGAGTGAGACATCCTATTTCGTTTCTCCAAATTTTGACTACTATTACTTCATTTATCTTATTTTCGACAAATTAGTAGCATTTTCGATACCGATTATCGACTTTTGATAGGATGATCTTACCACTAATATCTGTATTCCGTTTTGATCGTCTAGTCTTGTTGATCTCAGCAGTATATTCGTTTGTGTGTCAAAGTCCAATACACTGCGAAATCGATAAAATAAATAACCGTTCTAGTTCCGTATTTGAACTTTTGTTTCTTTGTCCTTTCAATTGCCTAGCCTTATACACCAATAGCCACTTGCCTTTTGGTATTCGCAGAACTATTGTTTTACTTTAATTATTCCTTTTACATTTAATAAATTTCTATTTCGATTGTTGTTCACTTTCTTTTGCATCCATTCGTTCTGTTTCAAACCAAAAAAAAAGAAATTTTGCTAAGAATATGCTGTTACTTGCTCCTCCACGTGAAGCCACTAATCCACCATCTGCGTGCGGCCTCCCTCCCTCTCCTCACTCGAGTAACCCATGCGGCAGCTTCCATGGATCCACCTTACACCCAACCGAGCAGCACAACCTCATCCCACATCAGATCCGACCATTTCTTTCCCTAACGAGCCATCCTCACAGCAATTCCGACTTGATAGCCTTCCCACTACCAGTGTTTCGAATCCATCACCTTCTCCTCTCTCCACCCTCACTAGTCGCTCTCCACTACAAACACGAGCTCACTTAGGCTGGCCGCAACTCACCCCATCACCAACTTGCATTTTCTCTCCTCTCCTAGCTAACCGCTCCATCCCTTTCTCTCATGCGTCAACCCACAAAAGCCTCTCCGAGTGTGCCGCCTACATCCCCTCTACCCCTCATCAAGTGCCACACCTCTGCTTCGACCGAGATAGCCACCCTTTGCTGAGCTTCACACGGCCATAGCCGCTTGCCGTCTCTCTCCTCTCGGCTTCTCTTTATAGAAACACGGTACTATATATACATATATTGGTTACTTGTTTGAACTGGATTTTCGTTTTGGTTTCGTTTTGTAGTAACTTATATTATGTGTAAATAAATAATGTTGTTTTAGAACTTTGTTTCCTAGAAAAAAATTATATATAGATTTTATTGTATATAATTTGTTAGGTGTATATGCTGTTACAAGTGTTTCGTGTATTGTGTATATACATATAAAACTATATAGGAAAGTATTGTTATATATTGATTTTTCTATTTATATATATAAATATATATATATATATATATATATAAGGTGGTTTCCGCTGTAATATATATATATATATTGGTTTCAAATTTTATATAGTAGTATTTTATTTTCAGAAGTTATATATATAGTCTAGATATTATTATATAAGTCCACTGAAGTATTGATTTCTAATCAAATTATATAAATATATTTTTCCATTCGAATATGTTATACATGTTTACAGTTCATAAGTATATTATCTTACAAAAAGTATAATATATTTTATTATAAAGTCGTTTATATAGTTTTGTCTATTTTCAGTTTCTGTTTATAGTTTGTAATATTTCAAAATCTAGTTTGTTTATAAATTATGTTGCAGTTATCATTTACATATAATTTTGTTTAAAGCACATAAGTATAACATGTTAGTTTATAATATTTATACAGTAGTATATATTCTATGCATTCAAGTTAGGCGTATATATGCTCCAATTCTATATATATGTAAGTACTTACAATATATTATTATTGCATAAAGGAAGTATATAAATTAGTCTATTTATGTTACTTTATGTAAATATATATATAAGTTCTGTAATGTTTATGTTTTGCCTGCTTGGCTTGCTTTTGAGAAATATATGATCTAAGTGTTTGTTTATATAATGTAAGTACTAATAAATACAGACACCGTTGGTTTATGTATATTTTGAAAATTATTCCAAAGTTTTGAAACAGAGATACATATGGTTTTATATAAATACCGATTTTAAAATATTATATATAAATGTTATTTTATATATGTTTAAATTCTTAATTTTTAAAATTATATGTTTAAAATTTTTAAATTATAAGTTAGTTTTGAAATTATTAGTTTTAAGATTTACTTATAATTTTACTATTTTTAAAAATATAAATAAGTTTTAATATAATAGTAAGTTTAATAATAATATTTAATTTAATAAAATTTAGCTTAATTAATATATATATATATATATCAAGTTTAAGTATTTATTTAAAATTATATTTTAAAATAGATTTTTATAATAATTTAAATAAATTAAGGTTGGAAAGATAAATTTAAATTGATTTTAAATTGTATTTTTTTAAAGAATTATACTCAAATAAGTTGGATTTAAAATTTATTAAAAATTAAGATTTTAAAGATATGATTTTGTAATTTGATTTTGACTGAAAGTGATTTAAATGAACATTTTCAAATTTACATAAAATGAAATGGGATATTAAGTTTATTTGAATTTGTAATTTGAAGTTTTATTTAAATGTTATTGGAATGATTAAGTAAATATTTCAAAACTAAATAATAGTAAAGTGAATTTGATATATACATACATACATACATATATATATATATATATATATATATGAAATTGTTGAATTTAGTTTTGTAAATGTTTGAATATTTAAAGCTTTAAAATATACTGAAGTCGAAATGGTCGAATTTGTAGTTTATATCTATATTTGAAAACGATATAAATTGGTTTATTGAGATTTGGACTGAAATGGAAGAACTAATATTTGATTTAAATGGGATTTTGAAATTTGAGTTGATTTGAATCGATTTGTGAAATTTGAGGAAACAAATTATTATATAAGTGTTTTTAAATTATATTTTAAACTATTTTCATATTTTACTTTATAAAATATTTTAATTTTGAACTACTTATTTACAAATTATTTTAATATGTATATTATTTTCAATTTATAACTATTTTAATATACTAATTTTTTTAATATAAACTATTTTATTTATACTATTTTATATACAAACTATTTTAACACATAAACTATTTTATTTTATAAACTATTTTAATATATATACTATTAATAATATCTAAACTATTCAAGGGAAAGATTTATGAATTTCAAAGTTATGATTTCATTTCAAAGTTATGATTTTCAAAGTGTTTTGATTTTAAAAGACTTCTAACTTCGAAAGCGTTATAATTTTGAAAGTGATATGATTTTGGAAATGGATATATTTTAAGTAAAATGATATCGTATTGATATGGTTTTGAAATGGAAATGATATTTTGGTTTTAAGTATGAACTTTTAGAAATGAAATGACCACGGTGTTATAATAACGTTTGGTTGTTAAAGAGACTGGGATCGGTTATTGTCATACTCTCTGCCAATACCGAAAACCACTTTAACAACTGTGTATGTGGCGGAGATTCCAGAATGAAGTAGGATAGTGGCGACGATTCTATTTGAGGTATATACGTGTACTTGACTCTCGCGTGTTAGCTTAAGGTGGCTAAAATAGGAGTAATTGACAGGCCATGTGAGGTAGCTCCTCCGATCGAACACACTTCGTCGTTACCATTCTATCACTTATTGATTTATTTGGGTGCATCCTCGGATTTTTGGGAGTGTGGATCGAGGTGGGCGGTAGCTGTGGCTATGCATTACCACCAGCCTGGAAGTGTATTGGTATATCTACCCTGGCATTGCCTAGTTGTACCGTGTCACCTACCATATCGAGACCATTACAAGTTTGTTTTGTGTCGTACCTATGGAGTGCCCTCTGGAAACTCCAATTTACGGGGTATTACAGCGCTGTAGAGACTATGGCACTATAAAATGTGTTAATGGGGATATAGGTAATGCCTTAATGCTATTCTAATAGTTTGCTTTACTATGGACATATTATATTAGCGTATTGTACTACATAGTAGATAGTTCCGCAGATCCTTAGAGGATGGTTATCCCAAATATCCTTTGAGTTATTTGTATTTCAATTGTTATTTCACTTGAATTGGATTTATTGATATAAGAATGTTAATCCTGACTCGAGTGTTTTGTGTTTTTCTTTACGCTTAGGTCAGATTGAGTGCCACAGCATTTGAGACTCACCTTTGGAGTTGGAGCTTCACTCGGAGATCCATCTACCTATTCAGCTTACAGTTATTCAGTTGACTCTTGTGATATATTCTGATTTTGTCATTTGACTATTGTATTGAGACTTCTATGGTATCTTGTTTAACTCTGTTATATATATATATAGTAGCTTCATGAACTACTATTCTTTTGTTTCCACTGCTTATTGTTACATTACTCTATGTCTATGATTTTCTGCGATTGATTTATTTACTGTATATGTCGAGATTTCCCAAATATAAATTAACAATCCGATATTTCAGGCAATTCAATTCCGATATATGTGGATGCGAATGGTTGAAAATATCGAGATGTTACATACCCTCCTCGTAGTGATGCTTTGTCGTAAAATGAGACTCATAAGTCTCGATTTAGGTCTAAAAAATTTTGTGTTTGAATTCAAAGTCTTCATCGTTTTCAAAAATAATTTGAAAAACTTGCAATTTTGTTCATTAATTTTAAAAGTGGAGAGCTATGTCTTACTATATTTGCAACCAAATATTTAAACTAAAATTTCACAATCTAAAACAATTATAATGTCTTTCACACTACTCCAATCTGTCTCTCTTCCCCTTCCAAAAAACTTATATTTAAATTCGCATAATTTTTTTTACTAAATCCGGATAACAAACGAAATCATTTTGAGAAGAGTCGACTAAACTAAGAATATCACTTTGAAAACAATGATTTTGATGACCATAAAAAGAAAAATCATCAAATTTTGCAAATCTTTCAAGAAATACTTTTCCAGAAGTAGCATATTCAATATAAGTATCAATGGCTTCATCGTCATAGAAAAGAAAGCCTTTGATTCTTTCTGAGAGCCTAATGTCTTTTAGCGGTTGGCGTGAGGATGCTATTTTTGTGTAGTTTAGGGGATAGAAAGTGAAGAGATGTTTTGAGTTTTTGAAATAATGCGAGTGAATGAATGAATAGAATCGTACTGATTAATAAGGTATGGACTGACATATTTCACCTCAAAAGATACCATTTCAACTTTTCGGAATAAATGCAAAAGAGAGGGAAAATCAAATTTTGAATCTGAAAATGAATTTGAAAATTCACGTTAGTACATTGACATATGGATTCACATATGTCAATATGTGGGCTAAAAAATCCAAAAATAAAATTAAGGCAAAAGATTTCTATATATATATATATACACTTATATGCATCCAATTATTATTAATCCATATTTTATTCGTAAATTTAATAATCCAAGAAAAAAAATTAAATTAAAAAATAAAAAATACTATTTTTTGCTCCTTTCCTTTGATCTATTCTAGTTAATCTATTATTATCGTGAAACATATGTTTTTGCATTCGTAATGTCTGGTTCATTGTCACTTGAAGTAGTATCTAAATCATCCAATGTTGTTGTGTAAGCCCTCTTTCATTTTCTGGAAGAATCAGTGATTCGCGAGATCCTTGTTTTCTTTTGATGTAAACGGTCTCTTTGTAGATGACCAGGTTCATCACAGTTGAAACATTAAATTTCAGTTCCATTTCTAGGAGTTCTATTTCCCGATCTACGAAAGTAGTTCATCTTTCTATACTTCAGGAACTTTCTAAGATTCATAATCATTAAGGCAATCTCCTCATCATTTTCATCTTCTGAATCATGATCGTCGGCTATTGCATTGAAAGCAATGGATTTCTTTCCTGTTGCCTTGCTTTCTTTTCTTCCGTGCAATTGTGCTTTACAGGACATTAAATTACCTATTGACCCTTCAAATTAGAAAGTATTAATGTCATTAGCCTCTCTTATTGCTAATATCTTTTGATTCCACTCCAAAGAGAGTAATTAAGGACTTTTCTAACTTTGTCCTCTTTAGAAAAGTTTTTACCTAATGATACTAAAGAATATATCTTGAAACCTACAATACATGTCAGAAATAGACTCATTCTGATTCATTTTAAATAATTGAAACTGGTTAATTAACATGGAAATTTTAGTCTATTTAACTTTACTAGTACCCTCATTTGTAACTTGCAATATTCACCAAATTTCATATGCAGGCTTACAAGTTAAGAAACTATTAAATTCATTTTTTGAAGGACAAAATAAAATATTCATGGTCATAGAATTATTTAGTGCTAGAGTCTTTTGATCAACAATCCATTGAAAAGTCAGTTTGGGGTTCAATGTACTCACTCTATGTAGTATTCTACATATCTAAACCACTAGACTGTAAATAAATCTTCATCCTATATGACAAATAAGTATAATTACTGCCATTAAGAATTAGGGGTCTAGTAGTAGATTGTCCTTCTACGAAAGTATTAACAAGTGTACTAACAGTATTGCTCTCCGTTTCTACTTTTCAAAAATCAGATTATGAGTTTTTGAAACCCTAATACTCTGATACCAAATGTTAGTGTGAAAAAATGGATCTTAAGGCTAGTTTAACATTAGAGAGGGTGAATACTGTTTCTAACTTAAGTATATCTTTTTTTAATTCTTTAAAGATTAATATCAAATCACATATTAACAACACAGATTTATACTAACGACCAGTCACAAATAAATTTCAAAGCAATAAGTTAAAGTAAGAGAGAAGACGATAGGAATTTTATACTTATTCAGATTAACTAATCCTATATTCAGTCCCGTATTGTTACTTGTACAGAGTTCTTCCCAATCGCCAACTTTAAACCAGGTAGAAGGCAAATTGGAATACAATATCGATTTCAAGGCTATAAAACACACCCTCTATATCACAAATTTGGGATAAGCTCTCTTGATTTGACCGGATAACAAGATCACTCACTAGATTTACCAGGTTACTAAGCACACCCACTTGATTTGAACGGACTACAAGAAAAATAGTTGTATTTTGAATACATTGGATCCTATAACCACTCCGCTAGCACTTTGGTCTTTGAAATGAGAGAAAGACGCTAGAAAATAGTAAGTAGTAGTGAATCAATCAATGTAGTCTGAATTGTTCTATATGATTTTGAAGAGTATACGTTTCAAGAGATTTTTCAAGAGAGTATGGAGTGAGAAGAAAGCAAATTATTAATTTATTAAAATACAATTGCACTCCCTTTTATAGTGAAAGAATAGATGTATCCATTCATGAAGAATTGTAGCTAAAAGACACTTCCATTCAAAATTTAAAAAACAAATTAATGGTCTATATGCCAACATATGAAATACGTACGTCGACATATGCAAGTGAATTTTGTAAAATGTTTTCTATTAAATTGTTTTGAAAATCCTATACTTTGTAAAATAATTTGAAAATAATTTTTAAATATTTCAAGCTCTTGAAAATCTTTTACAAAATATTTAAGAATATATTTTAAAACTAAAATAATTTGTTTCTATTTAAAATATTAAAAATCAGAAATTGGAGATAAAGATCAGAAATTGCTATCAAGGACTTTAATAATATATTCAAATGAATTTAAATATTAAATTATAACCTTGAGATCTATATATCTTTGTATTTGAACTCATGAGTCTTCAAATTTTTATCTTCAGTTTTTGAACAGTACAATCTTCGATTCATCGCTCGTGTAATATTATGCATTGTTTACTACATAACATGGTAAAACGTTAGTATCTGTATTTTATATGATAGTTGTCATCAAAATCAATTATTGAGGTGTTAACAAACTCATTCTCTAAAGGAAGTTGTAGCCCATTGGTAAAGGTGAAGATATCTGTCAAGTACTGCTGAGTTCGGTCCCTTGAAGTGCATGATTTTTATGGAAAAACGAAAGATCAAATATTATGCATTGCATTATTTTTATGAAAAAATGAAAGGTCAAATATTATGCATTTAACACCTATGAACTACCAAATATATGTGGGTATGTGTGCGTATGTTATATATACATTTATACATACTTATGTACATACATACACACACACACACAAATGAAGATAATTGGAATATATGCATATGTTGATTTATGTTCGGAAAAATTGGAATTTTTTATACCTATAAATGATTTACCATTTCATCTACCATAGAGTTGAACATTTGACAAGATATTCTGATGGAAAGAAGATATGTCCCAAATTTCAGTTAGATTCATATCAAATCACATATAACCTTTTAACATCTACCATTGATACTGCCACATGATAAAGATTGAAAGGCAAGAATATTAGCTTAAATTCTCAAATCCACCATAATGAAGAGAAGATATTTCCTTTTTGTAAACTAAATATACAAACGGACTTGACTAGAGTCATATGTTCATATAAAAAGAATAGCTCGTTCACTATAAACACCCAATGTTTCATTGTAAATGTATGCTTGAATTTTCCTATCTTCTTTAGTAAAACTCTGCTATTCTTTTCTTTATTTTTTTGCATTTTTTTCATAGTTAATTGTGTTGTCTAGCGAATTAGATTTGCTGGAACACAATTACTGTTTTGTATTCATTTTCTTATTAGTTATTGACCATATAATTAGTTTGGCGGTAATCCTATTTGTTGTTTTGTTTAATTTACTTTCCGTCTTGCTTAATTCAGTTTTGCAAACTTTATTTTCTATAATTCTAGTTTTTTTTTACTTATTTGTCAATTTCTTTTATATGCAGTTTTGATTACTTAAATAGATTTGATTTATTTTTATGTTGAAGGAAATTAAGTGATTTAATTTCTACAATAATTCTATTTGATTAGATTCAAAGGATTGTAAATTTAAATTGCTTCACTTCAAATTAATAATTGATTTTTAATTGGTTGATCCAATTAATTTTGTTTCAGATTAAATTCAATATCAATTTCTAATGCTTTTATTTTTATTAAATTCTATTTTTCATCATTCCACAAAACACTTTATAACTCGCCTAAGATTTTAAAAATCAAAATTTTAATATTTTCAACCAAGTCCCTATATTCGACCTGCATACAACACTCCTGTGTGTTTGCAGTAGTTTATAATAACTTGCGCTTTTCTATTTCAATAGAAAAGGAGCGAACAATGCTTTATACATAGGCTATCGTAAAATGGTGGATATAAGTAAATAATCTTTTTTGATTTGTTGAAAAAACTCAAAGTCCAGATTGAAAATAGAACAAAGATCACAGGTTATGAGTTGTATATGATACAACCAATAAAGTGTTATCCCTTGCCCGTGGGTTTGTGATTTGATAAGAAAATTCAAGGTAAGAATCCTAAGGCAAGTGAGTCCTAGCACTCACTAGAGGAATCAAAAGATTTCAATGTTTTTCTTTGGATGTTGAAAAAAATAAAAAATTTCCATGAGCCTTATTAGAAAAATGAAATGGTAATATTTAACCTTCCTAATACTGTAAGACCGTATGTTATATAAAGTTAGAATAGTCTACATCGATAAATTTATGCAACTAGTATAAATTAATAATATGTTTTATCAGTTAAATTATACAAATGAACCGAATCAAGATTGACAGAAGAAATATAAATATACACTTATCAATAAATCATCGGACATGTCACTTCAAGACCTATTCAAGAGTGAAATCTTTTAATTACTAAATACATTTATACATTGGTCATTTAAGCGTTTATTTTTCTAAAACTGTGTATTTTCTTTTATGAGTTTTGAACTCCTAAGCAATACAAAAATATGGATATTTGGTTCATATTCGACCGCATATAAATGTTATATCGTGAATAATCAAGATTTGTAATGTGCGAAAATTCGATGAAATTAGTTCATTCAATGTAAGCAAGTAAACCACAGTGCGAGATCATGCATTCAATATAATTGATTAAAGAAAGGATCTTATTACATTAGATATAGTACTAAACCAAGAGCTATACGATTTACCTAGGATTTCAATCGCTGAAATGTCATTTTGATCAGTTTGCGTAAAGTGTGTGGAGAATGTAAATCAGTGATCTTTAGTTGATAATTAAAAATGTGTATTTAATATTGTTTGTCGAATGTGCATATATATTGATTGAACAATATAAAAAACTTCATTTTTTTGGTTGATGATTTTATTTTGATAAATATATTTCTATGTGCCTAATATTTTTTATATTGATATTAATTATTATGCGTATGATATATAAAATATCAATAATGAAACTAATAATTAAATTCAATACAGAAAATGTCAATGATTTTTATTCAAAAGAGTAAATGAATATTTTTTTCATGTTTGTAGATCAATTTATTTTCCATCACCAAAATTTCATGCCAAGAGGGTAACGGAATATATGTAAATATACGAATTTGAAATGTGTAAAGTACCAAGTAAAGACATATGTATACAAATATTTCTATACGAGCAAAAGAATATCTCTGAAGTACTTCGAATGCAAAATAGATTTACTTAAGTCTAAGTTCCTAATAGTTCTCATATATTAAAGGAGTGAACATTCAAATTTAGTGTAACGTTAGAATGCAATTTGGTATTATACCATTTAATCGGATTTATTTTACTTAATTTGAATGTTCACTCCTTTAACTTGCTTAAATTTCTCTCACTTTCAATTTAAGAGTTACACTTCAACTCTAAAGTTTTCTCAAAACATTAAGCTTAGAATTCTTAATCCTCTTATTTTATAAGTTCTGCTTATTCATATTTCATTCAAATAATTTGAAATTTTTTAATTAACAGAACTTAAAAATTTAAATGCCCGGTTCATTTCAAATTATTTGAAATAAATATATACACTTATATCTTTAATATATCAAATCATACCTTTGGAATTTAACCCAAAATCCATTTATCAAAACAATTTTAAAGCAAAGCTTCACAGAAGTCTCCCTCATTTTGAGACTCGAAAATGAACATCGATGGTGTTGCGCAGTCATCACCGAAATTATTTTCCGACGACAGAAGAGGGGAGTACCGAATTCATTCCTTTTAAAAATTATTTGAAAACAATTTGTATTCTTATATACTTTTAAACGACACTAATATTATTTTCCAAACCTTGAAACCTTTTTCAGAAACACCAGAATTTAAATTTCTCAAATTCTCAACGTTATATTCATTTTCTTGCAATTTATATTTTATAAATCACATTTATACAATTTCATTTTCTTAAAATCATATAATAGCTAATATTTTAGAATGTTGACTATTCAAACAATAAACAATAATTATCATTTCTAACCAATTCACATTATATATACCCTAATAATTTCTAAAAAATTATTTCTTTATATATATAAAATATGACCGGGGTAAAATTATTTAATTTACCCAATTTCAAAATAATACCATGTCGATTTACCTTGTTTAAGAGTTTAGAAACCCTTATCGATACAGTTGTACTTCTCGTACTGACCAAAATTCATAAACACTCAACCGATAAGTCAACACAATATAAAACAATTTTTATATTCACTAACAAATATGCGCTCATATCTATTAATACACCCAGACTCATTCTAGGGTATTATTACCCCATCTCTAATGAGTAACCCCACAAAGCTAAGGTTATCACTAAACCAAAGCTCTGATACCAACTGTAACGACCCACCTTTTCGAACAATTTAAATTGACAATAAACCACACGTGTCGACTCAAATCATTCAAAAGGGAGGGTTGTTAATGGAGTAAATAAGAGAAAAGAAGAAGAAGAATAAAACATAATCTTACAGCGGAACGATAAAATACAATAATCAAATAAACAGTTCATGAAGCTGTTTACTATACATTTGATTATAGCTTATACAACATTTATCAGAGTTATACATATACATCAGAACATAATATAATGCAGCAGACAGCATAATGCCGGAATAATAATAGTAGTAATTTACCAAATCTTCATCTTCGTCCCCCAGAGTAAGTCTTCAATAAGCTGAAAAACTCAGGGCTGACCCGAGCGTAACGAAAAGACAAAACACTCGAGTCAGGACTAAAATATCCTTATGTCAGTCAAATCAATATCACATAAACATGAGTGTAACAGCATCAGAGATGTTTAGGGGAATTCACATCTCATATCCATTGTATAATGTGCGTGCAATAACTCAAGAGATGTTACGGGATTTTCCATCTCTTAAGGATCCGTCAAAATATTTATATGTAGTAGAATACGCTACGTAAATAATGTCTAATCAGTAAAATAAATATTAAAATAGCATTAAGGCTTTACATTAATCCCCCTTAATGTGTGCATTGTCGTACGGTTTACATATAAAACACCAGTTAACCGGTCGGTGGATAGGGATGCGCCGTGATACGACACCATTAAACCAAAATCGTATGGGTCTCGTATAGGGATAAAAGTATGACAAGTCACGTGAGGCGATGCCCAAGGTAGGATACTACCAGATCGAGTCACAAAGCTGGTGATAACGCATCATAGCCATGACCGCCCACCGCGTCCATCTATCCCATATCGAACCAAACGGAGGCTACCCCAAATCAAGGTGCACCAATCGAAACCAACATCAAGAGTAATAATATGGACCGAGTCCAAGAAAATCGAAGAACAGATGCCCACTCGGGGTAATTAGCCCACTTGGCCCTGTCAAGCCGTCCTGTTTTAGTCATTTCAAATTGGCACAAGTGTCGGGGTCTATCCATCATCGTTCTCTTTCTTCAAATTCAGAAAACGATGCCAAATTCAACCACTTCATTCTGGATCATCACTACACATACACATTTTTCAAGGTGGTTCCTGTATCGACAGAGAGTATGCCCATATCCTAGTCCGGTCTCTTTAACAACCAAACGTTATTTTACACACCGGTCGGTTCTTTTACGTTTCGAAAACAGACCATAATTGTATCAAAATATCATATTCGCTTCAAAATTAAATCCATTTCTCAACTTTGATTCCAAAATTGTTTCAAGTTTCGATTTGATTTATAATTTTAATTAAATCCGATTCGTGTTTAAATTCAAGATTTAAATATAAGAATTTCACTCTTGGCCAGTTTGAATTTTTGAAAAATAGTTTGATTACTATTAAAATAGTTTAAGTAATTAAAATAGTTAAAATATAGTTAAGTAATTAAAATAGTTAAAATATTTTAATGTAAAATAGTTAAAATAGTTTTAATAGTTAAAATAGTTTAATATAAAATAGTTTAGTATAAAATGGTTTATATAGTAAAATATTTGGAAAACCAAAATAATTTAAAGATTTAAAGAATACAGATTTTCAACAAATTAAACTAAAGCAATTTATTTAAAAATGGTTTCAAAGTCAAACCGTTCCAATTCCAACTTTCTAATTCAAATCAACTTCGATTTTCATTCAGTCGATTCAATTTCGACACCAATTCAAATCGATTTCAACTTCGATTTCAAATTAATTCAATTCCATTATCAAATCTATCAATTCAATTTCAAATTCAATTTATATCAATTTCGAGCTTGATTTTCAAATATCAATTCAAAACACTAATCGAATTTTCCTTCAATATTCAATGCGAAACTCCAATTTTCAAATATAATTCAATTCCGAGCTCAAGTTCAAAAATAGTTTGATTTTCGTATATTTGACATTTATTCCTTTCAAACCAAGGCCAGTAAAATAATTTCAAATCAAAGTTTAAAACCAGTTCATTTAACCGATCCGGTGCTCGTATATAGTTTTCTACCCTATGGCTAAGTGATCAGTTATTTCAATTTAATTCCAAGGTTGGATATATATCATTTCAATCCAAATCACAATGTCATAGGTATATATCATTTCAACCTATTTCTTAGTTTATTCGAAATAGTTCATTTTATAATTTAATATATTGTAAACAATTTATAGGGTAATAACAGGATATTCCAGAATAAACAAACATTCAAATCACCCAAATATCACTCAATAGCATCCATCGTAATCAACCATTCAAACAATGTAATTCATAATAATTTCATGGTTACTACTGTCGAGTGTTTACTGACAATTCTATTCCAATTTTCAATTTCAACGATCAATTTCTAGTTATAACGATTAGTTATAACGATTAACTTCCAATGACCATCCAATTTATCAAATTAATAAATTCAAACCAATTCATATATTCGAGTTAAACTAGCATAAGAACATTCTAGTATGTGTGAGCGTTATAAAGCACCCACTTTGAGTTTTTCAATTTTAAACCAATCGAATGACGTTCGATTTAACTTAAAATTTTATTGAGCTCCAAACACTCCCGAATCTGAACGGCGGCGTAGATCTCGTCACTGCGATTCCGGCATTGCCAGTTTCGTCCGATTTGGACCTCGTATGACAAAGATATACATTTTCAAAGATTCGCGATTTAATATATAATTAAATTTATAGATTCTTTTTTGTAAATTTTATACCAAAAAATCCTAGCCGTACATCACGAACAACAGATTTGGGCCGTAAGGGTTGTCTTCCCTCTCACGCGATCTTCTTCCCAGGATACTAACGCAAGCAAACAACCCATATTCGCTGCAATCCTTCGAACGCCGATCCCTCCGTGCTCAGTTTGAGCTCGATCCGGCGCCTCCAACGCATGCGCCTCTGCGAGCCCCACTACCGGCCCAAAAAGCATGAAAATCTGTCCCCTACAACGCACGAAACTTGAGGATAAAGGTTGACTAAAACTCCACGATTGCCGCCAATCCATCTCGTCTCTGACGATGTTGATCGTTGGATGGAGAGATCTCCTCGAGCATTTCCAGTTTGCAGTTGGGAATTTTTGAAATCTTCGAGTGGATTTGAAGATAATCGAGGGAGAATGAAAGAGAATATTGGCCATGGGTAATGGAAAGAGCGGCGGTTCCCTGTTCTAGGGTCTAGGCTACTGTACAAGCGCGCGCACACACACATATATATGCAATATTATATATTATTTTAATAATATTTTCATTTTTCGACAACTTTTTCAAATGAACTCCAAACAAAGCGCGTCTCCAGGCGTCCATAATGTTTTACCTATGTTTCGAACACAGTGGAATATGTTTCGGGGCCTAATTCGATCGTATGTGTGAACTACGGCACTAAACGATCGTTTTAAAATCACATCGATTAAACTAATTTCTATACGTTTTCAGCTGCCACGGTCAAACGACAACTCCAATTGCTACGGAAATTGAAATCCTATACTAATAAACTATTACGGATCCAACGGAACTTGTTTCGTCGAATTCTGAGACTGTACCATGGAATGCTATTTTAACTCGTCGATAAAATCGACGATTTTTCAAAATTTAAAGAATTGCTTAAAATTTCTATTTTAAAAGCTTGTTAACTCAATTATAAATTAAATAGCGTTTATATTCATGTTGGAAACCAATTTTAATCGTAATAAATTAAATTTCAATTATTCACTCTATTTTCATATGTTAAATTTCAATATTAAATTAATATATAAATTTACAAATTAAATTATCGACTTTTATTTCCATTGAAAAGTCCAGAATTGTAACTCTAACTTCGGTAGAATTTAAATTCACCTTAGAAATTATATTAAGTCCATAATTCAATTACCCAAATAATTTCCAATATTAAATTAAAAAATTTAATTATTCAATATTAAACAAATTTCAATATTAGATTTTAAATGAATTTTGATTATCAATCAATTACTTTATTCTCACATATAGTTCAACATTTATTACTTACTCCAACTATGGATTGAAATCCTATTCAATACATAGCATTATCTCCCAACACTAGTTATTACTTAAATCTTCGAAACTAGTTTATTTCTAAATTCTATTCAAGTTCATATCCAAAACTTATATTCAAAACCATTAAAAAAAAATTACTTTTAACCATATTTGTTTAATAATTACATTAAATTCCATAATTTAAAATAGTTAAAAATACAGATCGTTACACCACCCAAACCTTAACTTCGAAAGCGACATCAGTAGTCAAGTTCCATATTAGTTTATCAATCAAGACAATTTTTGGTGCATCTCTAAATGTGTCATCAACACTTCAAAGCTTTAAGCGTAAGCATCTCAATAGATTTCGAGCACCCAATTAAAGTAGAAACTTCTAAAGAAAGATACATATCTAGTAATAGTTTTGAACAACATCATCATATTCACGGAAACTCCATCATCTATCAACCATAAATCCACCTTCAACTCCAGATTTCCACTTCAGATGAAGACAACAACCATTAGAACTTGGTTCATAAGATGTGGACAATAGATGCAATCATCCAGGTATAGGGATTCTCGAGCTTCCATCCTGGTAAGGTTGAAATCATGTGTAGTTAGTTTGAAATTTTCATTTCTTAGTTGCAACATCTAATTTGTTGTTAGTTTGAAGTTTTTTCTATTAATTTGTAAAAAATATATTTGTTAGATTTTTTTTTTGAAATTAGGTACTTAGATGGTAGTACATATTAGTACTATAAGTCTTAGGCATTATACAACATATTACATGTCAATATATGTCTGAATCACACTACGCAAGTATCGACCATGTGACCTCTCACACTAAAGTTGAAGCGCCTAACCACTGGAAGAGTGGTGCTGATCATATTTAAACGACACTAAGATTAGGTAATATTTGTAGATATTTATTTGTTAAATCCTACGTTTAATAGATATTAAGATTTGGTAATATTTTTGGAGTGGAATTTTGAATTTGTAAAAGAAGTTAGATCTAATTTTTAGGTGATATTAAGATAGAGAGGCATTTTTTGATAGTTCATGTTGATACAAAAAATATGACATCAAAGGTATTACAACTATTATTAAAGATAAAGGGGAAAAAATTAATTTCAATCCCTCACTTGATATAATTTGTATTAGAATATCATTGTGTATTTAGGGGCATATTTTATTTTATTTCAATAGTTTTGTATTTCCTTCTAATTTCGAACTCCCGTTCTATCTCGATTATGAGATACAAGTTGTAGTACAGGAATTCTCAACTCGGATTTTGAGTTAAGGCAGGGTTACTAGGCACACGATCAGTATATTCATGTTAGCAGGAAGTGCGAGTTTACAGGTATTGTAGGCATTTGAGTATATAGTTCTAGTAGTTAGTTTGGACGTAATAGTAGGTAGTAATGGGTTAGTGGCTGAAGATGTATATAGCTGTGTGTCTTTACATTTCACATTTATGTTTCCACACTTTACTTTATCTGTTTATTGGTGCAACTTCTAACACCCTATTCACCGCTGCTTTAAGGTATATTGCATAATCCTAACAAATGGTATTAGAGCCGAGTTGCTAGGAGAAACTTTTAGACATGTCTAGTTCAAGTAATACTTTTTCTGAGGGTAAGCCATAGCTAATCCCCCTATATTTAACAAAAACGGTTATGCACATTGGAAAGCTTGAATGAAAATTTATTTGATATCGGTTGAATTAGAGGTTTGGAATACAGTTGAAACTGGTTCCACACCTTCAATGAATGTAAATAAATAAGAATTGCCTAAGCCTATAGATAAATGGGATGCAAATGATAGAAAATTTTGCCTTTAAATGCTATGACTATGAATACTCTTATGTATGCTCTTAATAAAATAAAATTTAACGGTCTCGCATTTTTGATAGTGTAGGAAATATGACATTTACTCGAAGTGACTCAAAAAGAACTTCACAGGTTAAAGAATCATGTTTATCCATGCTCAATAGTGAATTTGAAAATTTTTGTACTGAAGAAGACGAGAACATAAAGGAAATATATGGATGCTTTTCAACTTTGGTATATAATTATAGAGCTTTGGGAAAAATCTATTCCCAAGTAGAGTTGATTCCTAAAATCCTGAGAATACTCTCATGGAATTTCGAGGCACATATGGCAGCTATACATGAGTCAAAATATTTAAAAAAGAAAAGTACGAAGGAATCGATAGGAAATTTCATAACTTATGAGATGAAGCTCAAAGCTAGGAAAGAGCACGATAGTACAGAAAAGAAAAGGTAAATTGCCTTAAAACATTAAGTGAAAAACGATGATGAAAATGAATCTATAGTAGATCTGGCAATGTTGAAGAAAGACATGAAAAATTGGAACATAAAATGAAGAAAAAATGCTAAAACTGAGATTTTATAAAATCAAGAATGATCAAAATTTTAGATGATTTGGATGGTTGTGTTGTTTGCCACATATTTAAAAAAAATGGGTCAAAACAAATTGTCCATCAAATGACTTTAACAAGGGAAAGAAAAAGAAGTGAATTTGGAACTTGTAGCAACTTGGGATGATGAAGATGGATAAGGCGAAACAGAGAGTGACAAATATGAAGTAAATCTATGTTAAATGGAAACCTCAACCAAGAGCGACAACGATGATTAGTTAAGTGAAATAGAAAATAATTCTCATGATGATTTACTTTTGTTGTGTCATGAATTGAATAGAATGATATGTTTAATCAAAGGATCAAAAGATTTAAATTTGAAACAGTTGAACTACTCTACATAAATGATAAGATGGAAACTAAACTTTAAAATTTAAAATAAAAACAGAAATTTGACTCAATGGTAATTTTCAAACACTTAAAAAATAACGTTTGAAGAAAGAGAACGTTAACTTACTTTGCAAAAATAACTTTAGAAAAAGAGCTTGAAAATTTTGATTTGGTAACATCGATTGTCAGAAATGTGACGATTTCACAAAGAAATAGACTATTTTCAAAGGTAAACTTGAGGTGCTTGAAAATGAAATCAGATTTTTATGAATAATAAAAATGAGGTAATTTGCAAAAATAATGGGTTAGGAACTGAGAAAGTCAAGAAATCTGAAAACATTAAATGCGAAAAATATATAATATTTGCTAAAGACACAATTGAGGAGATTAATTTAAATCAAAATTTGGTAAACAAATTGAAATTCTCAAGGACTTTGAAAATTGTGAATAACAGAAAAGTCGATAATATAAAAGGGAAATGGACGAAATTAAGGTCGAAATAAAAGAACCTGAAAAAAAAAATATGGTCTAAAAAATGAAATTAAAAGAAAAATCCATTATTTAATGTTCAACATTATGCAATGAAAATGATTTTCTTAAATCCAAAGTTCATGATCTTGAGTTGGCTATAAATAAATTTTCAATGGCAAAAAAATCATTTAACATGATATTAAATAGTTAACTATTTGCAAATGATTAAAAGGGACTAGGATATGGAAAAGTTGTTAAATCTGATAAAAATATAAATGACATGACTAAAGGGAAAAGTGTGTCTCTGAAATGTTTAAAATACAATAAATTGGACATTCGCATAATCCTTGTCAGTGTAGAAGCAAAAATATGAAAGTTGCACAAATTTAGGTTACCAAATATGCTTTTTTCAACAATCATGGAAATTTAAGTAAACAAGTTTAGGTACCAAAAAATTTGAACAGGAATAGTAGTGGACCTCTACCATTTTGTAGGCTACATACTTCCACGAACTTATAGGTACAAGACGAGATAAGAAATAACTAAGACGAAAATAGAATATGAAGCATTCCTATATATTTGTTAAAAGAAATTGTAAAGTTTATTAGTCTGAGATAGTGGAAAGGAGATATTTCATCTTCAATAGTAATGACAGACCCAAATGCATCTGTATAGGTAAGAGAGAGTTGATGATTTCTAAACTTCTAATTTTTCTTCATGGATTATTGAAAGTTGACTATAATTCTGAAAATTTGACGCTGTTCTGGTATTTCAAGTCATTACTTTAACTCTATTAGTGAAATAACAAAATTCCAATTGGGTTTGAAAGTTGACATGTATTTTTAAAGAACCTTACATGACTAAACATAGCGATTTTCTGAAAAACTGCAATTAACATAGCACTTGGCTTGATGTCATTTCAGAACAGTACTAATGATGATGTAACATGGTCATAAGTTGAACTTTGAAATTAGAAATTGAAAATTTCTAAAACGGTTAGAAACAAAATAGATAATACTAGAATTTAATTTATATTTCTACAAACTGACAATTGCAAAGCATTCGAGAACAGTGAATAAATTAGCACATTTGCTGAATACTTATTCAAATTTATTATTGGAATTTGACTATAATTTAAGCTATGATACTCCGATTTATGCAAGTCAAGATGAGTTTCAAAATTAAAGAAAATGGTATAACTTTGATGTTTTGGACTTTCCCTTATGTCGATCATATATATGTTGGAAAAATGCAATTAAGTTATCAATATAGTTCATATCCATTTTGGAATTGTTTTGACGTAGGTGTAATATTTTTACCATAACTTGAACTAAGCTACTCTGAATTAAAAAATTCTTGATATTGTAGAAAGAAGACAGAAAGCTAAACTTCTTGTTTTGAGTTTTCGTTGATTGATGTCACATGTTTCTTAAAAATTGCAAGTTTGGCATAACATCTATTGAAAACTGACTCAGATTTTTTGTAACATGATGTAATATATACATAACTTTTGATCTATTATCGTTTTGACTTGGAACAAATTTTTTGATAGGAATATCTAGAACTTTCATTATTTATGCTAAATCAAATTCTAGGTTTAAAATTTTCATATAGTAATATCAAAAAAGATCAATATTTCTCAACAGGAATGGTCAATGTTAGTAAAATTGTGATAATTGAGATATATATGCAACTGTGAACTTTTGGCATATGAGATGCTTTTGACTTATATCTTATCTAACCACTAACAAACTAACAAACAATATGTTTAAGGCATTGTACTTCATTTTGACATAGGCAAGTGTTGTCCAGTTTTTTGACCAGACGATATTCGGACAAACCGGACGAATTGAACTCAGAGAAATCAAAGTGGAAAAGCCGTAGAAATAACATAAAGTCTTGAAACCAAGAATGAACAGAGGGACGAGATAAATGCAAAACCAACTATAAAAATGAATAAATAAACGCTGTCAAGTGGTTCCCACCAACCATTCATGCCGTGGCTGCTCATATCTCTTTTACACACTTTGACAAATTTTTGTTATCCTCCTTGCATAAGTTTTCTGTGGCTGTTATGTCTCTATCACAAAATCCCTCTTCATGTTCCAAATCCCTCTTGCTATTTTAATACAACCACCCAGGACCGGCCCTAGGACAAGGCGAGCAAGGCGATCGCATAGGGCAACGGTTCCGACAGGGGCATCCGATGGTGGCGGTGGTTGTTTAGAATTTTATGAAGATAAAAATATTTTGTAGAAGATTGTTAATAATTGAGTGTGTGGTGGAGTGGTAATTGCATTGTTTGCACAATGGTGCAACGTAGGCTCACTTTCCAGCAAAATACAATATTTTTTGTTATATTACTTAAAATCTGAGCTAGGACAACCAAATTACTTAGGCCGGATCTGCACCCACCACCGTTTTAGTATTCAAGTTGGTCAACGAGCTACTAAAAATAATTTTTGTTGCAGTGAGCCCTAAACCTAGGGTTGGTCGGAATTCTGGGTCAGTTGCAGCTTCGACACCATCGAGGCATTTCTCCGATTGCCGATTGCTAATTAGCCAAAGCACTGTAGTTCAATCTTCTATGGCTCTTTCCGAGCAGTTCAATAGGAGATTTTACTTGCTGGGTGAGATTTTTTTTGGTTTCATTTGAATTGTTCGCTGATTTGATTGGATTCGGATATTATACTTTGGTCTGCGTTTTTTGGTAGCTTGTGAATAATGTACTAACTAAATTTGACTTATCAATACGAGTATAATGCATGCTTAGATGGGTCTGCATTTGATTGTTGGTCCGTTTTCATATTAACAAATTGTTCCCTGCTGCTTACCAAGAAACAAAATTCTAAATAAGAAAATCTGGGTCTAAAACTACAAAATGAAGAGGAACTCCAACACAAAATATTTATATATAGTTCTTAAGTACGTAATAGAAAAACTTAGATAAAAAATATTTATAATTCTTTTGTACTTAGTCACGTCCCATTAGAAAATTACCTTTGCAAATGATCGGCATATTCCACATCCTGTGTTCGTCATTCTTACATAGATCAAAACTTTCCGTACAAACATTTTTAGGCATTAGGTACAATAGAGCTCAAAGTGGTTTCTACTCAAATAGAGTTATTGATATCACTATTTTCTTACATTGAAAATAGTTTGGATACATCTAGTATAAAGCAAAATAATAAGAAATAGGTTGTTAATATTAGCTGTCGTCTTTCTTATAGTCATATGTTAATTATGTGCATAAAGTTGCAAGCATGTAGTACAAAGTGGAAATAGGTAGACTGTAAAAATGTAATAGCTCCATATGTATATTATAACTATTGGGCATTTGAGGCCAGTAATCAACAATCCTAAATGACATTATATACAAATATCGTATGGAATGATTATACGGGCAACACCATAGACATGCTTCTTTATATTTTGATAGCGAGAGAAGCACGTAATCAGTTGCCTATAATATTTAGTGGTCCATATCAATGGAATATGAGATCATAGTTATCAGACCGGACTGTAACTGGAACCGCGATGACTCAAAGTTCAAGATTTTAATGATCTAATATGTAGGACCGGTAGAATTGAGCATTTTAGGCGTCGTTTTGTAACGACCTTTTGTTTTAACAATGTAAATTATTAAATTAAAGAATAATTTCGAATAAAAGCATTTTATAATTAAAAATGCATTTTATTAAGTTTAATTTGAAAAGAAAAAATATATAGTTTAGTTTGTTTATTTCGAAAATCTATTCTGTTTCGATTTTAATTCAAAACCGGTTGATATTTTAGTGAAAAATATTATTTTTTTGAAATATAAATATTTTTACACAAAAACATTCTAGACATTTTTTCAAGTAAAACATCGAAGTTCGTTTCGTTAATTTTTGGTTTTTTTAGCTCCGTTTATTGCGATTTGAAGGTTGTTTAAAAGCTTTGCGGTAGAGTATTCAGCGGAAACGGTAAATTTTTTATGCTTCGTTGTATCATAGATTTAAGCTGGTCATGTTTTTCGTCTTTCATCACTGACCGCAACGATATTTTTATTTCTGTGTTCGGACGCCTAATGACGGACATAGGGATTTGTTTTTGTGTAAATACGGTCATTGAATTTTGTAATTTGTTTGCAATTTGACGGTGGCCTATTTTTTACGTGGACATTTTTTAAAATTTAATTTCTTATTATTTGGGTCCCTACATCTTAAATTTTGACCCTTAAAATTGAGTGTTCAAAATGGCAGGTCGTCACACGTTTGGTTTGTCATTTTTAGTTTTGTGTTTTCGTCCATAAAACATGCACACGGTGCATGTATTTTTGGAAAACAACAAAT
Organism: Allium cepa; assembly: GCA_030765085.1. Taxonomy (NCBI): domain Eukaryota; kingdom Viridiplantae; phylum Streptophyta; class Magnoliopsida; order Asparagales; family Amaryllidaceae; genus Allium; species Allium cepa. The sequence goes on from CM060932.1 coordinate 897,628,487, forward strand.
TCAGAAAATGAAGCTAAGATATAAAATGGAAAATAATTTTATTTTATTTTTCGTGTTTTGAGGAATAATAAAAAAACGAAAAACAATTCATCTCCTTCGTCGTTACTCCATCGTCGTCGTGAGGACCTAAAATTTCAAATTCCTCCTTCGTTGTCCTTATATGTTGGAACGAAGGTTGAAAACGTAAAACACAAAACTCAAAATGAAACCAAGCCGACCCTTAATTTTGCAAAAACTTGCCCATTATGATATAATTTGTTGTTGATACCTTAAAATGTTTTGTTGTTAATAACTTCGTATGTATTTTATTGATAAAAAGAAAATAAGAAACATCGATAGATAAACATAATTTCGTAGTTCTTATTTGTTTAAAAATATTTTATGTTTCCACAGGCATACAATCAAATGCTAAGCAGTTTAGCATTGTATTTAAACAATTAAATTGTATATTAGTCAATAAATAAACCAATGATTGGAATGGTCTATGTAAATAAGTAGTAGTTGTGGCAGCTGATTTAGGTGCAGTAATATATTCATATATCCCACATCTACACTACGTTGCAAAAATTTTCCACTCCACTATATAATGAAGTCGCTTCAGCGTATATATCACAGCAAGCCTACGGTTTGCATTAGGCCTTTAGCGAGGTCATTGAATAGAAATAAAATATGTTCAAGTATTACATAAACCTGAGCCAGCGATTATTTTGCAGCGAACGGTTTTACAGCGGTCACTGTATGTGCAATGTCTGAAATTGTAAAGGGTATTATTGGTATTTCAAAAAGACGCCATGGAAATCCTATTGATTGAATTTTCTTTATTATTAGTAGAGATTAGCATGCAGGTAATGTAACTCCAATGAGGTAGCTAATTGGATGCCTTCCTGATATTAATACAGCTATTTTCTATGAAACTTCTAGTATTCTTCTAAAATCAATGCATCCTCCACTGTATGTATAAATTTAAGCATAGTCAATAAATAATACTAATAATAAATTTGACATGTTATGTAAAAACTAAATACATGTGCGATAAGGAAACTTAGTTGTTAGTACAGGTTAATATAACGCCACTATTCATATTCTAGCAGCAAGTTAGTTTGATTGAATGATTAGGATATAGTCTTTGGGTTCTATATTTTATGTTGGTTCATATGTTTAAACAAGTAATATAATATACGGCTACACATTATGACTTCTGCAGAGCAATTTGGAAGCAATACAGAGCAGTCAGAGGCACTATAGTAAGTATACAGTCTTAGGTTAGAGTGGTACCACAAAATACTCCATCTAAATAAGCACTTTCATGCCCAGAAAAGTTCATAGCAGTCATATCTTTAGTCTCCTCTACTGCATACCTTGTTCAGCTTGTCCGAGGTAATATTTCACCATCCGAAGTCAAATATTGTAAAATTCTTCCAACCACATAATAGTATACTTGTATAGGTGATATAAGTAATAAAATTAGATAGTAAATCCTCTGTTTCAATGTTGGCGTCCCCGTGTGCCAATTAAATTTCTATCATCCATTACTAAGATATCTAATTATTAAAACTTGAAGTATTTCCTTTTCCTCATGTCCATATCTAAGTTCTCAATTTAGGTCCGATTTAATTATTGTTAACATCAAAAATATAATCGGGGATATGTAATATATGAAATGGAGATAATTTTAATAACATATGAACATGCAACTTATTTATGAAATTTAGCATGAACAAAATAATATCTTGATATGTAGCATAGTATATTAGAAATTGGGGTGAACTAGGATATTTATTTTCAAAAAATCCTCTTAAAACGAAAACTGTCATGTGTTTTACTAACAATGTCTTGAATGTACTTGCATGCCATAGGTTTTAAAAATAGAGAAAAATAATTGAGAGATAACTACACTTTAATATTCTTAGTCATAGCATTGAACTAGTCCAATGATATGTAGGCCAATTGGCAGCTTTATCTTCCCATTTTGGAATTCACAACTACAAGTCAAATTGTAAGCTTTAAACAAGAGGTCATTCGAAAAAAAAAATTCCTTATCACTCTGCCCGAGCAAAGCATAGCTTGCAAATCAATGAATTTGCAATTACAATAAAAGAAGTTATCTTTTTATGTAAAGTATAAGGTTTCATTATAAATTTATCTATATTTATATTTATATATGTGCAATTAATTCAAATAACAAGATATTTTGTATTTGAATTGAAAGATAGTTTGATCTAGGTTATAGAGACAGCAATGGCATTGCAAGAAACATTATCTTTTTCGGTTGTTTTGGAATGTGTCCCTACATCTGTTCCTGCATCTCTAGCTGCTCGTACACTATAATATGGAATCATTTAGGTTGCTTGTACACTATCAGATACTCAGGTTTAGTCATCTTTTGGAATGTGTTGTGCACTACATATTGCAGTTTAGATTAATCTTATAGGTCGGTTAACTTTTAAGCTTAGTACTCAATTCATTGATTTGCTGGTACTAGAGTGTAGCCAACATTCTAGTCCCTCTTGTCCCCTTCTATTAACCCAGCTTCAGCTCAGTTTGCATTTCATATATTATGGCAATGTACTTCACTCTTCACTGCAGTTTAAATTTGATAGCATAATAGTTTGGTATGTGCTAATTACTTGTTGATGCCTTCAATTCAGTGTGGTATTCCACGTTGTAATGTATTAGTCCAATTACTAAATGATAAACTTTTAATATCATTTTAGTTTATTTGCACTTTGAATACAAAAAATGGCGGACCACGTGATCTCTGCTCCTTCTCTCTCAACCACATCAAATTCTAATCATTACCCTAAATTCTTTAATTCTCTTAAAGAGTTTTTTAGATCTTCCATATCTCCAACTGTTTCGTTACCCACTATTGCTGCGACAAATGGCGAGAAAACGTATGCTCAGGCTGTTATCTCAAATCAACGAGTTCTTCCAGCTTCTTCAAAAATACGAAATTTATATTCAGTTCCGAAAAGAATTGAGCAGATCAAATTGAAGAAGTTGTGTTTCGGGTGTGGGATGGCAAAATATGTAGCCAAAGATTGTCGCAACAGCGTCTTGTATTTCTATTTTAATGGCTTGGGGGCATAGATCTATTCATTGTCCTCGGCGTATCGTAAATCAAAGAAGAAAAGGGAAAGAAATAGTTTCGAAAGTAGATCTAAGGGACAAGGGGAAAAGTAGAGAGGATCTGAGATCAGGGAAAGAAGTGACGGCTGATAATGGAGTCAATCCTAACAAATCGTTTTGCATTACTCTTGATAATTCTGACTTCTTGGCTAGAGTTTACAGGGAAGTAGAAGCTGTGTGATAATTTCAATTGAAAGAGGTGAATTTACAGTGCATGACGCCTCATTTTGGTGCTCATAACTGGGAAGTGAAGAAGTTCTTTCATGAGTTCAAGGTTCTTTTCCCTTCCTTTAATTTGGCTTTAAAAGCTGCTATCCGGAAGCAAATCAAGACATCTGGCAAATCTTTGAAGCTTAGACTCTGGAGTTTGAATGAAGATTAAACTAATAGAAATCTGAATGCAAAAATGTGGTTACGACTTACAAATCTTTCGGAGATCTGTTGGGATTATGAAGTGATGGAAGAAGTATTAAGTGGTATTGGAATTCTGTTGAAAATGGATTTGATAGATGGCATGAAATTTGACCATTCATATTTGATGATGAGGTGGAAAGAGATGAAAGTGTACCGATTCCAAAGGAGATTGAAATCATTATTGGCAATGCAAGATACTTAGTCTCTATGAAGATTTCTTCCGTTGTAGGTGATCTTGATGTTGATCAGTGGAATTGTATGAAATTTGGGCCGAGTTTTGGAAAGATTTGGAAGAGAAAATCTTCAAGTGTTAATCTTGATACTAATCTGATTGATCTTGATATCACTGATGTTGGTGTGGTGATTACTCATGTTGATGACAGGAAGGAGAAATTGTATAGTATCAGTAAAGTTAATAATGAAGTTCATGTTATCAACCCTTTTAATACACTAGAGCAGGTGATCGTGGAAGAGACTGAAACAGATTCTGACGATGTTAATGCTTTTGTTTTCAGAGCTAATAACTCAAAGAAGGTTATGGAGTTTATCAAGTACACTAAACCAGTTAAGACTGCTGGCTGTTATGCAGTGGAAGTTGAAGAAGCTAACACGACTGAAGAGAATAGTCTGATTGTTGAAATTATAAGAGAGCCTGTACATGTGATAGAAATTAGTGATAATTCGAGGAAGAGGTCAGCAGGATTAGAAGAAGCGCTAGGCTGATAGGAAGAAAAGAGGATACATTGAGCAAAGCTGAAAAGAGGGCTGAAGTCAGATCTCTAAAGTGTGCAGCTACTTCATCTAGTAAGTCCTCTCATCCTTTTTATGGTAATATTCATGTTTCTGCTGCTTTAAATTCATTTTCATCTTAGCAGTTGTATGAAACTGCTAAGAAAATTGGCATCATCTTTAAAAATGGTGAATCTGATCTTGATAATATTAAAGCATTAGAAGTTTTGAGGGCTTTTAATAGTAGTTCATGAAGATATTATCATGGAATGTTAAGGGATTGGGCACCCCCAATAAGTGTGCTAGGGTGAAGAATTTGATTTGTTCTCTTTATGTTGATATTGTGTTATTACAAGAAACAAAAATTGTAATTTTAGTAATTTTTTGTTTAGTTCTATTGGGGGTAATGTTCTGAATGATTGGAGAGTTGTTGACTCTGTAGTAAATTGTGGTGGGCTCTTTATTGGATGTAAACGTGATTTGTGGATTTTGGTGGATGAATGTAAATGTAATAACGTCCTTAATGCGATTCTTGAAGATGTTAGATATAAATGCAGAGTTTCAATTACGAATGTCTATGGACCTTGTGATAGAAAGGATAAAGAGAAGTTTTAGGAGGACTGTGCTAGTAGTATTACCGATATCAAGGGGCTTTGGGCTATTGGAGGGGATTTTAATATTACTAGACATATTGGTGAAAGGAGTGGTAGAGAGGGAAATCTTAAAGATATGATGAAGTTTGGTGAATTTGTTGGTGATTGTGGTATAATTGATTCGCCTTTCAGTAATAGGAAGTTCACATCGAGTAGTGGTAGAGAGGTTCCAGCTATGGATAGACTTGATAGGTTTTTTTAATCAATGATGATCGGGATGAAAAATACCCTCTTGCTACTCAATTTGGTCATGCTAGAATTATTTCTGATCACTGTCCAATTATTTTGGATACTGGAGATGGTGTTAGAGTTAGAAGACGATTTAGATTTGAAAAAATGTGGTGTATGGAGAGCAGTTTTGATAAGATGCTTGAAGTAAAATGGAATAGTCTCAGAAATGATGGAAATGCTGCTAAAAATATTACTCTCAAGTTGAGGGAGCTCAGAAATTTTCTAAAAAATTGGGAAAAGAGCTGTTTTGGAAGTGTTAAGGAAAGGAAAGCTCTACTTTGTAATGATATTTTGGAGTTAAATAACCGAAGCTGTAATTATTACTATGGATGAAGCCGACATTTTAAAAAGAATGAGGAGGAATTGATGCTTATTATTGATCAAGAGGAAACTATGTGGAGACAAAGATCTAGGGTCAGTTGGTTGAATAATGGTGATGCTAATACTGCCTATTTTCATAAAGTTGTTAATGGAAGAAGAAGAAACAATATGGTGAATCATATTGCTGTTGAAGGGGTGGAGATTTATGATCAGAAGACTAATCTACAAAAGTTCTCTAGTTATTACAAGGATCTTTTTGGCTCATCTCAGAATAGTGTTTCTGTTGGAACTGGACCAGCCCACAGCGTAAGTTATGGGTGAATTTCAAAATTTTTACCCTAATGGATCTTTGTTAGGCCTATGTGTCTCTAACTGAGTTGGAACATTTCTAAATTTCATTTAGATAAAATCATTTATTTATTTAAATTCAAATATATTAAGATATGAAATTAATTTTATTTGATTTAGTCTATACATAAATGTATTATATACATATATTTGTGAGTGCATGTGTAACATAATAATCCATGAAATGTATAATATGCCCATACGTAGATGTTGGGATTTACATTGCAGCAGACATATTAGCTCATTTTGTATGTCATGTATTTTGTCCAAATATGTGCATGTATGTGTTACAAAATACACACACATATGTACGTATAAATATATTATATATAATATATGAACATAAAACATTTATGTATAGATAAATATATACACAGAAAGAGGGAGAACAATTATTAGAAATTATTTATAATTCAAAATTAACTTAGTTTTGCAAACATAATAATTTTAGTATTTTAATTTGTATATATTATGAATAAAATAATGTTTTCATCCACAAATAATTAACATAAAATAATCTACTGATGAAAATTCAAATTTTACAATTTTTGAAAATCTATATCGTAGAATAGAGCTTAGAAAAAATATGAGATTTTTCAAAGTTGACATATTATTTTTAAAAACAAATACATTGATTTTGGCAATAATTATTTAATATAAATAATATATTATTAAAAAGTCAAAATTTAAAATTTCAGAAATTCTAGGATCGTGAATTAAAGGTAATGAAAAAATTTAAAGAATTTTTAATTAAATTGTTATTTTAATAAATCATAAACCGTTTTTTTCAAAATAATATTAATTAATAAAAATAATAAACTTTATTGGAAAATTCCTAATTTTTTTCTATATGTTTCTAAAATGATATAATGTTTCTAAAAAATATAAATTGAATTTTTAATGTAATAATTATATTATATATAATAAAAAATTCAAAATTTTAATAAATGTTAATATAAAAATATGAATATACGTATGATAATTAATTTTTGAATTTGTAAATTCATATTTTATATAAGTAAGTATACTAAATTTTTTAAATCATACATACATATATTATATATGCATATATGCTATTATAAGAGAGAAACATGCGCCAATATATATATATATATATATATATATATATGAATTTATTAATAAATATATATAAGACAATTATTAATGAAAAAAATTGATTTTGTACAGTAAACAACATTTGTCTATACATAAATCAAATAGTGTAATAAACAAATTATGCACATAACCAAACTGATTTGTGACAACCATATCTACTTACAAAATCTCACCTAACTAAACATATAGTAGCAATACATTTAAACAGATATGAAATTACTCATTATAGGATCATAGAATATAATTTAATTATTGATGAATTAAAATTACCAATTTAATGATGCCTTTGAATCCATGTTGAAGCAATGATTTCCTTTCCTTTTACTGTTTTTGATTCATCAGATTGCAAGTACGGAATCACCGATATCTAACTATCGAATAGTATTATTTTAATTTGAAATATATTTGAGAATATCGGAGTGGATTGAAAGATATGTTTTAACCATCAATGTAGAAGGTAATGGCGGATAAAAAAGGTTAGTCATTATTTTAGAGACACACACACATATGGTTGTATTAAAGAGAAACGACGAGAACTTTTTTGTCCATTCTCACTTGATCTCAACCCATTGTCTCTAAGCCAATTCTCTATATTTTAGCCACCCCTAGATCTTCCCAAAACCAAAATTTTGCAGCCCTAATGATGGGCCTTAAACCCATCTAAGCCCAAGCCAAAATACCATGCATTTAAATCTAATTTAATCGCTTATTGATATTGTATATCGATCGATATATTTATAACTGTTATAAATATAAATAACATTATTTATTTCTCAAATCATATTCAAATTTTATAATTAATATTTCATAAATATTAATTAATTTAATTAATTTATAATAGTTATAAACTAATTAAATCATTCGGTCTTAAAGGTGTTACTTTTGGATGCAAATTTGATCAGCGATTAACATCGAACTATTCCAATGTTAATGTTCACACATCACTTAGTAGGATGGCGAAATTTATTGTTTACTCATTTTCGGTAAAATCCAATTTTAGTTTAATAAACGTTACCCAGTTGTGACATTTGTTTACACCAATTCTCTTCGTCAAAACTATATCACTTTGGACCTATGGAATTTGGTAATGGTCAAAATTCCAACACCATCCACATTCAACTTTATAGTCCAAATACAAAGTCCTCAGTTCAATAATAAAAATATTATTAAGCGAAATGCTCTGGCCAGAGACATTGAGTTGACTGTGATACTAACCGCATATAACTGAGGAGACGAATCCTCTCTTGAATAGTGCTTCACTTCCAATACTTCCACTCGACCCAACTATAGTCACTCGATGGATGACATGCCATGATTTGGCTATAATCAAAGTGGAGCTTTCATATTGAAGATCCACAGTATTTTCAAGTCGAGAGACTGTAAATTAGTCACATCGATATTTTCTGTTTGAGCTTAGTTATATTAACCAACAGAAAACTATCGAGTGAGTCATTCCATAGTTATCCAATAACTATTAGTACGTAACTCTTAGGTGCCCCTCTAGCAGTCAGAGTGATACACTGCCCAACATTTCGAGAGCGTTACGTACTCCAGTCTCAAGGATACATCGATATCTAGTCTTGATGCATCTTGACTAGGAACATTTAAAATGGTATATTTGTTTGTTGTGATTAATTACTCATGGTTACAACATTTTGTAACTACTATTATAAAATATATCATTTATGGATTTTTCTATTAAATATACATTTAATTAAGTTAATTAATTAATAAAATCATATTATATCAAGTATATAACAGGAAGAAAATACTTTTTATTTCGAACAAGATTGGTCAACGAGTTAGATATACGTAACAAATTACATAATTTCCCCCAAGGCTTACCCTTAACTCTAGCAATCTCCCACTTGCACTTGAGGTTAATTATGGAATCTAATTCCATCTTCTCCAATCATTTTTCTCAAAACCAATTAGGTCAGTCCCTTGGTGAATGGGTATGCTATTATGTTTTAATTATCTACTTTGTCGATTAACTCTCATTGACACCGATAAACTGCCTTTATCATGTGGAACGATTCGAAGTATATCTTTCGACCTCTATTGAGTTTTAAGTTCTATCATGACCAATTTCATGACATTGTTATCTTATGACAATATTATGAGATTCTCAACATTTGAAATCATCTTTGGCTCAATTGTAAATTTATGCATTTATATCTATATACATTGGTTTATTGTAGAGCTATTCAAGTTAATGTTCTCAACATTCCATTGAATTAACCACAATCACTTTTATTTTGAAACATTTTCAAATTAAGGATTTTAACTTGAATTTTATCATTGTTATGTTATACTCAATATCACTTATAAAATTTTGTGTCCAAACGTTCCATTATAACGAGTTCGTTGTTTCTGTAAACAATTCTTTAGTATTTCATAAATACGCGAGAACACCTCAAACAACCATTTAGTGATATCAATTTGGATTTTATATTTTCTCCATGTATCAAATACATAAACAAAACATAATATCATACACAACATAACCTGTATGATAATTCCTATTGCTAATGCATAAGGAATCCAACTTACATATTCTCTTTTAATAGGGTGCTCTTGTATATCTTTTTGGGACAATCCCTATATCTTTTATACTCACCATAAAGGACATCATTTACAATCTAAAATTGAGTATTAAAACAACTAAAGTTGATTTTAATACAAGCATATTGTGAAAATCAATAACGTGTTGTTTACTTATATTTTAGGAATATCAATGTACTTTTTAACGTTCTTTCTTATGAACATACGCTTTCTCTGCACTTTGATTGAAAATCAAACTATTTGATATTTCTATCAAAATACTTATTCAATCTTGATGCTTATAAAAAGATACATTGGTTTCATTTCTTGGATCATATTCAAAGACTCACAAACCCAATATCGCTCCCACTGACTTTGAGGCTTTTGGTTAACGTGTGTAAACGGCTGCTAACAAGATTTCTTGTCAATACCCCAAAGTTATTCCAAGTAGTGTGTTAAGTTCAAAGGGTATGATTCCCTTAAGGATCGCTTTTGTAACCTCACTCGTAAGTATCTTGGGAATCAGACCTTCCGTTGATGCCGAAAGGTTTAGAGCTTGGGCTAAATGACCTTCCGGCTTCGTTGAGCTTGCTTGAAGTCTTCCACAAAGGGTTTTCTTTTGATTAGATTAGGTTTTCCTAAATTGAGTCCTCAAAAGGTAGGATTCAATCTTATCGAAAGATTGGGGAGAAGGCCTTTCTTGAATTAGGGCAGGGAATCAATTACTTTGGTGAGAAGGTAGCAGCTTTCGACTTGGACGAAAGGTTTGATCACTTGTATTGAGTAGATTCCAACCCCTCGAGAGGTTAAAACAGTTGAGTCAACAGTTTTGGAAGGTTTAAGTGAATGTTAATCCAAATAGGTTGTCGACCTTGTCGAAAGGTTTGGGTGGAAGGGTTTAAGACTTCGAAAGGTAGTAGTTGTTGATTGATCAAGAGTGTTGTCGACCTTATCGACATGAACCTTCCGATGAGATTGAACCTGCAAATATGGGTTAACACAACAAAGATTTATACAAGTAGTAAAGTAATTAACAAAGCTAGGTATTTCCCTTTTTATTCAAGAAAAAGCTTCACTTTATTAAATTTCCACAAATCACACTCAATTAGGGTTTCAATCCTTTAATCAAGAAGTTGCAAAGTTAGAATGAGAGAAATTCGGATCCCCTGAACATGACCCCATGAGTCCTATTTATAGACGCAGGCAGCCTTCCTTTCGACCCTATGCTCTCGACTGGTCGGAAGATTTCCCTTTTATATGCAACTACAACCTTTTATCTTTTTCTAAAGGTTTGCCCCTTATATGACATAATGAATCTTTCGACACTGTTAGAAGGTTTGTCTTTCCGATGCCTTCATGAACCTTTTGGCTTTGACGAATGGTTGATTTTCCCGATGTCTTAACGAACCTTTCGACTGTGTCAGAAGGTTGCCTTTCTGAAGCTTTCATGTACCTTTCGATGTTGTCGAAAGGCTCGCCTTGTTCCTGCTGTTGTGTTCCCTTCGACCTTGTAGGAAGGTAGCTCTCCTCCTAATTGCTGTGAACCTTTTGACCTTGTCGGAAGGTTGCTCTTCACATGCTTGTTATGAACCTTTCGATCTTGTCAGAAGATTGCTTCTCGCTTAATTGTTGTCGAGTGTTTTGTTTCCTTTCAATGTTTTCGAATGGTTATCTACCATTCTTTGCTGACTTTTGATTATTGCTTTCTTCATAAAAACCTTTCGACCTAGTCGAAATGTATTCTGGATGTGCTCCAACTGGTTCGAAAGGCTTGCTATACATTCGAAAAGGTTGTTATGGAGTTGCACATGCTTGCTTTGATTTCTTCATCTTCTTTTAAAGGTAAGAACTCTCTGAACGGAACCTTTCGACTACATCGAAAGGTTTGAAGCTATTAAATCCTGATGGTTGCATCATCTCGACTCCTTCCAAAGATTTGGTTTGAGCTCCTTCTCCTTTGTCTTTGTTGAAAGACCTCTCGTCCTAGTCGAAAGGTGGATTCTTGGAGCATCCTCCTGCCTATGGACTTTGAAAGATAGCCTTGGACCTCGCTGGAAACTCCTTGTCGGAAGGTATGCTTATCTAGAACATGTTGTTGCCTTCTGATCTTTCGTCATGCTCTCGTGACCCTTCTTTCATACTTTCGTTCTTCTGAATATTTTATGGTTAGCATTTAACCCTCCCCCCGCATTATGAAAGAAGCTTTTGTTCTTTAGGACAAAACTGCAATGGATTTCTTCATTACTTCATGTAAATAGATAATAACTCCTATTAAAGTTATAACTTTGTAATGAGCCCTTAATGGGAAATCTTAAATTTATGAAGCTAATATTTAAGATGTCATTAAGGTAATATTTTTCAAATAAATTGCTCTGCAATGACCATAATTAAACTTCCTTAAGAATATGGAGTAATATCACCTGATTTGCAGATATCGGTTCAAGTAAATGAACCTTTGGAGAAACCCTATTACAGACTCTTGATATTTCTTTCTTGAGTTAAACCTTTTCAACATGTGGAAATCAATTTCATGCTATCTGGGACTTTTCCATGTCGCTCTAAGTTTCCTTCATTTTCAACCTTAAACCATTGATTGGTAATTCTCATTTAGTGAAAAGGTAGAAAGTAGTTTAGTAATGTTTTCATTTGGTGTCTTGAAGATCTCATATTGAAATCAAAATTTAAATTCAATGGAAAATTCACAAATCATCGTAAAATTCAATAGCAGGATATAGAATTTATTAAATTAGGAATCTAGTAAAGGTCCCATAAGGAAATCGCAGATGTGAAATTCATAAATTGTCATCAAAATCAACAAAGAAATTTTATAAACCATGAAATTGGTCAGTTGACAAAAGATCATTCAAAATTCAATGAGAAAATCAAGCATAAAAAGTCCATAAATCATCAGGGAAACCCTCAAGCAAATTTTAGAATTCATTCGATTAAAAGTCCAAATAGTGGTCATCAAGAAACCTCAATAAGGACAGTAGAAATATGAAACTCATGAATCATTGAGAATGCAAAATTCACAATTTACCATAAATATCCATAAGGAAATCTTGGAATTCATTAAATCAGAGATCTTATAAAGGATTATCAAACACCCGATAAGAAAATTAGAAATTCATAAATCATCATGAAAATCATCATGTAATTTCAGAGTTCATCAATTCAAAACCCCAATAAAGATCATCCAAAAATTCCAACAGGAAAGTTAAAAACACGAAATTCATCAATCTTCACACAAATTAGTACGGAAACTTAAATTCCATTAAATCTGGGAATTAAAAATCCAAAAATCAAAAATGTGATCCGTAACCCGTTCATTCTTATTCAAAATTAGAAGATCAATGGAAAATTCATAAATTATCGTAAACTCCACAAATGAGTTAAGAATTCACTAAACCAGAAAACTAATAAGATCATCAAAAATTCAATAAGGAAACAAGAAATACAAAATTCCTGAATCATTATAAGAATCGACATGGATCCCAGAATTCACAAAACTGGAAATCAGAAATCCAATAAGGAAATTAGGTATGGGAAATTTTCAAATCATCACAAAAAGTCTTCAGGGAAATCAGGAACTCATTAAACCAAGAAACTAATAAGAAATCATCATGAAAATTCCTTCTTCTAGTATTCCAACTTTGTCTCAAATGACGAATATTTTTGTTTAACCCTTAATTCTCTTGGGTTCTTACTTTCTTCTTGAGTTGTAGACATCTTTGTCTTTATTCTTTTATTTGGATCCCTACTGGGCATGGACGTCTTAGTCTACTCTTTGATGAGCCACTCTCTACGCTCGGACATCTTAATCTATCAAAGGCCTCTCTTTGGGCTAGACATCTTAGTCCATTGTTGATGAGCCCCTCTTTGGGCCATACATCTTAGTCCATTGTTTGATGAGCCCTTCTTTGGGTTAGACAGCTTAGTCCATTATTTTATGAGCCTCTCTTTGGGATTCCCTTGTCTCAAAGAGATATATATTTATCTGTCCAAAAGGCCGCTGATTAGCGCTTTACCCTAAGAGGTAATTTCAACGTTAGGGGCTTTTGATTTTGCAGGTGCTTATCCTGACCCTCCCCTAAGAGGTGATATGGATGTTAGGGGCTTTTGATTTTGCGAGTGCTTATCTTGACCCTTCCCTAAGAGGTGATATGGACGTTAGGGGCTTTTGATTTTGCGGGTGCTTATCTTGACCCTCCCTTTAGTGGTGATATGGACGTTAGGGGTTCTATCTCTCCATCTAGGAGATGCTACGGAATAGCATCATAGGATTATGTCCCTCTCTCTAAGAGGTGCCACATAATAGCGTCATGGGCTTATGTCCCTCCCTCTAGGAGGTGCTATAGTATAACATCGTAGGTTTGAGTATTTGTATATGAAAATAATTTTTGGCCAATTAAAATGAAGTCTCCTTTGAGAGAGAATTTTATAATTAGACTCTTCTATTATATTGAAGAGTTTCTTTTGAAAAATAGTTTGGACTCATGAATCCCTTTTATGAAAGAGTTTTTTCAAAATCTTTTGCAAGAAATTTCTTGTTGTGCTCATAATGGAGACACGAAACTCAAATAGGAGACTAGGAGGTCATGATTCATGAACTAACAGCCTTTTAGTCGAGAATAGAGTTCTCTAGTTTGAGTTACAATAAACTTTTTGTGCTTTCAAAATCTTTCTTGAAAAAGTATGAACATGCTTATCTTCGCCCATGATTTTAGTAAACCTTGAAACATTACTATTGCTTAGTTTGATGTCTTTTGGTGCGCATTTATTAATGCTATATAATATCTCAAATTAGTTGCATAAATCTGATTTTGAGACAAATAAGTATTTGTTTCCCCCAAAGCCATTGGGTGACTGAAAATAGTTTTCTTAAGAGGATATAATTTGAGAAGTTTTCTTTTGAAATCGCTTGCTAAAAATAGATTTGTTATATATGGGATTTCTCCTAAATTGGAATTGAGTTTAGCCGTGATTCAACATTTCTTATAGGAAAGCCTTAGTGTTGACTGAACTGTTGATAATTGCCTCATGTCGGGCGTCTGAGTCGTCCTCTTTAAGTATTCTGGAGTTTGTTGAGCGCTTCGGTTTGATTTTGTTTTAACCTGTAATTGCACTCAAATTTTAATCAGTATATGCACAATACAAATTTAAGTATCAAGTTAAACAGCTATGAAATGGAGAGAAAGTTCATAGTTGAACTGATGTCGCGAGTCCTTATGATTTGATAGTAGTTTGCATTTTGGAGTTGCTGAATTGTTTTCCTCTTATTTTGAATAAGACGTTTTTCGAGTTTCTTTGACGAACTCCTATAAAAATCCCGACCTGACCATGCCTTGAAATTTATCTTACAAGACACGGCATTCATCAGTTTCATGTCCATTTGCTTTATGATTCTCACAGTAACTTCCTCCTTTATTTGGCTCTGGGGCACTCCAAACTTTTTGAGGCGCAATAAAATTCTCATTTCTTTTTATCTTAGCATTTATGTAGGAGAGGGGTTTTCTTAGGACTACACAATTCATTTTAGAACTCTTTCTTCCACTTTCCTTCGGGTTTTCACTTTCCCTTGGCCTTTTGTCAAGGCGCCAAAATCAGATTTCTCTTCCTTGGATTCTTGGTGGAATTCTTTCTTAGCATGGTGTATCTCGTCCAATTGAATAAACTTCTCAGCCTGGAGAAAGAAATATTATAGATCTTTGCATCCATTGATATAAAAATCTTTCCAAAATGGGGTTTGTTCTGTTAACCCGGATCGAACTGCCATTAACTTGTCTCTCTCAGTTGCATTTTGTGTTTTTAATGCTTCGGTATTGAACCTCTTTAAATACTCGTTTAGTGATTCTCTCGATTTTTGTTTGGTTGTAGCTAACATGCTGAAGCTCATTGTTTGATCCTTGAATACGTAAAATTGTGTCACAAAATCATAAGAAAATTGTTCCTAAGAATAAATTTTCTTCTTTTGATAATTCCTAGACCATTTGATAGCTGCTCCTCGAAAACTAATCGAGAAAAGTTTGCGTCGAACTGACCCAAGAGTATTATCCAAGTTCACCAAATTTTCAAAAGCTGTAAGGTGATCATCGGGATCAGTAGTTCCATCATACTTCGGTTGGGGATTTCAATGTGAGAAGTGATGTTAGCTGCCATAATTTCTTCTGAGAAAGGAGCCTTTTACAGGATAACATATTTCCTTAATTCGTTGAGTATATTTTTTATTGCATCTTATGTGACTTGGTTGTGAATGTTGTCATGATGTTTAAGCTATTTGATTGCTCAATGGTTCTCTTAGCCTGACTTTCTTGATCCTCGTATTGATCTTCATTTGGAGTTTGTGCTTCATCTTCTTCTTCCACAATCCTTAATGATTCTTGAGATGGAATCCTTTCGAGCAATTCTTGCATTGTTATCATTTATTGTTGTAGATTCTGAACTCTAATCTCATTATTTATCAGGGTCGAAGGCTACCCAATCTTCGTATTTTCTAAGTTAAAGTTTGTTATTATATCATCCTCCAAAGTTGATTGTACTGTAGCTTTTTCACCATTGCTATTCTTTGCTCTTTCCATTTTCTTCTTTCGAAAAGCGATTAATCTGTGATGAATGATTGACCACAAAGGCGGAGGCTCCAACCTGGATGAAAGGTTTGATCACTTATATTGAGTTGAATTACTTTGGTGAGAAGGTAGTAGTTTCCGGCCCAGACGAAAGGTTTAATCACTTATATTAAGTAGATTCCAACCTTGTCGAGAGGTTAATACAGTTGAGTCAACAGTTTCGGAAGGTTTCAATGAATGTTAATCCAAATAGGTTGTCGACCTTGTCGAAAGGTTTATGTGGAATGGTTTAAGACTTCGAAAGATAGAAGTTATTGATTGCTCAAGAGTGTTGTCGACCTTGTCGACAAGAACCTTCTGATGAGATTGAACCTGCAAATATGGGTTAACCCAACAAAGATTTATACAAGCAGTAAAGTAATTAACAAAGCTAAGTACATCCCTTTTTATTTAAGAAAAAACTTCACTTTATTAAATTTTCTCAAATAACACTCAATTAGAGTTTCAATCCTTTAATTAAGAAGTTACAAAGTTAGAACGAGAGAAATTCGGATCCCCTGAACATGACCCCTTAGATCCTATTTATAGACGCCGGCGGCCCCTCCTTTCGACTCTATTGTCTCGACTGGGTTGGAAGATTTCCCTTTTATATGCAACTACAAACCTTTCGTCTTTGTCGAAAAGTTTGCTCCTTATATGCCATAATGAACCTTTCGACGCTGTCTGAAGGTTTGTCTTTCCGATGCCTTCATGAACCTTTCGGCTTTTATGAAATGTTGCTTTTCCTGACGTCTTCACAAACCTTTCGACTCTGTCGGAGTGTTGCCTTTTTAAAGCTTCCATGAATTTTTCGATGTTGTCGAAAGGCTCGCTTTGTTCCTACTGTTGTGTTCCCTTCGACCTGGTCGAAAGATATCTCTCCTCCTAATTGCTATGAACCTTTGACTTTGTCGAAAGGTTGCTCTTCACGTGCTTGTTATGAACCTTTCAATCTTGTCAGAAGGTTGCTTCTTGCTTGATTGTTATTGAGTGCTATGTTTCCCTTCAATGTTTTCGAATGGTTATCTACCATTCTTTGCTGACTTTTGAGCATTGCTTTCTTCATAAAAACCTTTCGACCTAGTCGAAAGGTTTTCTGAATGTGCTCCAACTGGTTCGAAAGGCTTGTTACGCTTTCGAAAAGGTTGTTATAATGTTGCACCTTCTTGTTTTGATTTCTCCATCATTGAAAGGTAAGAACTCTCTTAATGGAACCTTTCGACTACTTCGAAAGGTTTGAAGCTATTAAATCCTGATGGATGCATCATCTTAACTCCTTCGAAAATTTTGGTTTGTGCTCCTTCTCCTCTGTCTTTGTTGAAAGATCTCTCATCCTAGTTGAAAGGTGGATCCTTGAGCATCATCCTGCCTATGGACTTTGAAAGATAGCCTTGGACCTCGCTGAAAGCTCCTTTTCGGACGGTATGATTATCTAGAATATCTTGTTGCCTTCTGATCTTTCCTCATGCTCTTGTGATCCTTCTTTCATACTTTCGTTCTTCTAAATATTTTATGGTTAACAACGGCTTACTCTAAATCATTATTTAGAATTTTCTGTTTCAATACATAAGGACCAAACATGAGCGATAATTTTGTGAGTAAATCTGAATTCACTTGAGCATGTTGAATACCGAATTTGTTATGCTTATTTCAACAATTGAAATTTGCGATATTATTCTTATCAACATTGCTCATTTAATTCCAACCACACTAGTCTTTCCAATAAAGACACAATCTCGACCGATGGATCACATCTCTTTGGTTATGACCACAAAAATCATATTTTGATAGCGTACTTGGAATTATTTCAGATTTGCGCATCATACCATATAAAGTCAACAATCTTAATGGTTTAATTGAACAACCGAGGGTAATGTATATTTTCGACATTAATAAGAAACTCATAGTTTCTCTTTGATGTACAAGATTATTTATTAGACATTCTAATGATTTGTATTCATTTATGTTAGTTAATTTTACTTCATCTCATATAATCAGTTCTACCTATGGATCGGATCCAATTCCATTTAATTACCAAAAATTTCTTGGAGAAATTCCTTCACAATGAAGGTGACATATCTTGAAACAACAATGGTTTCTTAGTGCAAATAGAATAAGGATTCATAAACGCTTTATGATCCTTTTAATTTATAAAACTGATTTTAGTTTACAAAAATTATGTTCAAAACATAATTATGTCATTTGATGATAGACCTTTCCAAAAACCTTTTGGAGATTCATACAAGATCTCTCATGAACAATTATTACGTGCAGTCTTTCGACTCGCACAACTTGCCAATTCCTTAGCCTAGGATATGTTGGGGTTTCTTACAAACCCTTATCTTGTATGATCTGTAAACTGTTGTTTGAATGAAATAATATTAATCTTGTGTACTAATCTTAAGTACATGACCATATAGAAAGAAACTAACTCAACTTTACTCACAATTAATCGTAAATTGTCCAATAATGTCTAATTACTCATCCTCCTTATAGATGCATCATTATGTATCACATAGATGAGTGACTTTTGATATAGAATTTATATTCATTTTTAGGTAACATTTGGAACTCTTTCCAATATACTCACTTATTTGACCAAATCAAATCAATTTATTCTATTGCATGTTATTTTATTTACTTTTCTTTTATATTCTATGATTTTATCATAAACTTACTACATGTGTATCTGATACATACATACATGTTAGTAACAAATCATCAATGAATATAACAAAGTATGTGAAACCCTTTTGGTACTAATAGACTTGTGATTTCATACATTAATATGTATTAATTCAAAGAGTTTATAAACTCTTATGATGCTCCCACAGAATGGGTGTGTAACCGTTAATTGTTTGAGATATAATCAACCAGTATCATATGATTAATCATATAGTAAAAAAAATTCTCAAAACTATGGCTTAGTTTATAGTTCTAAAACAACTATAAATAATATTAGACGCATATGTATTTTTGTTGCATCACCTTTACAACGAAAACAAATTCTATAATATAGTTCTATTTCATAATGAATATTCATAATACTCATGTTGAAATATAGATATCTATTTCTCAGTCAATACCAAAAATAAACATTATTTCACGAATAATGTTCGGTACATGTTGCGAAAACAATTTTCGTAATTTGATACAATCACTAGGTGTTATATGACATGCTCCCACTATTTCTTCCATTACTATAATAGCGTACTAAATTTAGAGGTCCACCATTCACTTGATATTGTTAATATTGTTTACTTATTTCATATGATGCAACTAGTTTACAGTGGAGAGTTCTTTGATCAAATATCTTGAACTTACAGAAATAAATGTTATAGAAAACAATTTTCTATATGAAAATACATATCGAAATAAAAATCATATTTATATTCCAACATTAAGTATCAATTAGTATTACAATTCTTGTTTCCAATGTTTCTCTATGAAGCAGAAGTGACTATTCATTCTCTTCGTTCCAACTTTACCTTAAATTACAACTATTCTTATAAACTCGTTTTTCTTTCAAATGGTCAATGACATGTGCGTAAATGTGCATATTCTTACCATCATATTTAATCTATTTACATTAAATAAATGATTGTATTGGGTAATTGAATTTGTTTAAACCAAAATTCAAATTATTTGAAATTGTCACATATTCATCTTCATCCAAGGGCAAAATGGTCATTTTTCTGCATATATGAATTTGAAAAAATTTAATTGGAAATTTCTATACTATTTTGTAGGAATTTGAACTCAATTACAAGTGGTTTCATGAAGGAATATGCGTGTACAAAGAAGATACAGGAATAAAAATGGAAATAATTCAAAGTGATGAACATGGAGGACACCACCCACCCACCCTTCTTTCATGTACAAATTAAAAGCTAATTCACATGCTAATGGTCATTACACTTTCATGCACACTTACTGGGTGATTATTGAAGCTAATGATAACTTGGCCACCACACTTCCTACAAGGGCATTTTGGGCATTCCCCTAAAAAATGAATCAGGGTTTCTAACTTGTATAAATACCCCATATCTTCATATAACTCTCCTCTTCCTTTATCTTTTCTTTAGGTTCTCTTCTCTTTAGTTTTGGCTCGTAAATAAAAGAAAGATCTCTTTCTCTTTTCATGGCTACTTAGCCATTTTTGTTTTATGTGGTTTTCTTTTCTTTTTATGCAATGTTAATGTTATCCAGTTACTTGTCTTGGTACAAGATACTGATTATTGACCTGAATGCACCGTTTGACACATATGTCTCGTTTGGACAAAATGCACCGTTCGGTATTCTTCAGTCGACCATCGTCACTCGGTTAGGGTGGCTCGACATTTGGTCGTTCGGCATAAATGATTTAGTCGCGTACCGCTCGGCCATAAAGAGACGATTACATGGCTCGGTGAAGAAGGCCGCGTGGTTTGGTGACCTCTCGCTTGGCCTTGATGGGGAGATCGACGCTTGGTCTTGGAGAGGGAGTCATCGCCGACCGATACCATTTGGCAATCGTCGTTCATCCAGTAAATTTGAAGATGATACGACTCAGTCTGGATGCTCGAGAAAGACGGCTCGGCATGGATGCTTCGGTCGAGGAAGCACAGACACATGTCGCTCGGCTCAAATGTTCGACGCACATCGCTTGGTGCATTCTAGAGAAGTTGGTAGGTCATCAGGACTACAACAAAGTTAGGCATTCGGCATGGTTTTGCTTCGAGTTAACCCACCATTTGCTTCGAGTACTCCGAGGTTTTGCTTCTAGTCACCTGCTAAGATGATCACCGGTGGGCCATGTGGCTCGTGGTTCCGGGATCGGTCGATTATCATTCGTCATTTCTCGACCGGCCTATCTCGTTCAGCATGCCTGGCTCGGTGCACAGAAGTGACCTACTGTGGGTCGAGATACCTTGTTCCTGGGCCCATGAAAGAAGTCCAGCCTATCTTTGCCTATAAATAGAGGGGCAGGGGCGCAGTGAAAATGAACCTTTTTCAAGAACACTAGGGAGACTCTACCATTTCCAAGACTTATTCTTTTTCAGTTAGAACTTGTATTCAAGTTGTTGGAGTATGGATTGTATCTTTATTCAATTAACTGAAAAAGTAATAAAGATTAAACTCAAAGTGAACGTAGGCAGTTACATCGAACCACTATAAATCTGGTATTCTAGTTTTTGCAATTAATTCTGCATATATTCCTCTATTTTAATTTTCTCTTCATTAATCTCTTTGTACAAATCCTTCTTTAGGTGTTAGTAACTAATTTTGGTGCTAACATTTTCGTTCTTTCACTGAGAATCGTATTCTTAGGTTATTAGGATCTACTTTGTAGCTACTGGATTGAAGAAATCCCCCAAAGGAGATCCAAGTCATTCACAGAAAGTCCGTTGATTCTATTCAAAGTTCTTACCAATAACTCTATAATGGGAAGACCTCGTACCAGATCAGCCTCACACAACGCGGACGTCGACGAAACAGCTGGTGTCCAGCAAGTAGGACCCAACAATCAACAAGTTAATCCAGGTGCATGGACTGTTGCCGCCCAAAACCAAATGGAAGTTGTCACAAGAACAGAGTTCAACGACCTGATGAGAGAACTCATGGAAAGCATAAGACAACTTAACTATCAGATTCAAGCTAACGCCAACCTCTTGACTTAGCTTACTCAACAACAGCATCAGAATGTTGGAAGTAGCCCTGCTCCTTACTCCTTATATGACAACTCGACGTTGTCCGATGAACCTCCCAAGCGTAGACGCCGCGGAACTGAAACAACATAAGCAGGTGTTGTTGATCGATCAACCAAGAATGGTCCAGGTTCCCTACCTGGAGCCATGGCACCTCACTTACATCAAGGGAATCACACCTAAGCTGGAACAGAAAACTTTGGGTCTGAAGCACGAGTGGAAGCTGGAAGGTCGGTTCACTAAGGTCCTAATGAAGCTGGTCCTCAGGATGTACATTTGGTAGATCGCCAATAGAGGAGACACCAACCAGAACAGTTTCGTAGGATAGATTTCAACCTTTCATCTTCCATTCAAAGCCTAGACCTATCGGCTTTGGTCAGACAGTTGATGAGAGAAAATCAAGGCTTGACTAATGATGATTGGGGTATATGCATGAGTCATACTCCATTCACAGATACTATTCTATAGGCCAAGTACCCCTGAAAGGTTAACATGTCAACTATTCCGGCCTACGAAGGGAAGACTGATCTCGGGCAGCATGTGATGAGATATGAATGGATGATGGATTCAGCTAGAGAAAATGACGCAACTAAGTGTAGATGCTTCCCAATAACTTTATTTGGAATCGTTACCATGTGGTTTACCCGACTTCCTCTACGGTCTATCTTCAACTTTGATGAATTAGCAATGAAATTTGTGGAACAATTCAGGATTCATGACACGTCCCAAGGACGTGTTGTCCTTGTCCAGTGTAATTCAGACTCCACGGGAGTCGTTAAAGGAATACTTACAGAGATTTCATATTGCGGCTACTAAAGTTAGCAACCCAAATGACCACGCCATTCTGATGGCTGTGATGCGAGGAGTGGATCCGGATTCGAAGTTTGGCGATTGGCTGGTAGGAAAGCCTCCGATTACACTAGAGTGTTTCTGTTCGAAGGCGCATCAATTCATAAGAAGAGAGGAAGCCAGGTGGACGAGGCGAGACAATGCACCAGGGCCTGGCATGGAGTATGAAGAGCAACATTGCTGTAGAACAATCTGATGATAACTCGGGGAAGGTCCACGTCAATGTCCAGAGCAAGCCAGAGCAATCTAAAGGATCCAGAGGAGGAAATCCCAGAAAGAAAAGGGAAGCAGGAAAGTGGAAACCAAGGATTCCAACTTACAATGAATACACTCCTCTGAATGCATCTCTTGAAAATATCTACCTATCGACTTGTAATACTTTTCAATACCGAAAGTCACTCCCGAAAGAGCCCATAGAGGAACAAAAGCGGATTGGGAAGTATTGCCGCTTTCATGAAACTTACAGGCACAATACCGAGGAGTGTAAACACCTCCACGATGCCATAGAAAAGCTGATTCGACATAAAAAGTTGCAGGAGTTTGTCAAGAACCCGCAGAAAGGTAGACAAGGAACATCATACCCCGTTCGCGGGCAAGCTCCACGCTATCCAGAGGAACCTACTCGAACTGTAGGTAGACTAGTCATAAACACGATAGTAGGTGGACCTCACCCTGAAGACAAGAATTGGCAATAAATGGAGTGGTATTCTAATTTCCTAAGGCATGTAGATTTTGAATGTTGTTAAAATACGGAGGATGGGTCTCCGGCTAAGCAATAGCGAACGATGACGGACGATAAAGTATTCAGGAGCAGAGATGCTGATTAGGTGGAGGCTCCTACCATTGACCCGATGGTCATCTCCACCATAATCGAGCCAGTATTTGCGAAAAGAATTTTGATTGATTGTGGAAGTTCTGTTAACATCAACTTCAAAAAAGCGTATGACCAAATGAAGATGGAGACGAAGGATTTAAAACCATCTAAAGCCCGTATCCATGGCTTTAATGGTGCAGCTACCGATGCAGTGGGTTGTGTTGAATTGCCAGTTGAACTTGGGCAAGGTGAACGTAGGAGGGTGCGAATCCTGCCTTTCATCGTTTTGGATGTCGATTCTCCGTACAATGTGTTTCTGGGTCGACCGGCCCTGGCAGAGTTTAGGGCAGCTTTTGCCCCTTGTTGTTTAACTTTGAAATTTCCAACAAACAAAGGATTTGGTGTTGTGCATGGCGTCAGGTGACTGATCGTGCATGTTATATGCCTGAGCTGAGAGAGGTCCAACAAAGAGAGAAAGAAAGGTTGCGGCAGCACCGTCCGCACCCGAGTCACTGAAAATTGAGAAGTAGTGCCCGAGCCTTGGCATGGGCAACACAATCGGATCTATAAAGACTTAGATCTAAGAGATGATGATGAGGAACCCAGGGAGGCAAAAGCAGCACCGGCTGAACTGATGATTGACATTACAGTCCGCCGAGATGGCCCATCGCGAGTACTTAAGATTAGATCACTACTCAACCCCTCGATGACCAAGTATCTCACTAATTTTCTTCGAGTGAATAAGGATGTTTTCGCTTGGACACAATCTGATATGTGTGGGATTTCTCCCGCCATTACGAGTCATATGGTGAACATAGACCCGAGGTATATACCAATAAAGCAAAAAATGAGAGGCGTGGACCCGGAGAGGTCCGCTGCTCTCAGAGAGGAGGTGGACAAACTCAAAACCAATGGGTTCGTCAACGACGCCCTTTACCCTGAATGGGTGCCTAACCCCGTGCTAGTGAGAAAAGCAAATGGAAAATGGAGAACCTGCGTAGATTACTCAGATCTGAACAAATCATGTCCTAAGGATAGTTTCCGTTTATCTAGAATTGACCAGCTGGTCGATTCAACGGAAGGACATGAGTTATTGTAATTTATGGATGAGTACTCAGGATATAATCAATTCTCGATGCACATTCTAGACCAAGAACACGCTAGTTTTGTCACAGACATTAGGCTATATTGTTATGTAGTGATGCCTTTTGGATTGAAAAATGCGGGAGTAACTTATCAGCCTCGGGTGAATCGGATGTTCAAAGACCAGATTGGTAGAATAATGAAAGCCTATGTGGATGACATGCTCGTGAAGTCATGAAAGTCAAACGACCACATTCGAGACTTGGAGGAAATGTTTGATATACATAGATATTACAAAATGAAGATCAATCCTCTGAAGTGTTTCTTTGGCATCGTGTTAGGGAAGTTTTTGGGCTTCATTGTTGATGCACGGGGAATTGAAGCTAAAGTAGAAAAGATTCAGGCTACTCGAGTCATACAAGTACGCAGAACTATAAAACAAGTACAAAGCCTAAATGAAAAAGTGGTCGCACTGAGTCGGTTCATATCCAGGACGACAGATAAGTGTCTTCCCTTCTTCGATGTAATAAAGAAAGGAAAAAGAAATTTCAAACGGACGTCCAACTGTGAGGACGCATTTCGAGCTCTGATAAGGTATTTGGAAAGTCCCGTGGTACTGTCAAAGCTAGTAGACCACGGAGTGTTGTATGTGTACTTGGTCATATCCCAACATGCTATCAGTACGGCTTTGTTTCGCGAGGAGGTCCGATTTCAAAAGATGGTGTACTGTCAGTAAACGTTTAATGGGGGCAGAAAGAAATTTTGCTAAAATTGAAAAGCTGGCCTACTCCTTGGTGATTGCATCACGCAAGCTTCGTCCGTACTTTCAGGCACATTCGATCAGTGTTTATATCGATCAACCCTTGCGACAGGTACTCCAACGACCAGAAACCTCTAGAAGGATGTTAAAATGGAATATCGAGTTGAGTCAGTTTGATATTACCCACCTGCCACGAAGGGCCATACAAGGGCAAGCACTAGAGGAATTCATCGCTGAATTTACTATATCATATGAACCAAATAGTAATGATGTTATCCCCTCTATTCGATGGAAACTATACACCAATGGGTCATCCAACGACCGGTGTTCTGGGGCTGGTTTAATTCTTGTGACTCCCAAAAATCGATCAATTTGTTATGCTTTGATGCTCGATATCCCAGCTACAAATAACGAAGCCGAATATGAAGCATTGATTGTTGGCTTGAAACTTATTTGGGAACTTGGAGTGAAATCGGTTGAAATCTTTTGCGACTCACAATTGTTGGTGTATCAGGTGTGAGGGGACTATCAGACAAAAGGGCAGAGACTTTCCCCATACCTTGCTCGGGTTCAAGAGCTGTTAGCAGATCTAGAAGATTACGATATTTCACATGTTCCACGTGAACAAAACAGAGAAGCCGATTCCTTGTCAAAATTTGCAAGTACTGATGATTCACAACAAATGGGGTTAGTTCCAATAGAAACCTTACATGCTTCGAGTATAAATGAGATGGAGGTAGATTTCATGTTAGAAACAGAAATCGAGAAGGAGTCATGGATAACCCCATTTAAGCAATGCTTGCTACACGGGGTCTTGACATAAAGAAAGAGCGAAAGACGACAAGTCATTCGCAAAGCTTCACGATATGTAATGTACGATGGAATAATGTATCAAAAAGGATTCTCGGTCCCCTAACTCCGGTGCATTGCCCACGGTGAGATAAAACGAGCCCTGAGGAAAGTTCATGAAGGAGAATATGGTGACCACACTGGGGGGCAGACACTAGCAAAAAAGATCCTCTGCTATGGATACTATTGGCCAATTGTAAATCGAGATGCAGCCGACTACGTAAGAAGATGTGGCAAATGTCAGAAGTATGCAAAAATATCGAGAGCTCCGCCAACAAAACTTAAACAAATGGTTAGTCTTTGGCCATTTGCAATATGGGAAATCGATATAATCTATTCCTTATCTATCTCCAAAGGTGGTGCAAAATACGCAATAGTTGCAGTCGATTACTTTACCAAATGGGCGGAATCAGAGCCCTTAGCTACAATCACCATCAAAAAGGTCATTAATTCGTTGTACAAAACATCATATGTCGTGTTGGCCTCCCGCAAACTATCATTACGGACAACAGAACTCGGTTCGAAAGTAGGGAGTTTAAAGAATTTTGTCAAAAGTATGGCATTGAGAAAAAGTTTGCGGCAGTTGCTCATTCAAAGGCCAATGGACAAGTAAAAGCCGTGAACAAAATAATCAAATCCATATTGGAAAAACATCTGGAAAAAGCTAGAGGCAGGTGGGTAGATGAACTTCTAACAGCACTTTGGGCTTATAGAACCACCCACAAGTCTGCGACTGGCCACACTCCATTCACATTGGCATATGGCACGGAAGCAGTTATACCCGTGGAACTTGAAGTTCCTTCACGTTGGGTAACTCATTATGACCCTAAGATGAATCAGGATCTCTTACTGGAATCATTGGACTTCGTTGTGAAAGACGTGAAGAAGCTAATTTAAGGGCGGCTGCATATTGGCACCGAGTCGCTCGATATTATGATGAAAACGTCCGACCGAGAATCTTTGATGCGGGCGATCTCGTTTTGAAGCGAGTTTTCCCGGTCCTGTCGCATATGAATCCCACATGGGAAGGTCCATATGTCATTGAACGGAGGCTTAGAGAGGGAACTTTCAAGCTAGCAACGTTGATGGCGCGACACTCCCCCGAGCATGGAATAGCGAGCATCTGCGAAGTTATTATACTTGGTCTATTTCTTTTGCATTTTTGTTGCAATTATTTCCAGTGTATTTTTGTTTCGTTGATTCTTATTTTTCGACATATAATAAGACAATTCAGTTTGTTTTCATTAATAAAGGCTTGAAGCCATCTTTTCCATAAATTATTGATGTTTCCATGTGTGATAATTATATGGCAAAAATTAAAGTTAACATTATCCTGTTTGGCATATGAACGCACACAAAAACTTAAAACCTTCAAGTCCATGGAATGCGAACTGGAGTACTTTGAGTCCCCAAAGTGTGGACTAGAGTATAAACAACTTAAAATCTTCAAGTCCCCAAAGTGCGGACTGGAGTACTCTGAGTCCCCAGAGTGCGGACTAGAGTATAAACGACTTAAAATCTCCATGTCCCCGAAATGCGGATTGGAGTACTCTGTGTCCCCAAAACGCGGACTAGAATATAAGCGACTTCAAAATCTCTAATTCCCTGGAGTGTGGACTAAAAGTATTCTAAATACCCAAAGCGTGGAATCGAGTATCAACGATTTCAAGAATTTCCGAGTCATATGGAAGTGAAATGGGACTTATGTAGCTCACAAGATTTTGGGTTTCGACTACAAGTTAGATAATAAGATGAAAAGCGAAAGTCATCAAAGGCAATGAAATGAAGTTTTATTCACTAATCCCTAAACAAAGTTCCACTACAATTCGTTCTGAACTCGGAGTCAAAGGTCTGTTTACATCGACTATGGAAATAAACAGAAATAAATACATAATCTAAGCTTATTCTCGTTGAACGAGGTATGATAGCGACTTCTTTGACTTCTTCTCATTCCTCGGTTTCTCAGACGACTCCTCCCCTACGCGTTTTCTCTTTAATGCCTTGCTTGCTAAGTAAGTGACGTCCGAGGTAGGAAGAGGAACTTCCAGTGGCCTGGACCCACCGGGGAGAATGACTTTCAAAGGTATGTTTAGAGGATCATCTAGTTCCACTACTTGGGGCTCGACCTTGATTTCAAATTTCTTCTTCTTCTCTTTCGTAAGTTGCTCCTTCATGCTTAATTTTGAAGTGTGTCCGGAGGCGCCCGTAATTTCAACCTCGTTGTGTTCTTCGACGGACGATGGATTTTCAGATTTGTCTTCGTTAAGCGCGTCGATCACTTGAGCGTCAGGTCTGGGAGTCTCTCCCGTTTGAATTGCCTCTCCTGTAATCTCCTCCTTCTCCGTGGTGACATCGCTCCTTGGAGTTGGCTCGGGATCAGAACGGCCTGCACGAAATCATAAGAGACAAATGTGAGAATACATTAACTACTCGTCGAAAACGACGACCCTTTGAACTTTGAGAAGAAAAGTTATATACTGATTTTTGGCTGACTCTCAACTGTCTGGGGAGTTTCATCCTCTTGAATGTGAGATAGAACATGAATATCAAGGCCAGGATCTTCTGGGTCGTAGCCAATGTGCTGCTCGAAGGGGTCAAGTGATGGGCGACCATTCGGTTGAGTAGGGGAGGAACCAGAGACTCAGCTCCGGATGGGACGGCAATGTCATTTTTTCCTTTCGAGGAGGAAGAGTCTCTGCTATAAAGAGCCTTCGCTATAGACAAGTCCGAAGGCTCATTCCCCTGGAGAAATTCCTTCACTAAAGCTTCTTCGTCAACCTCTTCAGTGCCCAAATCAACCTTTTTAATCTTTATCAAAGTCTCCCATGCTTCGACCAAAGATTCCAGGTAACCCTCGCCAAGAAATGTTAGGTCGCGATGCATGAGAACTCGAGCATTGTACTCAGCTATGAGCGGATCAAACATGCACTTAATCTCCTCCCTACTAGCCTTAGCAGCCGCCTCAAGGTGAGAATCAATCTCCATGAATGCTATTCTTTTGCCCTCCTCACGGGCTTCATCCTTCAGCATCTAAGCCTTGAAGAGTTCTTCATCGAGCTTTGTTTTCAGGAGTCGTGTAGCAACAATCTCGTCGCAGTATCGTTGCCACTCCACTTGAGCAGCAGTCTTTTTTTCCTTCTTTTTGAGAAGTAGCTCTTCCAACTTTTTGACTCGTTGAGCGAACGCATCTCTCTCCTTTTGAACGGAGTCTTTCTCTTTAAGGAGCCGCAGCGTTGAACCGCTTCTTCGATCTCTTTCTTATGAGTGACCTCCAGACAATTAACTGCCTCAGCTGTGTGTTTAGCATTTTTCTGACCAGTTTCATGCTGAGACTTATATGAGGGAAGCTCTTCATCCTGGCTTTGATAATGTCTTTGTCATGGACGGTTTCGAGTTTCAGACGATCAATTTCATGTTGGCGTTCAATAGAGACTTCTGAAACTTTTTCTGCCAAATGAACAAATGCGTCGTGTTGAACGTAGACATCATTGTTGCAAGCAACGACACTTTGTTTAACGTTCCTCGAAATGTCATGAATCGCTGGAAGAAACATCAGATCGTCGAAACATATCTTTGGGAATGTGGCCTTAAGCTCGGCTAGCTTTTCCGCTATGGATGGATCATGTGCAGGAGCAGAAGAAGATTGTCTAGAGAC
Organism: Allium cepa; assembly: GCA_030765085.1. Classification (NCBI taxonomy): domain Eukaryota; kingdom Viridiplantae; phylum Streptophyta; class Magnoliopsida; order Asparagales; family Amaryllidaceae; genus Allium; species Allium cepa. Next base: position 897,658,274 of record CM060932.1, read on the forward strand.
CATGGGTTTTCTATGAGGTTCTCGGGATTGCCTGGTGCTAGATGAACCGGAGTATTGGTCGTGGTGAGTCTCAGACTAAGACACCTTATGAGCAGATCCCTCCCTGCTTTGCTCTAGTTGTGAGGGAGGATTGTGAAGGTATGAAGAATGACTGTAAATTTTCCTTCGAGACGATGGATCCCGGGAGCGATAGTCTCTCTCGTTGTCATCGCCTCTATCTCAATGTTTGCCGGAGCTCAAATCCCGGACGGATTGATGAAAAATAGAGGAACCGCGGAGGCGATCGAATCCATGAGAGCATCCCATATCACCTGCACAAAAATTAAGTGAACACGAGTTAACCGGAATAACATGATGGCAGAAGTTTAAGTGTGATGTGAAATGTAAGTGTTATTGTGTGTGTCCTAGTGTTTCCCTCCGACGGACTAGTTTCTTTGGCTTTACTTATCGGAGTTTTTTCTCCTAGATTATGGGCTTGAACGCCTTCGTCGCCTCTAACAGGCGAATGGAGTTTTAAGGCTTTTGGATCGTTGAAGCCATAGTTGAGCAAGTCGTCGGGAATAGTGAGGTCAGATAAGCCTTTCAGTGAACCCTCTAAGTGTTGTGGAGACGGCTCTTCCTCCATTGGAGTAATTGTGACCTTTAAGATTCCGTCTACTGTCTTTTTCCTCTATTTTTAAGCTAGTTTCTTTTTTCCCTTTGAATGGGGAGGCAGTTCATCAGTGCCATGTGCCTCAATCACCGGTTCCGGAGCAGGACTTACATTCTTACACGATGCTTCCGACACCCCAGTTTTTCTAATTTCGCCCTCCTTGGGTGTGTCGGTGGTACCACGTGTCGAAGGCATCAAAGGCCCAGCTTGCCTTTTGCCTTCATCCAAGGAAGATCCTGTTTTAGTGGTGCTGTGGGGGAGACTTATCCGGCGACCTTCCGCCAACAATCCAAATTTTGAGAGCGATTCATTGGAAATGATGGATCTGATGTCCCGATCTCCCGCGGGAATGTTAGTCCTTGAGATGATGATTTTGATGACAACAACCTTAGAATAGATTATAAAATATAAATACTAATAATATAAGTTTTGATATATATATATATATATATATATATATATGTATGTATGTATATGCAGGATTTGACCATGCATGTACTAAGAATGAAGAATGTACAATATAGAGATTCAAGATATCGAGATTGAAGACTCATGAGTATCAAGATTATCAAAAGTTTAAGAATTCAAGTAATTTATCTTTTAATTAGAAATTTTGTTAAAACTCCTAGAAAAGCATTGGCATCTTAAAATCCAATTTATTCATGGAATGAAATCCACTTCGAACCTATTAAAGGGTTGGAACCCTAAGTAGGATGGAACTTACGAAAAATCCAGTAGAACATTGTTTTGTATCCGCTAATTTTTATTCAAAATGATTTTTACAAAAGTATATCTTGTTTTCAAAATGTTTTCAAAACCTTCCTCTTAAAAGCATCAAAAACATCTATCCTGATTTCAAATACTTTTAGCCTTAAAATAATCTTTAATTTCAAAATCAAATCATCCATTGTTTTAGCTATCTTTAAATAATAATATATTTAATTTTTATATATTTATACTTAGATTTAAATATAAAATTATAGTAAAATTTTGTATATATTATTTTATATATTTACTTATGTATTTTAACTATAGTCAAGTATATTTATAAAGTTTAAAATCGAAGCTATTTTCAAAGAAAATCAAATCATCAAAATATCCTTTGGGAAGTTGACATGCCCATGTACCCTATGTCGACATAGTGTCAGTTGAATTCAAATTTTAAATTTCAAAATAAGTGTCTACTCGTCGTATCTCTTCACGAATGGACATGACTGTTGTTCTTCTACAAACATGGGATGTTTTCAACGAATTTAAAAACAGATTTCCTAGTTTTTCACTCCTCTTCTTCTTCCACATTTCTATATACATATTCTTACCATTACTCTACCGAAATCAACATTGAATCTAACTAGATTATCTATGGTTTGATTCTCTATCACTATCTCAACAAGATTCTCAGTGTTATTCAGAGTTATAGGCTTTTTGTAATCAACTTAGCGAGAAAAATAGTGATTGTAGCCTTGGAAATCAATTGGGTGAACTTGTTGCCCGGGAAATCAAGTATCTCTACGCAGAGGATTGTGAATCTGGAGGGTGTACCTCGTTGCCTTGAAATCGAGGGTGTAATTCTAAAGATTGTTTTTGAAAGAAAATCCGTACTTGTGTGCAGGACTGGATGCAGGGTAACTCCGAACCAGTTTAAAATCCGGTGTGTTCTTTCCTTTACTGCTTTTACTTTATATTTGCATATATGTTTGATTCTGTGATCATATCTGTGTCTGAATATTGCATACATTTGTGTTCAAATTAACAAAAACTCAAAAAGATTTAATAATTCTTTAAAACACTATTTACCCCCCCTCTAGTGTTTATCCTAGCCTTAAGATTCTTAATCCGCATTTCTCACATTTGGTATTAGAGCAAGGTTTTCAAAGTTTCATAATTCGATTTTTGAAAAAGTTTTCAAAATGGCTACTAACACTGGTATTGTTACTAACATTAGTATCCCTGTCACTAGTTCATTTGTAGAAGGTCAGTCTACTATCAGACCACCACTTTTTAATGGCAGTAACTATGCATATTGGGCATGTAGGATGAAAACATATTTGCAGTTTGTAGGATTAGATACTTGGAATATCACACAAACTGAAGATTTTGAACCCACAACTGATTTTGCACAGTGGATCGCTGAGCAAAAGACTGTTGCACAAAATAATTCTAAAGCAATGAATATTCTGTTTTGTTCACTTGATAGGAATGAATTTAATATAGTGTCAGTTTGTAAGTCTGTATATGAAATCTGGAAAACTTTGCAAGTGACTCACGAGGGAACAAGCAAAGTTAAACAGACCAAAATTTCCATGCTCACCAATCAGTTTCAATTATTTAAAATGAATTCTAATGTGTCTATTTTAGACATGTATAGTAGATTTAAAGATATTGTGCATTCTCTAATATCCCTGGGAAAGGAATTTTCGGAAGAAGATCAAATCAGAAAAATTCTAAATTCTCTTACTCCAGAATAGGATCAAAAGACACTTGCGATCGAAGAGGCAAATGACATCAGCACTCTAAAGATAGAAGAATTAATTGGAAATCTAATGTCGTTTGAAGTTCAAATGATCTGGAGAAGAGAAAGCAAAGCATCTGAAAAGAAATCAATGGCATTTAATGCTTTGATTAACGGATCAGACTCAAACATCAATAATGATGAAGAGATAGCCTTTATGACCAGGAATTTTCGAATATTTCTGAAATACAGAAAAATGAATAATCTCAAGAGAAACAACTATAAGAACTTTGGAAATCATGTAGTGCCAAACAATGTCAAATGTTTCAACTATGATGGAACATGCCATACAAAAGAGATTGTCCGTATCCAGATAGGCAAAATCCTCCTATAAACAATGATTCGATAAAGAAACGGAAGCATGCATTTACTGCTACTCTAGTTGACTCAGACTCGTCCTCAAGCGATGATTATCAGAAGACAGATAATTCAAATATGTGTTTCACAGCAGTTCACTACTCCGACTAATTCAGAGAAATGGACTCAGAAAAAGGTACACATTTACAATACAATTAGTTGAAATTGCACGCTTAGAATTGGATGCTTAATTGATTGATTTTGAATTGTTGTGTTATTTGAATTTTTATTTTTTATTTTTTTACTATTTTGTTTTATTATTATTATTTATTATTTTTAATTTTAATTTCAATAGTATTATAGTATTTTAAAATATACTATATATATGTATATACACTTTAAAAAATAATAAGTATATATATATATATATATATATATATATATATTAGAATACTTAGGAAAAATCAATCATAGAAATTCAAAGGCACATGTCGACATGGTCCCTACCATGATGTCGACATGGGTACCAGAATTTGAAATTCAAAATTTGAATTCAAATGGTTGAATTTCCCTCCATCTTTTCACTTCATTCAATTCTCTGAAAAGGCATCTTTTGACCGGAGAACGTGTCCTTCGAGAATCTGTTTATTCACGATCTTTTATCATATCTTTTCACTCTCATTTTCAAATTCAAACTCTCTCTTCAAAACTTCAAGCTCTCTATTATCTACTTTAATGGCTTTTTCAAACAACCCATCCACCATGAGAATTTCTAGAAAGATAAAAGAGCAACTCTTTAATGATCCGGAAGCAATTAAAGCATACATCATTTGTGCTAACTATGCAAAAGTCCATCCCGAAAAGTTTGCTATCTTTCAAGATTTTTCTTCTTATGAAATTGATTCTCTTTTTGCAAACAATCAAATTCTTAGTCTTATTGATGCTTCTCAAAATGATTTTGTTTGCTATCAAACCTTGTCAAAATTTTCTATGCAAATTTAAACCGTGGGTTTTATAATGGAAATGAGGATGAAATTTAGAGTGGTGTCAAAGGCACTAGAATTGTTTTGAATTGTGATCTTTTGGGTACCATTCTCAATTGCAAAAGTACGGGAATGGATCTTTCTAGTTTTAAAATCGATGAAAATGACCGTGAGACATTTCATCACATTTTCGAAGGAAATGGTGATTTCGAATTTAAAAATCTCGACCAAAAGCAAGAATTGTCAATCTTCTTTTGCAACATATTTTGACCCCAAGATCGCGGAATTTTAATAATCCTACTTCAAAAGTTTGCAAAGCACTTTTTGCTATTTTTTTAAACTATGACATTAATTGGGTGCAAGTCATTTTGGATGAACTTCGTCCTAAAAATCTAGAAATGGGTGAGAATACTTTGTATCATGGAATTTATCTCACTCGGATTTTCAACGATTTTGGAGTGGATTTCAAAGGAGGAATTTGTTTCTAGAAAAGTTTTCAATCACTCCAACATTTCGCTTGTGAAAATTCCATTTGTTTTTCAACCTTATGAGACTCTTGTCGAAAAGGAAGGGCGTTTGGCTCATGAGGTGATGGAAGAAGAGGAAGAGGAAGAAGAAGAAGAGGGGATGAAATGGAAATTGAAGAAGAAGAAGGTGAAACTTCTTTGGAAAGCATCGACTATCCCCATAATCCATCCAACAAAACCCTTTTCAAAAACCAAAAGACCGTTGTTGAGAATCAACGGATTCTTAAACGATCCGTTAGTAAGAAGTTGGACAAAATTTTATCCAAGATAAAAAAATTCATTTCCAAAGTCAGTAAGAAGCTTGGATTATCTTCATCCTCTAACTAGTTCTACCTTTTTGTATCTCGTTGTATTTGTTTAAGTTTATTTTGATTTGAATTTTCGTGTAGTTCTTTGTGTTTAATCGTTGTATCGTCTTAGTATGAAATGAAATGAAATTTCTTTTCTAGTATCTAGCTTATCTTATCTCCAGAATAAATGTTAGTATATTATATAAATATATATATATATACAATTATTCACAAAATTAAAATAAGTCACAAAAATTCACTGCCCCATGTCGACATACCCCCTATGACCATGTCGACATGTACTGGTCAGAAACGACACTTCATTTTGAATTTGAAATTTGAATAACTACCATATGTTTATTCATTTCAAACGAATTTCACCTATAAATACTTATTTCTTTCAGAATTCATCACTGAATATTATTTCTTATCTACTATATCTCTCATTCCTCTCACAAATCCAAATATGGCTAATCCAATTCATAATTTATCCGAGAATCTTGAAGAAACTCTTAATTCATTCAAGAGTATTCTCTCATTCATTCTTCGTAACCAGCGACACTTAAAATTGAGTCAAATGCAGATGATAAAGGAGCAAGAAAGGCATTTCGATGCAATATGATGGATGATTTCCTTCCTGCACAAGGATGATAACGAAGCACATCCTCCAGTCTCTCTCGCCAATGACAATGAAAATTGGGATGCTATTAAAGCAGATCCTATTTTTGGAGAAGAAGGATGGGTGGAAGTTACTCGTAACGTTTAATTTTATTGCTTTGTTTGAATTGTTTTCTTTGATTGATTTCCTTTACTTTAATTTGGTTTGATGTGGATTGATATTTAGTGTGGATTGATGATTGTACAAAACATGTATAAATATACATTTGATCCTTGTTTGATTATCAAGTCTATCAGTTTAAATTATCTTTTAATATATCTATTATGTACTCCATTGTATATATTATTAATTTAGGTATTTTAGTCCAAGAATAATGGGGAGTTATATAGGTTGGAGATGGTTTTTGTTGATGACAAAGGGGGGGAAATATAAAATAGGGTAGTTAGGCATAGATTAAGGGGGGGTTATTAGGATAGAAGTAATATTTTATAAAAAGGTTGTCATCATCAAAAAGGGGGAGATTGTTAGTCCTTGAGATGATGGTTTTGATGACAACAACCTTATAATAGATTATAAAATATAAGTACTAAAGTATAAGTTTAGATATATATGTATATGCAGGATTTAACTATGCAGGTACTAAGAATGAAGACTGTACAGTATAGAAATTCAAGATATCGAGATTGAAGACTCATGAGTATCAAGATTATCGAGAGTTCAAGAATTCAAGTAATTTATCTTTTAATTATAAATTTGGTTAAAACTCCTAGAAAAGCACTGGCATCTTAAAATCCAATTTATTCGTGGAATGGAATCCACTTCGAGCCTGTTAAAGGGATGGAACCCTAAGTAGGATGGAACCTACAAAAAATTTAGTGGAACATTGTTTTGTATCCGCTAATTTTTATTCAAAATGATTTTTACAAAAGTATATCTTGTTTTCAAAATGTTTTTAAAACCTTCCTCTTAAAAGCATCAAAAACATCTATCCTGATTTTCAAATACTTTTAGCCTCAAAATAATCTTTAATTTCTAAATCAAATCATCCGTAGTTTTAACTATCTTTAAATAATAATATATTTAATTTTTAAATATTCATACTTAGATTTAAATATAAAATTATAGTAAAATTTTGTATATATTATTCTATATATTTACTTATGTATTTTAACTATAGTCATGTATATTTATAAAGTTTAAAATTGAAGTTATTTTCAAAGAAAATCAAATCACCAAAATGTCATTTGGGATGTCGACATGCCCATGTACCCTATGTCGACATAGTGTCAGTTGAATTCAAAATTTAAATTTCAAAAGAAGTGTCTATTCGTCATATCTCTTCACGAATGGACATGGGTGTTGTTCTTCTATATATAGGGGATGTTTTCAACGAATTTAAAAACAGATTTTATGGTTTTTCACTCCTCTTCTTCTTCCACATTTCTATAAAGATACTCTTACCATTACTCTGCCGAAATCAACATTGAATCTAACTAGATTATCTCTAGTTTTATTCTCTATCACTATCTCAACAAGATCCTCAGTGCTATTCAGAGTTATAGGCTTTTTGTAATCAATTAGCGAGAAAAGGTGTGATTGTAGCCTTGGAAATCAATCAAGCGAGATAAGGTGTGATTGTAGCCTTGGAAATCAATTGGGTGAACTTGTTGCCTGGTAAATCAAGTATCTCTACCCAGAGAATTGTGAATCTGGAGGGTGTACCCCGTTGCCTTGAAATCGAGGGTGTAATTGTAAAGATTGTTTTTGAAAGAAAATTCGTACTTGTGTGCGGGACTGGATGTAGGGTAACTCCAAACCAGTATAAAATTCGGTATGTTCTTTCCTTTACTGCTTTTACTTTATATTTGCATCTTTGTTTGGTTCTATGATCATATCTGTGTCCGAATATTGCATACATTTGTGTTCAAATTAACAAAAACTCAAAAAGATTTAATAATTCTCTAAAATGCTATTAACCCCCCCTCTAGTGTTTATCTTAGCCTTAAGATCCTTAATCCACATTTCTCACATGGAATAGTTCGAATCGCCTCAGAGTACCTGGAGCCTTCGAGACGCGGGCTGATACCTGTAAAAGTCGAGAAAAGGTTTAGAGAGGATGCACATTCTGCCACCTGCAAATATTGATCCAGGAAAGAAACTTACTCCCTTCTAGCCATCTCCTCGCAAAGCTAGGGGGACAGAGCGCGTAAAACCATTCCTACTTATATTGGGTGAATTTGCTCCATGCCCCCGTTAGGATTTGACACTTGTTATGTGGCTCAAGGAATATGAAAAACGGGCTATCAGTCCGTCTCTTGAAACGATAAATATAGCGGATGTCACCAGGAGTGGGAAGCCTGAATAGAATGCTCATGAAAAGAATACGCGTGCTATATATGAACGCATGACTCTTGGGATGTAACTGTGCTGGGGAGATCTCGATATACCACAACGCATCGTGGAGGAAGGAGTTGAATGGTGGCACGCTACCAACCCAGCACATGAATTTGTTGTAGGCAGTATATCCGGCTGGAGGTAGGTGAGGACGATCTTGCCCCGATGGAACTAGTACATCGTCAAAGGGAATTACGTGGATTGAGCATAGTCGGTGAAGAGCGTTCTCATTGATTCTCGAAGCTTGAGAATCAGACGGATTGTCTAGGATGATCGCTCCATCTATGGCATCAGGAGCCAAGTCAATCGACGCAGCCGTTGGACTCCGAATATTCTGTGCAAATGTTGTCGATGGATTGAAGTTCCCACTACTTCTTTTTGAGAACTTGGCTTAGGCTTATCTGACACCGTGGCAGAGCTTGACTTTCTAGACATCTTCAAGGAGCGTCGAATTTGGATAAACACCTATTTGAACCATACTTGAAAAACAATCAATATTGGACATAATGACAAAAGTGCTCCCCCTTGTGGTGTGTGGACTAGTGCAATCGTTCGAGTATAAATGTAAAAGAATTAAAAGTCATAAAGTTGATAAAATAAAGTTAAGCATTGAACTGTCATCTTCGAAGACCGTCATCGCTGACCATCTCCGAGAGCCTGCCGTATGATGGTTTTAGTTTTGAACTCGAACATTGACACTATATGTTGTAGGCTATTATTTGTTTTTTATCGAATTGAACTCGGGTTTGTAGTTGTTGAAAATGGGGAGTTATCAGTCCGAATCAGTTCGATATGCTTGTTTGCTTAAGTTCTTGTCCTTGTTTATTGTCCTATGACTTGGCGTGGGAAGTAAGTAAACTTGACATGTGTTGTGTTCAAGTTAGAATGATTTTGACTATCATCGCCTACTTAAAGGCTCAATGCTGAGCGACTCTCAAAGCATGCGACCGAACGACTCTCTAGACCAGAGACGCCGACCTACTCACTCTCCTCACCAATGCACCCTCAACACCGAATGAAATCGAGCTGCTAACCCTAACTTCTGAAACCATCCATGATGACCGAGCCACTCACTTCCTACTTCCCTAACATCACTCTCACATGAAGACTACCGAGCCACCTACTTCATAGATGACCGGCTTCCACCCAAAAAGCAAATGCCGACCTGTTCACACTCGCTTCTCCCTCGCTTCTTGGTTACCGAACGACCTCAATCACCAAATTAGTTCTACTTCCACAGCCTAACGGCTCAGCATTAACATTCAGCCAACACCTCTTGAACTCACTAACTCCTACGGCCCACTACTACTTCCTCCACCCTCACTTGGTGGCCCAAAAGGAGTCAACGTCCTGGAAATCACCGACTCCAACCTAAATATGTTCTAACCTCGGGTTCGACTTCATCACCTACACAAATCCTACCGTATGTAACCTGGAGAAAACTCGCGATACCGAGTTTTGTACAAAACCCTAGCTTGTGAAGGCCAGTCATATGGAAGATTCATACCTATGAGAGCAAGTCGAGGCTTGGGGAATTGAAAGATTTGAGGCCGGAGTTCATCCTGATCTGTTATCAAGGGAAGTTGCGGAGCAGACGCACTGGATTTAGGATGAGAGAGGAAGGGAAGTGTCAGTTTTTATATGAGGAAGGGGAGGTCAACGGGCGTTAACCAGTGGACCTGATCAAAGTATCTCACTGGTTCGGTGAATAATTGTACTGAGCGGCAATGAGTATGCCAGACAAGTGGCTCAAATTTGTACGACGACGGGGCCCCATCGGAGATGGTAGTGCAATGAAGAAACTAGTCCCATCGGAATGACCTGCTTGTGATTCAAAGCGTATCATGACTGACTCTCACGATATGCTTTGGGGGGAAAATGTTACCCAGTTACTTGTCTTGGGTACAAGATACTGATTATTGACCTGAATGCACCGTTTGACACATGTCTCGTTCGGCCAAAACGCACCGTTCGGCCTAAACGCACCGTTCGGTATCCTTCAGTCGACCATCATCACTCGGCTAGGGTGGCTCGGCATTTGGTCATTTGGCATAAATGCTTTAGTCGCGTACCGCTCGGCCATAAGAGACTATTACTGGCTCGGTGAAGAAGGCCACGTGGTTCGGTGGCCTCTCGCTTGGCCTTGATGGGGAGATCGACGCACGATCTTGGAGAGGGAGTCATCGCTCGGCCGATATCGTTCGGCAATCGCCGTTCATACGGTAAAGTTAAAGATAATACGGCTCGACCTGGATGCTTGGGAAAGACGTCTCGGCATGGATGGTTCGGTCGAGGAAGCACAAACACATGTCGCTCGGCTCAGATGTTCGGTGCACATCGCTCGGTGCATCCTAGAGAAGTTGGTAGGTCATGAGGACTACAACAAAGTGAGGCGTTCGACATGGTTTCTCTTCGAGTCAACCCACCATTTTCTTTGAGTACTTTGAGGTCTTGCTTCGAGTCACTTGCTAAGATGATCACCGGTTGGCCACGACGGCTCGTAGTTCCTGGATCGACCGATTGTCATTCGGCATTTCTTGACCGGCCTATCTCGTTTGGCATGCCTGGCTCAGTGCGTAGAAGTGACCTACTATGGGCCGAGATACCTTATTCCCGGGCTCGTGAATGAAGTCCAACTTATCTTTGCATATAAATAGAGGGGCAGAGGCACAGTGAAAAGGGACCTTTTTTCGAGAACACTGGGGAGACTCTATCATTTCGAAGACTTATTTCTTTTTCAGTTAGAACTTGTATTCAAGTTTTTGGTGTACGGATTGTATCTGTTTTAAATTATTTGAAAACGTAATAAAGATTAAACTTAAAGTGGACGTAGGTAGTTACGCCGAACCACTATAAATCTAGTGTTCTAGTTTTTGCAATTAATCCTGCATATATTTCTCTATTTTAATTTTCTATCTTCATTAATCTCTTTACACAAATCCTTCTTTGGGTGTTAGTGACCAATTTTGGTGCAAACAGTTAATTATTGTTTCCTTTTAATTACATGTTCATTTCCTTTCATGTTAGTAGTGTAGGCTTTCCTTCCTTTTTTTGTTGAAATTTACAAGTGTTGATTTGATAACACAAATGAGTAGCTAAACCCCTTAAATTTAGGGATGATGAAGCTCTCCAACTTTATGTAATTTCAACAATTTTTATGATTTTTGATCTCTTTTGGTTTGTGCTTCATGAGAGTGAATTTTGATGCAAGTTTATACAAGTGGAGTTGATAACTTATGGTTGTTTGGTAGGATAGTGAAGGCAAGGGGATGAGGCTGGGGGAAGCTTACTGTGTGAATGTTGATGAACTGGAGGTAGGGAGATGGCTCTGTTTGTAGTCGAGTGTGGTCAGAGGGCAAAAGTGATAGTTTTGTTTGATGATATGGAGGAGGTGAATGTAAGTGGTCTTGTGGGGTGGCTGCAGTTTGAAGAAGAGTGGCAAAGTGGGATGATGGTATGAATGTAAGGTGCATAGAAGTATGTAACAGAGCTGGTTGAGTATTTGGCAGGGCAGAGAAAAGGCTATGCTTGGTAGTGATTGTGAGTAGAAGCAGCAGGTGGGTGGAAGTGAAGTAGAAGTAGATGTTGTATGAGTTGTGGTGAATGGAGGAGGGTCAGAGGTCGTGAGTGCAAATGTGCAGGGGATTATTTGGAAATGGGCAGGAATGAAGTGAATGGAGTTGATGATGTCTGGTAGACAGTTGTGGTTGTGTTTGTCTTGAACAATGCACAGAGGTTTTGTATGGCTGTGGTTGACAGTTAGCAAGCAATGAGGGGGAATGGTCAATTGAAGTAGGTTAAAGAATGAAGTGAAATGGGGCAGTGCACTGTTTGTGACAGAGGAAGGCAATGGAATTTTTTATTTCTGATATGTAAAATAAAAAAATGTAGATGCAAAATTGTAAATGATAAGGAAATACAATAATTTTGATTTTACTGATTTTTGATTTTTTTTTATTTTTTTGTGAAGTTGTGTTTTTTTATATATATTGTAACGAACGGTATTTTCGACTCACGAAAGTCGACATTAATACGTCTATTGTATCAAATGCCGAGCAATCAAAGGCCATAAAACTGTACCGTTAGGATTAAAGAGGAGGTAGAAGATAGAAGAAGAAAGAAAGAAAAAGTAACAGAAACAATATCTGAATCTCACAATCGCAGCGGAAGAACATGTAATAGATAAATGAATATCTTTTAAAACAAAGAACTATATCAGTTATTATATTACATCACATTACATTACATTATCAGAGTTTACAACAACAAATAGCGGAAGAGAAATACTATATACTAATTGATACACCACACCATCCAGCTGGCCTTCAAATCTCTACAGCATCTCCTGAATTCCAGAATGATCTGATAACCTGACTCTAGGCTGCCCGTGTAGAAAATGATGGGCACCCAGAGTTTAGGAAGGGAACAATAAACTCCAGATCAGTCATGGGACTGGTGTGAGAACTTAAAACAGTTATATCTTTAAAAACAAACAAAGAAATATTTTTTAAATGATTCGTAATGCTTTTAGAAAATGCAACTACCATAAGGCCTCCCGCCACACACACAATGCAGACGCAGAATTGGAAGAGATTTCTTCTTATGATAGTCAAATATGCTTGATACGCAAATTTCTTTTCAATATTTTTATTATAAGTGCAAAGTGCGAGAAAAACATTTCGAAAGTACATTATTAATCTTAGCCAGCATACGTACCATTATAGTATGCCTACTATAGCTACCATATTAAATGGCAGGTTCTACAGCTAAAACCGTACAAGGCTCATATTGTTTCTTTGGATTTCCAACAAATGGTCAGGCCAAGGAACTTCCCATTGCCACATGGTTACGCCTCTGGAAAGACGCCCCGAGAACCTAACCGGGTCTCTGCCAACACAAGGCCGGGTTACCCCTAGCTCGGTAACTACTGACACGAGTATGCCATCCCCTTGTCGCAATCAACCTTTATCCCAGGATTCACCGACAACCACAAAATAATAAGTTTGCAACAATAACATAGGTTAAGTATTTGGGATCCATACCATGATACCACCTCTATCCAGAAGGAAATGAACATACCCTATGGGGGCGCTATCCCCTAATAACCTTGCTGCATCTTTCCTGTTTTGACCATTACCGGGGTGTGAGGTCCGACGAAGTCTCGCCCACAAAGCTACGCTTTTCATAAAAGCAACGCTTTGATCAACAAATTATCAGCAACACTCAGCATGCCACGTTACCAAATTAGGAATATATCACTGGTAACCATCAACTAGATAACCACTAAGCTCGTACGTCTTAGAGAAGGGTGTTAAGCTAAGAGAATAAATTCTCCGCCACCAACAGAAATGTATTTGATAGAAACCAGCTTTACATCTCAAATTTGTAACGTCAGACACACATCCATACAAGTCTGCTCCGGTATCGAACAGAACCGAAGGCACTTCCAAAGAAGCCCTTTAAATCCGGATATTCACTAATCACGTCGGACATCCCATTACAAAGGGTGATAAAATCTCTATATCGGAGATCAACCGATGCAGAGACATTCGACGGTAATCCTTTCGTTTTCAAAAATATCCGGTCTTCAACACCGGTCTTCAAATGCTATCCATTACGACGTATCACTATTCGGAATGGGATTTATGACCCAAAGGTCCTCTCCAGTTAAACCGAATAACGAGCGCTTATTTTAAAATAAGTGTAGCATTCAAACTCACGCAAATCACAACCAATACCCATTTAAAGGTAAATATTGATAGTCGGTTATTTAACTATCAAGGCCAACAAACAAATATCCAGCACCATAACAATCACTAGGCCCTTTTTATTAATCTTCTATAAATTAAATAACTTGTCAGATATTCACTTTAATTTATCTTTAAAAAGATATATTCTCTAAACCATTTCAATTTCTACATTGGAAAACATTTCCAAATACTTATTTAACAATAAGTAATTCACAAATCTATTTATTTTCAATACCTAGAAAATATTCAATATACTTGAAACACAATTAAGTATATATTTCATTCTTTAAGGAAAACGTTCTCCTTAAACACATTTATTTGGGTCAAAACGAATGTTGCGTAAAATATCGTTACGACAACCCAAAATCAATAACATATGGATTCGAAAATATGATAGATAATATAAATCCTGATCCTATACAAAAACATTTCCTTTCGAAAATCATTTACTATAACAACAGTGTTATAGTCCGCCATTTCCTTATTTCTCGAAAACGTCTATTTCAACCATGAATGTTGAAATCTATGGTTTCGATCCTTAACACATTTTAAAACAACTTTAAATCATTTTAATTCTATTCAAAATATCACTTCCCCAAAACATTTCTTTAATATATTATTCACTGTCCAAAATCGTGTATATATCTCCTTCAATAAGCTTTCATATTTACTTATCACATTCAATTGGTTTCAGATTTATAAAACAACATTTATAAATTCACATTTATATATTTTATAAAAACTTCAACTTATAAAATCCCTTAATTAACAAATTCTATTTATATCCCATTTAAATGCCAAAATCCAATTTATAAGTAAATTACTTATAATTCTCTATTTTACAAAATCTATTCATTTTACAACTTCACAATTTATAAATCTATAAATTTCATTTACTTATGAAATCCATTTATACTTCATTTTAACGCTTATAAAAACTCGTTTTATAATTCCAATATTTTAATTTATAAATATCAATTTTATAAATCTTTTATATAAACCATTTATAATAATTCAAAAATCCCAATTTAAACCATTTTACAAATTTATCAATTACTTATTTCAAAAATCACATTTCAGTTATATTTCACAAAAATCATAATTTTTATAACATAAAAATTATAATGTTAATTTATTTAAAGTGAATCAATTCCAAAATTCAATAAAATATATACTTTCAAAAATCACTTTAAAAATCCTTTTAAAATTTGGAAATCATCACTTTAACACTTTTAATTTTCCAAAATAGGCCCAATGCTGCAACAGCACTAAATATAACAATCGCGGCATCCAAAACATCATATATCATATGATAACAGAATATATCACAATATCTGTAAATAAAGCAATACGAGTGAGGAATCCAGTTGGATCCCTCCAACCTGTTTCCCTGCATCCACAGATGTTAGCACAATACCAATCCCGTGTCAATACGGAATATCGCGGTACATGTGTTTATATAAAATATTGTCTGCTATTATGCGACGCAACATGGTCTCATCCGCTATATAATGCGAGAAATCAACTCCCAAGTATGTATATAATACCAATTCCACTTCAAGATGGAATATCGCAGTATAGTGTTTAATAAATAACATCCGCTTAATATACGGCGTATAAGATCTACTTCAATACAACAGGTAGCAATTTATCATCCAAGCAAACAATCAATACAATCAAGCAATTTTAAGTCTAACTATTTAAAATTTAAATCGAAACATGATTCGATCGAGTGAGAAGTTCTCACCAGATTCCAATAACAGTTGCAGTGTTTTATTTCGAATAAAATTAAACGTGTGTTTAATTTTACCCAAAATCACACTTGCTCTAAACGACTCCAATCTAGCTCCATCGCGTAGTATTCGTGAATACGAACCCAACGCAATCTGTTTCGTCAAATTCCGACCTCGTATGAACAAGTTATGCAGTTTTAAAGTTTATACAATTTAATTATATAAAAATTTACACTTTTATTTATTTTCAAACCCTAATTTCATCTGGACTGTTGATTTCAAACAGAAGATCGTGGCCGCTCAAACCTTCTTCTTCCATCTCCAGTTTCCACGTTCGAACCCTAACCCAATGCCGCCTTCGTTCGTGAATTTTCGAGACAAATGCGAAAATCTTCGTGTTGATCGAATGCTTCCGTATCGAAGTCCATCTCGAATGCCACCATCGACGTCGACCACGGCAGGTCCGGTCGCCTCCCTGCCTAGAAAAACGTGCGCGAACTTCGATCGTTCGAGCGCCTATTGCCGTTGATCCATGCAACGAAACTCGATCATAGCCGTTCACATTATATATCTCGACTAGCTCTACGATTTGTTAGTTGAAGATTTCTCGTAATTGTTGATGGATTTGAAGATATTATAGGAAGAAGAATGGAGTTTTTTCGGCCATTAATCTGTAGGGTGCCGGCTGACCAGAAGCCATAGGGTTTTGTGAAAATAACAAAGAATGAGGTCCTTTTATAGAAAATTTCGCGACACTATTCACCCGAAATTTTTCCGTACTCGAAACGAAGCGTGCCGCCTGGTGTTTATAATGTTTTACCCCTATTCCGAACGCAATGGAATATATACCGGGAGCCAATTCGATCAAATTTGAAAGATAAGTTTTCGTATCGAATATTTAAATTAAAAATTCACTCAAACCGATTTCAATACGTTTTAGCTTGCCCCGGACAAACCGTAAATCCAATTGGCACGAAATTTGAAACCTTGTGTTTAAGTTTTAAAGTATATTATTTAAAGTATTTTCGAATAAGAATATGTTTCCAAAGGATGTTAAAGTTTAAAAATTAGTGCTCTTCTCTTTGTCGCTGGGAAATAATTTCGGTGATGACTGCAGCATCATCGACATTCATTTTCGAGTTTCGAAATGAAGAGACCGCTCTGTAGACTTACTACAGCTTTGTTTTGGTAAACCAAATTGATTTGAATTGAATTTCTAAAATATGACTTGATTTCTAATATATATAGATATATGATTTAAATTTGATTTGATAAACTATGTACATACCTTTAGTTATCTCTAAGTGGTTTGAAGAAATCGGAAATTTAATTCTTAAATTTTATTTTTAAAGAATAATTTCAATTATAAAAAGAAAATCAAAATTTTTGAATAAATGATTTAAGCTTGAAATGATTGAATTGGAAAGTTTTATTTGTATAATACAATTGCATTCAGATATAACTTACCTTAATTTCAGAAGTTAACAATGTAATTGGATAATATACAATATAAAAAGATTTTATAAATAAAATTTTGAGTGGTTATAATAAATGTTATACACTTAAATTTTAATTATAAAATGATTAGCAGAGGTAAATATAATAAAGGGTAATTGAATAACTTACAATATAAATTGGTGTTTCCGGTTCTAAAACTTCTGTTATCCAAACAACTTTCTCAATATTTGGAACTATCTCTCTGAAATGACACATAGTTTGTGTTCCAATATAAGCTTTTGCTACACCCTTCTTCGTATCCTGTGATAGTGGCATTACAAATTGTTTACCTCTTGTAGATGATCCAACATCATTTGATGGAATACTAGCAACTCCAATATTCAAAGGAGATTTATTCAAGTTAGAAGTGGTTTCAGTCATAGGCGTCACATTACCACCATTAAAATTATGTTGTAACCCCGGTACCATAGTTAAGAAAGATAAAGCAAATGATTTAAGAGCCTCATTGATTTGGCTCGACACTTGATTCGCCACTTGATTTGCAACTTGATTTGCCACTTGGTTTTGTAATTCCGATGACCATTGACGAAAATCTTCCTTTTTATTCTTATCGGCAATTGCTTTTGAAGCTTGCATCAACTTTACTTGTTTTGCAGAGGAAGTGGAGCTAATTACACAACAATAGTTTTTCTTTCTATCGGACCCAAAAACTTTAGAGATGGGATCGTTGTCAAGGTCGTATGTGTTTGCTTTCTCGTTACCGCTACATTCCAACTTCTGTTTTTCTTTCTCTTCCTCCACAAGTGCCTGCATTCAATACGTATAGAAGATTAGCGATTGAGAAGCAATAAGATAAATAACATGGTGCATAACAACATTTTCAAAGTTCAACCCGCAGACTACTGAATCTATTTCATGTTTGACATTACCTAAAAAACTGAATCTATTCGTAAGATCAATGTTCAGATAGAATGTACTGCTCATGGTTTAAACACAAGTGCTTATGCTTCTATAAACTATCAAACGTACACAATACCCTGGTCGTTATTTTTCATATTATCTGCCTAAAGCAAAATGTCAACCTGCACAGTTCAATCAACAAGCCAACCCTTTGCCACTGTTCCACCTCACCTGAAACCATTTTCCCTGCACAAACACTCCGCATCAGATACCCATACAACTGCATACTTCATATATCAGGTCACCACGAAGAAAACGATTGCATCAGAAAGAACTTAAATATTTCCTACTTTCAAGATCATTAGATTATATGATGAATGGTGGAGGAAAAACAAGTTTTTATGGCAACAAGTTTTTATGGCAGACATTTCTCTAAACCACATTGCCTTCAAAATCCACAACCAGACAACCGTTTTAACATCCCACTCCATACATTCAATTACTCCTCAGTCATCACTACAACTTCATTGCAACAATCATCCAACCACCCATCACTGCCCAGAGAACATCACTGTCCAGAGAACACCACTACAACAGCCTTCAGCACTTTGTTCTCTGTTTTGATTCTTAAAAAAACAAAAAAAAAACAAACATTTCTTCAAATCTCTTTAGTGCATATTGTGTTTTGTTAATTGTGCATGTCGGTTTTCTTTCTTTGATTAGTCTGCTTTGCATTTGCAAATTTTCATTTTTGCATTCTCTTCTCTTCATTTAACATTCATTTTACATTTTGTTTGCATTGAAGCTACATCTTATTTCAATTAACATTGAATTTGCAAATAAATTGTTGCATTATTTACACAAATTTGTATTACATTTGCAAATTATTCCTCTGATTACATAAATTTTGTTTCACCTGCCACCTAGACCTCACAGCACTTCAGCACCCCAGCTGGCTTGCCATAACCACCCTGCCTGCTCCTGCCACTTAGTGTCGATTGCCGTACAAACCACTGTAGTGCAATCGCATAACCATTCCATCACTTCAGTGCCGATTGCCTCGACTACTAACAAAACCCACACTTCACAGCCTTTGTCCACCATCTACAACAACCACCCCCACTGTTCTAGTAACTCAAAACCACGAGCATCGATACAATGTACATCACACTCAAAAACATACACAATATTCCCCTGCCGCTCTTCCTGTCAAACAAGACCATCCCATCCAAACACTGACCAAATCAAACTGCTCCACTTTCAAGCAGCCCTGATCACCATCCCAAATCACTCTAACCACCACAACCACTTACAACATTCATTTTCCATTCTGAAACTGTGTTCAACCACGCGCAGTGCCTCTTACAGTCTAAAACACTTCCACACTTCACAAATTTCAAAACCAAACACAACTGCTACGACTTCACAACCCAAACACACTTGCAGTTCCTACAATTGCAGTCCTTCCAGTCCAAATATTTTGCCACAATTACAAAGCTTGTTTTTATATTTATTTCCTTAAAATGAAAAGAAAACATACTTTTTTTTATCAAGGTTGGAATAATATTGTTTTTTCCTTTTTTATTAAACTATATTTGGTATGTTAACTGAAAAAGAAACAACCACGTGGACCCTCTATTTAATTACACAGATTACTCCTACTGATCAGATGTATTGTATATTTTCCAGAAACAAATTTATTTGTTTTTTCGATAAAAAATGGAATATAAATAATAAGGAAAAAAGAACAAATTAGTGCAACTTGTTGCACACTATATGAGGTCGAGTTATAGTTGTTGCTTTTGTTACACTTCTCCTCTTTTTTAACATTAAATATATATGTTTTTTAATGTGTATCATAGCTTAATATTTCCAATTCAATTTCTAAGTACAACAAAAACAAGATTCTCTTCTAATATCAATACCATGCGACACCATGAAAGATCCCAGTGCAATTCCTTCATTACCCTTAGCAACTCTCCTTAGCAAACAACCTCTGCTGCCTTGTGCCAGATCAAACATATATCATTGCCATCCAAACATCACTCAACAGCCATGCCTAAACTGTCACTAGCTTCAATACTTCATCACTCACATCATCAAAAACCAAACCCTGCTATTCAACTCCATAGTGACATACTAGCATACATCTCCAACTTCACAACATCGCCAAAATTTCCGCTGTACAATTCACTTCTGCACACTTACTCTATACAATACAAAACACCACCACCTCCTCCTTTCCACAATCCGTTTCACTGCTTCACCATCTTTTCACTGGCATTCCTTCGAACGCCTATCTGACAGCAATCTACCACAACCTGCATCTGTCATTCCTCCCTCATTGCTTAACTGCACAACATACATACACTAACCTTCTAACGCAAATCGAATCACCATCCCCTACACTGCATCACAGTCTTCCATCCATTGCCACAAAGACCGCAACCGCAACTTTATATCACGAACAACAACTCGAAGCACAAAATCACCTATCCTCGACCTCTGAACCCTGGCTTCCATCGCTTGAAACCACTACTGCAGTCGCACGTACCTCCGTGCAAACAACTTCCAACCTCGATTGCCGATTCATCGAAACCACAATTGCAATCGAACAACCAAATCGCACACGACAATGATACCAACCAGCAACCTACTACTGATACCAAATCGCCGATTCATCGAATTTGAACCTGCCAGCAAACCTAATTCCCTTGTCAAATGGTGGAGTCCCTCTTTTATATGCCTCCATAACATTTCGACATGGTTGAATCGAAAAAAAATCTAGAAAATTATGGCAGCTACTTATTGTAATGTAGTGGTTTATATGACCTATGTTCTTCGCGTTCTTATGCTACTTATTGTAATGTAGTTTAAATTATTGCATTCTATTTACAATTTTCATTTCCTTCTTTTCATTTATTTTTGCAAAAAAGTACATTTTTCATTTGTATTAACAAAAACTGATCCCCTGCCACTTCTAGCATTTTCTGCAACCTGTCAACCCCCATCAAACCACTACCTTCTATAGCATATCTCCACTCTCTTTTCACTATTCCTTGTGCACTTCAACTCTCTTTGCAAAACTCCTCTTCAACCCATTCAACTGCAAATCGTTTCAACTCACCATACCTACCCATTCACCAGACTTGCCGAACCATCCACCTTCAAAGTGCACATAATACTTCTTCAAACGAACTGTACAACAAACTACTCCTCAGCCAAAAACATCAACCCAAAACTGCACTTTGATGCACACAATCCCCTTCCAAAAGCAACACACAACTGACCAAACCGCAAGCAGCCTCTGTCATATTTGCAACTCCAACCTATCAATTTCCCTTCCCTTTTGCTACCACCATCTACATCACAATTCAACTTCAAATTCAGCACCATCGATCTTCTCCGCACACACAACAAATAGCCATACTACATCACACTCTTCACAATTACCCTGCTACCATGAACATACACACTACCACTTCACTTCACAACAGCCACAAAAACCTCCCCTTGCATATCCTACCAGTTGCTTGCTTGCATACTCCAAAATCATACACCACTATCAAATAACAATATACAACCACCATTTCTACAATGCTCCACTTTAAACCATTCACTATTCGCAAAGCAACAAGTTGTATCATCAATATAAAACATTGCATTCAACAAAATTAAACAAGCAATAACATGTCATTCATTCATCAAAAAAGTGGAAATGTGAACAAAGATAGAATACTTTTATTCATTTAGATTACCAACACAATACAAATGAGCTTTTTATTTGTACTAAAGTAAAAATACTTACATAGGCTTTTGCCGCAGATGGAAGAACTTGTCGAGATTTCTTATTTATATGTCCCGCCTTCCAAACCATTGTCCGCGTAACTTTCTCTTTCGGATTTTCCTTGACCTGCAAGAACAAATATTTTTAAACTAATTAACTATTCATTATTAATATTTACAAGAAATATTTTTTATACTATTTCTTACCATTTCGTCGTAAACTCTACGGTATGATTTTCTTCCTAGTGTATGAGTGATAGTATTTTTAGCTTTGGCTTCGGCGTTTTTCCTACATTGCTCTTTTTTTATATGAATATTCATTATCTATAAACTTTTCCCACCATATTCTGTCAATGTCCGCGGGATATTTAGTAATAGCAATATTCTTGGGTATGGTGGTTCCTCCGACTCTGAGCAATTTATTCCGCAAAGTAGACTTTACCGTACGATAATATCGTGGAATTTTTTTTCTAAAATTGGCCGAGCTAGTTCGGGATCTATATCCATGTCAAATTCATTCTGTTTAACAAAGAAATTTTAGTACTAATGATAAATCTTGTGCAAAACATAAATGACTAAATAAGATGAATTCGTGATATACCAGTAGCTCTTGCCACAAAATATTCTTGTAATAATCATCTACATTTCTCCACTCGTCATAGCCAATCGGTATATGACAACGAATTAGGGCTCCGCATCTGGAGCTCCATTTAGCTTCATCTTTACCTTTAACACCCTCAAAATCAACACTTATTAAGTATTTTTTATCACTTGTCTGAGGAGGATTATATGCTTCAAGCTCTGCATTTGTACCTTTCGATGCACTAACATTGCAATTGTTCGACATTTAGACCTGCATAAAAAAGATTTTAGTATACAATGAAACTTAAAATGTCATTTCAAAGTACAGGCATGACATCTTCGCTGAATTCATTCAAAAACATACTTCAAGCTCTGCATTTGTACCTTTAGAGGATTTTTATTTTTTTCAACCATGCAATTATACATTCAAAATCTAGTAAAGTGAATAAATTCAATTTAAGGAAAGAAAAATAAAATGTAAATGATTAAATTTGCAAGATCTACGGTGTAAAATTTCCTATGTAGACTAATTTGAAATAAAGGTGTAGGTCGAGAAATAATTAAATAATATTAAATACCTTGATGCACCATAAGCTGTAGGTCCGCATAGCAAAGCTTGGTCAGCTAGATGCACCATAAGATGAACACTTATATCAAAGAAGTCTGTAGGAAAATAATGTGCTAGCACACACAATGCCTCGGAAATCATATCTTTAGCGGCTTGAACATGTTCTCGAACTAAAATTTTCGAGCATATTATGTTAAAATACAAACTCACTTGTAAAATAGCTCGTCGTAACTCACGAAGCTTTGGATATGCATGTTGAACCATTATAGGAAGCAAGTATTGCATAAAAATATGATACTCATATGTTTTTTTTATGTGCAAAGTAGGTGGTTGAATAGTAACAAGGCTACCAAATCTTGTCCCAAGACACAATGGAAGTTTGGTATCTTTTAGAACTTGACAACATTTCATTTTATGAATCTTATCCCATGCAAACTTAGATGATTGATTTCCTTTGTCAAACATTAAGTTGATAAGATGCTCTGCAACATTCTTCTCCGTATGCATCACATCAATAGTATGTCGCACTTTATGACTACTCCAATAAATTAAGTCATAGAAAATTGACTTCTTATACCAAGACAATTTTTCTATGTCACTATCTCCAACTGTAAAGAAACTTTTATCGGTAGCTTCATATATCGTTCGCTTCTTATTCTTTCGTAATTTTCTAGGAAAATATTTTATACAATTAAGCTTTTCCAAAAGGGATGGTCCACTTAACCTTGTTGGCGGTTCTTTATCTTCGGTATCCTTATACCATCCATGTTTTATTAATCTATATGGATGGTCATCCTTCAAAAATCTTCTATACTTTGGATAAACAACCTTGTTACCAATGTATTCTGACTCAGTCTCCATAGCACAAACTGGACATGCTTTATAACCATGTGTCACGCAACTAGGTAAATTTCCAAATGCATGTAAGTCATGGATTCCCCATAATAGTATTGCCTTCATTGTAAACATTTCTCCCATGTCCATGTCAAAAGAAGCCACTCCTTCCGTCCAAAGTTTCTTTAACTCGTCAATAAGAGGTTCTAAGTATACATCAATGTCTTGACTTGGTGCTTTCGGTCCAGGAATTAATAAACTTAGCATTTGAAATTGTGATTTCATGCATAACGAAGGGGGTAGGTTATAAGGAATCATGTATACGGGCCAACAACTGTAACTATTGGAGAGAACCCCATTCGGATTAAATCCATCACTAGCGATACCAAGCCATATATTACGTCCTTCATTTGCAAATTCTGGCCACTTACATTTGATTGCTCTCCATTCGGCCGAGTCAACGGGATGGCGCATGAAATTCCAAGAAGGATCGGCATGCTTATGCCACTGCATTTTACGAGCTATCCATGGTATAGTGTACAATCTAGTCAGCCTTGGAATTATAGGAAAATGTCTTAGAACTTTCCTCGGTTGGGTTGTCATTTTTTTTATGCCTAACGCATTTGCCTTATCTTTAAATCTTGGTGTATGACAATGAGGACATTCTACCATGTTAGCGTTCTCTTTCCAAAATAACATGCAATCGTTTTCGCATGCATGAATGCTTTTTACCTTCATTCCCAAATCTTTTAACATTTTTTTCATGGTGGGATACTTGTCGGGTAATGTATTTTCTTTTGGAAGACATTTTTTAAATAATTTCAACAATTTCGTCATGCTATTTCCTGACCAGTTAAATTCTTTTTTCAAGTTCTGAAGCTCAACCATTACACCTAAAGTTGTAAGTCCATCTTCACAAGAAGGATATATTTTCTCATTTGCTTTGCTTCTGTATTCATGGTACATTTTCTGAACATGTATCTCTTCAAAGTTCACTTCACCGCTAGCCTGTGGCATATCATGCACTCTAAATGCATCATTAACGAGATTTCCAAGAGCGCCCTCAATAGGCTCTTCTACTTGCATTTGGTCTTGAATAGGTAACTCTTCGGCGGAATCTGATGCACGAGTCATTTGTACTGTAGCATTGTTTCTCTCTCCATGAAAGAACCACACATCATATGTTGAAAGCATACCAAAAACTATCAAGTGTTTCTCAACTGTTTCTATTGAGATTTTTTTTGGAGTTTTTGCACTTCTTACAGGGACACACACATAACTGGATATCTTGTGGTGAGTGTTGCTTTACAATGTTGATGAAATTCTGAACACCTTACTTATATTCATCCTCATTTCTGCGTGGATTTTTAATCCACCCTTTTAACGTTTGTTCTGTCATAACTAAAATAATATATAATATTACATTAGTGCCATGTAGATTTGCAAAGAAAAATAATATATGTTTTATGATATAATATTACGTTAGTGCTAAGCATGATACATGAACAGAGCTATGTATATTTTATAATTGTAGCCATATCTATTAAGGGTTCAGTATAGTGGAAGAAACACTAAAACCGGCACAGTTGAACATGAAAAGAGCTATGTATATTTTATAATTGTAGCCATATCTATTAAGGGTTCAGTATAGTGGAAGAAACACTAAAACCGGCACTAACCAACAAATGTTTTGTCTATTTTATAATTGTTAATGAAGTGAAGCTGTAATAGAGTGAGATAACAATAGAGGGAACAGACAGATAGATTCCTACAGTGGGCCAAAAGATAGGAATAGAGAGAACAGATTGATATCATGCTTAAAAGTCAACCAAGTAACACTAGCAGTCATGTAAACTTTATACAGGCTCTAACCAACAAATGGCTACATTATTATGAGACTTAAAAAGAAAGAAAAAAATTCACACTAGAATTTAGCATCTCATAGCAGTAGAAGCACACTAGAATTCACACTTAGCACATAATTCTATTTCCACTAGACTAAAAAGTATGGAGCTGGAATTTAAATGTTGACAAATTTTTATTTTCAGGGAAAAATGTAAGGAGCTGGAACTTAAATCCTAAATGCCTAAAGGAATGAATCAACAAAATTAATGCCTGACTAACTATCAACATATACATATCCATTGCCATTCGTAATTTAGTCATTTGGACATTTTGTAATGCAAAAACATAGGACAATACAAGTATTTAACTATTGTAGCATTGGTGTAAATTATATGGTGTATGTGGTTTGAATGTGTGTACAACGGTGATGCTTAGCAAAATTATTTATTAGTAAAGTGTAAATATATAGTCTGTCTGAGAATCCTTCATTTCGCCAAATTTTATCCGCATAACTCATTATTGTAGTGAAACAAAAAAACATTCAAACATAACAAATATGCCCAAAATGTAATGATAAACTGCAATTAAAATGTCGTAATAAGATACAATAAAACATATCCGAACAAAGATAATTCATTTGATGATCACTCCAAATTAAAACAATATCAAAGCTGCAACATGATGATCATATAACATAAGTATTATTCAGCTATAAACACTAACATCGCATGTCTTCACAAGTTGATGTCCTAAACATGCGACCAAAGTTAAATATGCAAGATAGCACAACAAACCACTTGTTTGTTACCAATCAAATGAGATGTAAGTATAGTGGAAGAAACACTAAAACCTACCACCTAACAATTTCACTTCATTAACCAAACCGACAAAACATTTACAACATCATCATAAACCCACTTCGACAACCTTACCTGCTACAAACCCGAAGCTAGCAAACAAACAGCATACAATAAAAGCAACCAGAAGTGCAAGTGCAGGTGAAACAAAAGAAAAAGGAAGGCATAAAATTCATTGAACATCAACATGTCAACCAATGTCATAAACTGATAAACATTGTTGAACAAAAATTTAAACAAAGCAGCAAGATTGACGAAGTAATGCCAAGGTAGAAACGAGAATCAACCTGAGTCAAGTTGCGTTCAAATATATATCACAACGACGACAAAGTAAAGGGAATTCAATCAAAGGTCATAAGGAAACATATATCAGACAATTGAACAGTGAATGGTGAAGTGAACAAGTCATAGGCAGGAAAGAACGGAACCAGAACAAATATATTTAAGCATGTTCAAATTTATAGCAATATATTCAAACAGGGACCAAGTCAGAAATTCATCGAGCACATCACTATAGACATTCACCCTTCATTTCTACATCGAGCACACTGCTGCACTATATTACTATTGTACACAACCCTGCCATCTTGTTTTGCATTTTTGTTGCCTTTTAGTAGATTGGCTGTGTGAAAGTCTCCAAATTTAATAAATTTTCTTTATGTTGCTGCACTAAATTTTCACTTTCTAGGTTTATTGACTATTGCTTATAAGTATCAATATTAGACATCCTTAATTTATTAATGTTTTCATGTACACTGGATCTTCCCTTATTCCACTCTTATAGTTGTCTTTTGGTTTTTTTACTTTGCATAAAAATTTAAAAGGAGGATTACCTATCACTATAGGGTTCCAAGCACTTGAGACCATGTTGTTGTTACCATTAAACTCTTTCCAAACATTATTATATCTATAAGGAAGTTTTACACATTCCATATAATTGCTGAATAATTTAATCAATATAGGATAGTGATTACTCATCGAATGATTTATAATTTTAGCATAAGAAAGGGGAAATAAGTTTTGAAATATTAAATCTGATAACACCCTGTAAATTTTACTATGTGTGGTGTAATATTTACCCCACCCTCCTTCAAGTGAAATTGTTGCCTATTTATCTTATTTCCATCAAACCCATAGCCAGAATAGTACGAAAGAAGTAATCAGCTACATTATTGCATTAAATTATTAGGGATGAATCTATTAGCATTATATAAAACAAAATTAAAATCGTTCACAATGGAATCGAACAATTTATATATAATTATACAAAATGGAATCGAACAATTTGGGTTTGACCAGAACAATTTGCCATCGAACAAATATAAATCGAACAATTATAATTAAAAGAAAATACCTGATTCAAGGTTTGAAATCACAAGAGCGTTGCGAGAAGAACTGGACGCGAGAAGAACGGGAGGGTTGCGAGAAGAACCGATGCGCGAATGGGAATGGAACGTGGGAAGATTAAAAATTAGGCGGCCAACAGTGGATATTGGGGGAAAGCGTTAGAAAAACGCTGCATGTACAATTACAAAAGGAACCAATTTTTATTGAGTTATTTACAAATTTACCAACTGTTCTAACATTTATAAGTGTTGTAAATTATAATTGATGTGTTGGGAAGTCTATAAAAAATATTATTTATATTTTCCAACATTTTTTCAGGTATCCTAACACTTTTTTATTGTCACTAGGCTGTTGCACTTATAAGTGTTAGAAATTAACAAATATAAAATGTTGCAAAATCCCTGTTTTGGTGTAGTGTAAATTTATTATTTCATATTATAAGTTCAAAACTCGTTTCACTTATTTTCAACAATTACAACTTGGATTTTAATTTCAAATTTGATTATCACAACCAAACTTCAATTTTCAATTTACTATGGTAGCAAATCCATCACACAGAAACTCGAAAATGATACTGATGATGCTGCAGTCATCATCCTTATTATTTCCCAGTAACCGTAGTGAATTCGGTGCTTAATATTCTTTCAAAAAAATTCCTTTTACTTATAACTCACATTTATAAGTCTTTTTCTTATATGATTTCACTTCTTGTATATATAAGGTTATTTCACAATTGTAAATCACATTAATTATAATTCATTTGCTTATACAATTTATTCTTTTATTTCGATTATTCAAACATCTTTTAATTAACTTATATATATTCTTACATTTCAACAACCAAATAATCAGTTTTTATACTCTTTAACAATTCTGAAAAATTTATTCCTTTATATATAAAATATAATCAAGGTAAAATTATTTCATTTACCCAATTTAAAATGATACTATGTCGGTTTATCTCGTTTAAGAGTTTAGAAACCCCTATCGACGACAGTTAGCTAGACTGCATCGACTAGAATTTATAAACAATCAACCGATAAGTCAACGCAATACAAAACAATTTCATATTCACTAACAAATACGCGCTCATATCTATTATTACACTCACACTCATTCTAGAGCACTACTGACTGTATCTCTAATGAGTATTTCCCAACAGAACCAAGGTTGCCGCTTAACCATATGCTCTGATACCAGATGTAATGATCGAGATTTTCAACTCAGGAAAGTCAACATTAATACGTCCATTGTATCAACTGCCGAGCAATCGAAGGCCGAAAAACCGTACCGTTAGGGTTAAAGAAGAGGTAGAAGATAGAAGAAGAAAGAAAGAAAAAGCAACAGAAACAATATCAGAATCTCACAATCGCAGCGGAACAACATATAATAGATAAATGAATATCTTTTAAAACAAAAAAACTATATCAGTTATTACTTCACATCACATTACATTACATTATCCGAGTTTACAACAACAAACAACGGAAAAGAAATACCATATACTAATTGATACACCACGCCATCCAGTTTGCCTCCAAATCTCTACAGCATCTTCTGAATTCCAGAATGATCTGATAACCTGACTCTAGGCTTCCCGTGTAGAAAATGATGGGCACCCAGAGTTTAGGAAGGGAACAATAAACTCCAGGTCATTCATGGGACTGGTGTGAGAACTTAAAACAGTTATATCTTTAAAAACAAACAAAGAATGTTTTTTAAATAGATTCGTAATGCTTTTAGAAAATGCAACTACCATAAGACCTCCCGCCACACACACAATCCAAACGCAGAATTGGAGGAGATTTCTCCTTATGATAGTCAAATATGCTTGATACACAAATTTCTTTTCAATATTTTTATTATAAGTGCAAAGTGCAGCAAAAACATTTCGAAAGTACATTATTAATCTTAGCCAGCATAGGTACCATTATAATATGCCTACTATAGCTACCATATTAAATGGCAGGTTCTGCAACTAAAACCGTACAAGGCTCGTGTTGTTTCTTTGGATTTCCAACAAATGGTCAGGCCAAGGAATTTTCCATTGCCACATGGGTACGCCACTGGAAAGATGCCCCGAGAACCTAACCGGATCTCTGCCAACACAAGGCCGGGTTACCCCTAGCTGGGTAACTACTGACACGAGTATGCCATCCCCTGGTCGTAACCAACTTTTATCCCAGGATTCACCAACAACCACAAAATAATAAGTTTGCAGCAACAACATAGGTTAAGTATCTGGGCTCCATACCATGATACCACCTCTATCCAGAAGGAAATGAACATACCCTATGGGGGCGCTATCCCCCAGTAACCTTGCTGCACCTTTCCTGTTTTGACCATTACCAAGGTGTGAGGTCCGACGAAGTCTCGCCCACAAAGCTACGCTTTTCATAAAAGTCACGCTTTGATCAACAAATATCAGCAATACTCAGCATGCCACGTTACCAAATTGAGAATATATCACAAGTAACCATCAACTACATAACCTCTAATCTCGTACGTCTGAGAGAAGGGTGTTAAGCTAAGAGAATAAATTCTCCGCCACCAACAGAAATGTATTTGATAGAAACCAGCTTTACATCTCAAATAAGTAACGTCAGACACACATCCATACAAGTCCGTTCCGGGATCGAACAGAACCGAAGGCACTTCCAAAGAAGCCCTTGAATTCCGGATATTCACTAATCACGTTAGACTTCCCATCACAAAGGGTGATAGAATCTCTATATTGGAGATCAGCCGATGCAGAGACATTCGACGGTAATCCTTCCGTTTTCAAAAATATCTGGTCTTCAACACCGGTCTTCAAATGCTATCCATTACGACGTATCACTAATCGAAATGGGATTTATGACCCAAAGGTGCTCTCCCGGCTAAACCGAATAACGAGCGCTTATTTTAAAATAAGTGTAGCATTCCAACTCATGCAAATCACAGCAAATACCCATTTAAAGGTAAATATTGATAGTCGGTTATTTAACTATCAAGGCCAACAAACAAATATCCAGCACCATAACAATCATTAGGCCCTTTTTATTAATCTTCTATAAATTAAATAACTTGCCAGATATTCACTTCAATTTATCTTTAAAAAGATATATTCTCTAAACCATTTCAATTTCTACATTGGAAAACATTTCCAAGTACTTATTTAACAATAAGTAATTCACAAATCTATTTATTTTCAATACTTAGAAAATATCCAATATACTTGAAAACATAATTAAGTATATATTTTATTCTTTAAGAAAAACGTTCTCCTTAAACACATTTATTTGGGTCAAAACGAATGTTGTGTAAAACATCGTTACGACAACCCAAAATCAATAGCATAGAGATTCGAAAATACGATAGATAATATAAATCCTGATACTATACAAAAACATTTCCTTTCGAAAATCATTTACTATAACAACAGTGTTATAGTCCACCATTTCCTTATTCCTCGAAAACGTCTATTTCAACCATGAATGTTGAAATCTATGGTTTCGATCCTTAACATATTTTAAAACAACTTTAAATCATTTTAATTCTATTTAAAATATCACTTCCCCAAAACATTTCTTTAATATATTATTCACTGTCCAAAATCGTGGATATATCTCCTTTAATAAGCTTTCATATTTACTTATCACATTCAATTGGTTTCGGATTTATAAAACAACGTTTATAAATTCTCATTTATATATTTTATAAAAACTTCAACTTATAAAATCCCTTAATTAACAAATTCTATTTATATCTCATTTAAATGCCAAAATCCAATTTATAAGTAAATTACTTATAATTCTCTATTTTACAAAATCTATTCATTTTACAACTTCACAATTTATAAATCTATAAATTTCACTTACTTACTAAATCCATTTATACTTCATTTTAACGCTTATAAAAACTCGTTTTATAATTCCAACATTTTTAATTTATAAATATCAATTTTATAAATCTTTTATATAAACCGTTTATAATAATTCAAAAATCCCAATTTAAACCATTTTACAAATTTATCAACTACTTACTTCAAAAATCACATTTCGGTTATATTTCACAAAAATCATAATTTTTATAACATAAAAATTATAACGTTTATTTATTTAAAGTGAATCAATTCCAAAATTCAATAAAACGTATACTTTCGAAAATCACTTAAAAAATCCTTTTAGAATTTGGAAATCATCACTTTAACACTTTTAATTTTCCAAAATAGGCCCAATGCTGCAACAGCACTAAATATAACAACCACGGCATCCAAAACATCATATATCATATGATAACAGAATATATCACAATGTCTGTAAATAAATCAATACGGGCGAGGAATCCAGTTGGATCCCTCCAACCTGTTTCCCTGCATCCACAGATGTTAGCACAATACCAATCCCGTGTCAATACGGAATATCGCGGTACATGGGTTTATATAAAATATTATCTGCTATTATGCGGCGCAATAGGGTCTCATCCGCTATATAATGCGGGAAATCAACTCCAACTACATATATAATACCAATTCCACTTCAAAATGGAATATCGCGGTATATGTGTTTAATAAATAACATCCGCTTAATATACGGCGTATATGGTCTATTTCAATACAACAGATAGCAATTTATCATCCAAGCATATAATCAACACAATCAAGCAATTTTAAATCTAACTATTTAAAATTTAAATCGAAACACAATTCGATTGAGTGAGAAGTTCTCACCAGATTCCAATAACAGTTGCAGTGTTTTATTTCGAATAAAATTAAACGTGCGTTTAATTTTACCCAAAATCACACTAGCTCCAAACGACTCCAATCTAACTCCATCGCATAGTATTCGCGAATACGAACCCAACACAATTTGTTTCGTCAAATTCCGACCTCGTATGAACAAGTTATGCAATTTTAAAGTTTATACAATTTAATTATATAAAAATTTACACTTTTATTTATTTTCAAACCCTAATCGCATATGGACCGTTGATCTCAAACAGAAGATCGTGGCCGCTCCAGCCTTCTTCTTCTATCTCCAGTTTCCACGTTCGAACCCTAAACCAATGCCGCCTTCGTTCGTGAATTTTCGAGACAAACCGGCGATCTTGCCTACGTCCACTTTGAAGGTTCTCCCTTTATTGATTCACTTGATGATAATGATTGATTACAATGAATTACAGTTAATGATAGCTTTGAAATCTGAATACAACAGCGATAATAAAGTATGGAGTTTAATTCGGCAGAGTCTGGACGTTCAATGGTGGAAGCTCCAGAAGATCCCCCTTTCTGAAGGCTTCAGGGTGCTATTTATAGGCGTAGGAGGCCCAGATCTCGCTCAAACTTCGGAAGACTTCTTCTG
Organism: Allium cepa; assembly: GCA_030765085.1. Lineage (NCBI taxonomy): Eukaryota > Viridiplantae > Streptophyta > Magnoliopsida > Asparagales > Amaryllidaceae > Allium > Allium cepa. Next base: position 897,691,550 of record CM060932.1, read on the forward strand.
GCACGTGAGTGGGCCCACGCGACCGACCCCACCAAGTTTCGACTCGATCTGACATCGATTCGAAGTGATTTCGAACCCATCAAGGAATGATCCAATCGAGCTGAAACTTGGCAGGAACAATCTTTACCTTGTATGGAAGCTACTGTGAAAATTTCGTCGCATTTGGATCAGTGGTTTAGGAGATATGATCGATTCGAGTTGGTGATTTTCGGTTGGCTGTTTTGTTCGAATCGATGACTTCGAATCCCTGAATTCGAATCGATGGAAGCACGTGGTACTGTAGCGACGTGGCGCACACTCCTCGCATCGATCCTATTTTCTCTCCGTGTTGACCGCTTCGACTCCACGTATATCGGCGCGGTCGAACCGATGGATGACACGTCATAGTTGACTTGGTGGTTTCGAACGAGCGATTGTTCATGGATTCGAACCTGATGGATGCGAAGACGATCGATACGAAGCAGTGCTTGGGCGTGAGTCCGATCGATTCGAAGATACTGATGGTGATGGATTTGAAGTGCTCTGGCATGGACACGAACGATGCCCATCTGATGGATACGAACCGATCGATTCGAAGGGATCAATATCTTGCTGATCGATTCGAATGTGATCGATTCGAACTACACGGAGCCTGATGGATTCGAACTTGTTGAGGTGACGCCTATCTGATGGATTCGAACCGATCGATTCAAAGTGATCAATATCATGCCTGATCGTTCGAACTCGATCGACACGAAGCGTATGCAAACCGATGGATTCGAATGAGGGAGTTATTGATGAGTTCGAACTCCATCGGTTCGAAATGGGCATCCTCTCAGCAGGCCGATGGTTTCGAACTGTGAACTTTGGCTAACTTGCATCGATCATATCTCGTCCATACGAACTCCAATTAACCTGAAATTTGAAACACTGGCTTTCGTGGATTTGCTTGTCATGTCTTGTCAATTCTGGCACAATCCGGACTCAGACAAAATTCATCGATATCCATAGCGAAGCGAAGTACAACCAATCTCTGAGATGAACTGTTTCTTGTTTTCGAACAATCTTTTGGTATCACGGCTTTGCCAAAAAGCGGGATAACATTTGCCCCCCAAAACATGCATTGCGGTAGGAAGGCGTGTTTTGCAATGCCTTGAGTTGGATGTTCATATCCTATCATCAACCTTTAAAGAGCTTGATAGTTTCATATGTCCTCCAATGACGATCGTTCGAGATCGAGCTATTTGGGATGAAGTGCGGTCGTTCATGGTCAAGTGCCTAACTTCAAATGACGATCGTTCGTGATCGAGTCACTTGAGGTGAAGTGCGACCGTGTGCGGTCAAGCGCATAAATCCATGCGTCGATCGTTCGGGATCAAGTCATCTGCGGTGAAATGTGACCGTTCAAGGTCAAGCGCTTAACCTCAAATGACGATCGTTCGTGATCGAGTCATTCGAGGTAAAGTGCGACAGTGTGCGGTCAAGTGGTGGACCTCAAATGACGACCGTTCGCGATCGAGCCATTTGAGGTGAGATAAGTTGTGCCGTTCGGGGCGAGTCGTGCCTGTTCGAGGCGAGTTGTGACCGTTCGCGATCGTGTGCCGTTCGAGGCGGTTTTGTGACCGTTCGAGGTCGGGTGCCGTTCGTGGCGAGTTGTGACTGTTCGAAGTCGAGTGCCGTTCGTGGCGAGAAAGTGTGCCCGGGAGAGCTTGGTATTATCGATTCCAGGCTCACGTTCTCGTGGGTCCCTGGATCATTTGTCAAGGCGGCTTATCGCTATCTCAGAGCATGCCTAAGGACCATTCGCGACCCCGTACATGTGTAAGTAGCTTAGCCATTTCAGAATTATCAAAATCAAATATCTATTCAACAGGTGAATTTTAAAAACAGAAATGTCCAAACAAACCAAGTTCAAATGTCCAAATCAAAATGAAACAAGAGCAAAGTAAGGATGTCAAAGTGTAAATTCTCACAACGATAGGGTTAATAGCCATTCAGAGCATGCCTGTGGACCGTTCGTGATCTTGTACATGTGTAAATTATTAACCCACGTTAGTGAGAGGTTTACTACTTGTTCATCGGTATTTCAATTAATTGATAACCAAACGATGTCCTGGTTCAGGGTTGCCCCTGGCTGATGTAGATGGTGGCCGCTCTGGCTCCACCGTTGAAGCTCGCCTCCTTACATATCGAAGGAGCATACCGTTCCTGATATGCCCTTCCACCTCGTCCTTCAGATGCCTACAATCATTAGTATTATGACCATTTAATTCATGAAATACACAAAACTTATCTGATCTCCTTTCGTTAGAAGTTGGATCCCTTCGTATCGGTCTACGATAGGGAACCTTCTCTTTGGTATCCTGATAAATCCTCTCCAAACTCTCAGTCAGCTCGGTGTAAGTAGTCAATCGCGGCTCTTTCCGTTGCCGTTTTGACCTGTCATTATAATCCTCAGCCCCTCGTTTTCCTTTACCCTTGTCTGGGTCCTTTTCGAGAGGCTTTTTGTCCTTAAGCACATAAACTTCTATTCCCTCTCCTTCTTCTCTTTCCGCATTCGCATCCTCTAATTGTAGAAACCTTTCTGCCTCGTTGTAGAATTCCTCTAGATCCACGGGTGGATCTTTAGTCAATGAATTTTTGAACTCTGTGCCGTCAGCTACTCCGGACACAGCTGCCATCACCACCATAGATGGATCTGCTCGATCCACCGAAGCTGCTGCTGCATTGAATCGTGCTAGATAACTCCTCAAGGTCTCTCCGGCTTTCTGCTTAAGGGTTGCCAAAGTCATAACATTCTTGGGTCTAGTAATGTGAACCCTGAATTGCCTCATAAATCTCTCAATTAAACCGTTCCATGTTCCGATGGATCCATTCTCCAATTGTCTAAACCACAATGCTGCAATGTCCGCCAAGTACAATGGAAAGCACCGGGCCATAACCTCCTCTGATTCCCCCAGCACTTCCATATGCCTCATATACTTTGTTAGATGAACCGTGGGATCCGTTCTCCCGTCGTACATGTCCAATGATGGTAATTTGAAATCCGGTGGGTTCCTAGCTCGTCTGATTGCTGGAGTAAAAGGACTCCTATTAACATCTTCCAAATCCTTGTTCACTAATCCGCCTCTCATGGCTCGCCTGACTATCTCTGCCAATCTGTCATTGTCCCCGAGATGTAACCTTCGCTCATCACTTTCGACTTGCCCCCCGAGTCCACGAGGGAAATCTGGGATCTGCTCCCTTGATCGAGAGTTCACTCCTCTACTACTCCCGGGTTGTGCAGATGTTCCTCTCTCTCTCTCTCTGAAATTGGGTCAACGTTCTCTATGGGCGTGCCCCCTAGTTCAGGTGCTACGCCGGATGGTCATGCTCCGTTTTGGATTCCAGTTACTCCTTGATTCTGTGCTCCAAGCTGTCCTATTTGTTGAAACAAATTCTGGATCAACTCCTCTTGTTTCTTCATCATAGTTTCCATCTCGTCCCTTGTGATGAAGATTGAAGCTTGGTTTGCTCCTGAAGAAGCCTCTTGACTTCCTTGGTGTTCGCTCCTCTCTGGCCTTTGTTTCTTACTTGTTTGTCTCCTCATGGTTCTTAGATCTAAATCTTTAAGCTTTCAAATTCAAATTATCCTGAATCAGCTGTTCTCAGTGAAAGCACCAAAATGTTTGCGCCAAAATTGGTCACAAACACCCAATACCGCGAAAGCACCCATTTATCAACACAGATCAGCAACAATCAATATAGAATTCAGATCTAAGCAACAACAATCACAATAATTCACAGATAACAATCACAAACACAGGATTTATAGTGGTTCGGCGATCTTGCCTACGTCCACTTTGAAGGTTCTTCCTTTATTGATTCACTTGATGATAATGATTGATTACAATGAATTGCAGTTGATGATAGCTTTGAAATCTGAATACAACAGCGATAATAAAGTATGTAGTTTAATTCGGCAGAGTCTGGACGTTCAATGGTGGAAGCTCCAAAAGATCCCCCTTTCTGAAGGCTTCAGGGTGCTATTTATAGGCGTAGGAGGCCCAGATCTCGCTCAAACTTCGGAAGACTTCTTTTGGCACGTGAGTGGGCCCACGCGACCGACCCCACCAAGTTTCGACTCGATCTGACATCGATTCGAAGTGATTTCGAACCCATCAAGGAATGATCCAATCGAGCTGAAACTTGGCAGGAACAATCTTTACCTTGTATGGAAGCTACTGTGAAAATTTCGTCGCATTTGGATCAGTGGTTTAGGAGATATGATCGATTCGAGTTGGTGATTTTCGGTTGGCTGTTTAGTTCGAATCGATGACTTCGAATCCCTGAATTCGAATCGATGGAAGCATGTGGTACTGTAGCGACGTGGCGCGCACTCCTCGCATCGATCCTATTTTCTCTCCGTGTTGACCGCTTCGACTCCACGTATATCGGCGCGTTCGAACCGATGGATGACACGTCATAGTTGACTTGGTGGTTTCGAACGAGCGATTGTTCATGGATTCGAACCTGATGGATGCGAAGACGATCGATACGAAGCAGTGCTTGGGCGTGAGTCCGATCGATTCGAAGATACTGATGGTGATGGATTCGAAGTGCTCTGGCATGGACACGAACGATGCCCATCTGATGGATACGAACCGATCGATTCGAAGGGATCAATATCTTGCTGATCGATTCGAATGTGATCGATTCGAACTACACGGAGCCTGATGGATTCGAACTTGTTGAGGTGACGCCTATCTGATGGATTCGAACAGATCGATTCAAAGTGATCAATATCATGCCTGATCGGTTCGAACTCGATCGACACGAAGCGCATGCAAACCGATGGATTCGAATGAGGGAGTTATTGATGGGTTCGAACTCCATCGGTTCGAAATGGGCATCCTCTCAACAGGCCGATGGTTTTGAACTGTGAACTTTGGCTAACTTGCATCGATCATATCTCGTCCATACGAACTCCAATTAACCTGAAATTTGAAACACTGGCTTTCGTGGATTTGTTTGTCATGTCTTGTCAATTCTGGCACAATCCGGACTCAGACAAAATTCATCGATATGCATAGCGAAGCGAAGTACAACCAATCTCTGAGATGAACTGTTTCTTGTTTTCGAACAATCTTTTGGTATCACGGCTTTGCCAAAAAGCGGGATAACAAATACATAAATTTATCTTACCTCGTCTGTTCAATATATTAATAATACTATGCATAACATCCTTATCTTGAGTTTGCTCAACAACTAAGGAGTATGTACGTAATTTATTAATGTATATATGGTAGAGGACAACATTAAATTGAAGATTCATAATCTTTAACATATTTATTGAGTGATATCGACTTATAGAATAATATATTTCTTATGAAATACCATAGCGATTCAAGTGTCAAGCACATCAGAAATCATAGTATACACACATCTACATATGTATTTATTTCTCAAGTCTATTTGGGTTTCTTTAATGTCCCACATTTAGTTTATACACATATCATACCAGTTTTGTTATTATATAACTTTTATATTTCATATTACTTACATGATAGTCTTACGTATAATATATCATTAATTAAATCTTATCTAATTAAATCTAATCAATTAACTCTTTAATTAATTTTAAATTAGTATTTCAATATAACTTTTATTTTGGACATATCTATTATAACATTTATAGTGTATACTATAACCTTTATAGTGTAACACACATATATCATATATATGTGTATTTTATTTAATTAATTAACCTTTAATTAATTTATTCAATTAAACAATTTTTATTAAAATTTATAAATTTCAAAATTTATCTTGTATGCGTACATGTATACTTATGTTATCTTAAACATTTTAAAATAACATAAAATACATCAACATATATCATACATGCATATATGCATTAATTAATTAACATATTTAATTAATTTTATTTATTAATCTTATTAATAAATTTAAAATTTGAAATTATTATATAAATATTTTCAAACATTTTGAAAATATCATTACCCTTTCAAACATTTTGAAAACTTGTGTAGTGCTATAATTTTTTATAATAAACATGTTTTATTAAATTTAACTATTAAATTTAAAATCTTTAACATTAATTTTCAAAATGATTTTGAAAATTAGCCTAAGGCCCAAATCAAGTTGGGCCTTTTCTATTAAGAGCAACCTTTGGGCTCATTTTACCTTTCGGACCAGGTAGGACAGGGTACTTGATTACCCAATTCCAATTCTAGACACAACCTTTCTAGACACTGTACTAAGTGGGCAAGCTTAATTAGTTAGCATTAGTTAGCTTTAATATGACTAATTTAGACCGTATAGGCTATTGGGTTCTCATACATTGTTGGAACTGGACCAGCCGTAGCGGAAGTTACGGATGAATTTCAAAAAATTTACCCTATTGGATCTTTATTGGGTCTACGAGGTCTAACTGAACTAGAGCATTTCTGTAACGACCCAAAATTTTTAACCGTTTTAATAACGTAATTAACTGAATATTTTTAGAATTTTAAATAATTGAATTTGGAAATAAAATTTGATATTTAAAATACATATATTTAGACAAAGTAAGTGGTAAATTTTCATTGGAAAATATGAACCTTAGTTCTGTTGTGTAATTTCCATTTGAATCAGTTAAATTGGATTGAAAGTAAAATATTTTCAAAATCTGAATATTTTTATATAATAAAAATGTAAACTATTTTCTGAGTGAGACGTTATATTTTGTTTCATTAAATTTGGACTTCTCTAGCCTCGTTTATCTTATTTTCAGCGAATTTGCAGCAGTTCGTCAGCGAATATCGACTTTTGATAGAATAGTCATATCGTTGATATCTGTGTACCGTTCTATTCGTCTCGTCGTGCCGAACTCCGTAGTATATGCAACCGTCAATTTTGATGTCCGGTGCAGGGTGAAATCTGTGAAAGCGATAACCGTATTGGAACCCATTTGTGTCCTTTCGTTTCTTGTATCCTTTCACTATCAATACAATATCCATTAATTATTTCAAAATTCAATGCGTGCCTCCTGTCGTTCACTACGTTTCAATTTCATATGTGCCCATTGGTTTTCACTGGTTATATTGTCTCTGTTGCTTTCGTTCAGGATGCTTTATAAAAAGTTATATTTATATAGAAATGTTTAGTTGTCTGTGATATTACTTCTCTTTCTTCCTTAGCATCAGTAACCCACTCATCCCGATTAATAGCTCCTTCCACCTTCATCGCCAGCTCGTCCATTATTTGTCCCCACAGTCGATCTGCCGTCCCCTCACCAACATCGGCCCATCGAGATCCTCTACCCCATGCGAACAACAGCCACTGCAAATTGAACCCACCACTTCACCTCACACAAGCACACAGTCTCCACATCCCCTTCCTTCCACCCGCGCCTCAATTGGTCGACAACAGCCTACACATCACCTCACGGCCTACACCACAGCGGCCAACCTATCACCGTCCAGTTTTCTCCTCCTCACACGCAGCCTCCGCCCTCTTCCCCTCACCACGGACGGCAGCGCCTACACCGTGACAAACTCCTCCTGGCCTCCCCTTCCTCGTCACAGCCACCAGACCCCATTGCCGAGATTGCTCATGCCTACGTAACAACCCACCACATCTATTTCCACCGAGCTCGTCCTCATTTTCATCCCACAGCAGCTTCCCGAGCCCACCTATTTCCGCCCTTTCTCTCCTGTCGTGCCGTCCAGTCACCTCCGCAACCAACTCTGAGTCGAGCAGCACCATCTTCTTCTCTTCACTTGTATACATACGAAGGTATTATGTTTATACTTTCGTGTGTGTGTGTGTCTATATATTGTTTTTGCATTGGTTTTGAAAGTATATATATAAAATGAGGACATATATATTATATACGAGTACAATATATTATATTATAAAAGTATTATATATATATATATTATTATATTTTAAAGCTTAATCTATTGTCCTATTAGCTGTTATATACAGTTATAAGATTATTATTATATATATACACACATTGTTTGAATATATCTATGTGTTGAAATTTTTAGAAATGCTTGCTTATTCATATGATTACGGTGTTTATATTCTACGTATAAGGTAATTATATATGTTTTAAAGTTTAATTCATGGTTTTAAGTATTGTTTTAAAAATATAATATATATATATATATGGGTCTTTTAATTTTGAAATGAATATAGATTTTAAATATAAGTTTATATAAGTTGTTTATAATCTTTTGTTTATATATATAAGTTTATATAAATTATGTATAACTTGGTTGTTTGTATATATAAGTTTATGTAAGTTTATATAGAATCTGTTTGAGTTTATATATATTACAATAAGTTAAGTTTATATTGATTTTATAATGATTATTGATTTTTAAATATAATATGTATGTAAGTTTATATACACGATTTTATATTAGTATGTGTGTATATATGTATACATGAATTGGTTTTCAAAGATATATAGAGATATTTTTATGTGTTTAAATTAAATTTTTGATTTGAAATTATGCATAGAGTATTTATTTTAATATAAGTTTTTAAATTGATTTAAGAGAATTTTTTATATATAGCATATATTTTGATTAGTTAATCTTAAACTAGTGTTGATTTGTATCCATTAATTCCAAAACTTCCAATTTATCAGCTTTATTTGTCGAATTCGTGTCCATCCTGCTTTGCTTTGAAAATTTGGGCTTGGATCGTAACACATTTCATTGTCAAATCTCTCTAGCCTCGAAAGGTGAGCAATCACTCACGATTAACATTCTTATATTTAGTAAATTTGGTTTCACTTGAAACGACAATTGAAATATGCTGTTAAAGTTGAATTGCTAGTAGATTTAATTTTAAATATGATATGCCATTATCTGAAATTGTTTACCTGTGATATATGACACCATATCCTGTTGTGTATATTTTATTTTATTTGTTACTGATAATATATGCTTTTTGTTGATATGTTATATTATTATCACATTTGTCCCACTCTGCAAGTTCCCTATTAGTTTAGAATTTCCCTATGGGTTGAAATGATACATACCCGAACGATATTATAGATCAAGGGAAAATCATTACGGGTTGAAATGATAAACCCGAGCGATTTTCATTGATTTTGAATTTTTGGGATTGCGGGTTGAAATGATATATACCAGTAGATACTTAATTTGCGGATTGAAATGATAAATATCATACCACTTGACCATATGATAGAAAATTATATACGGACACCGTTGGTCAATATTTTGAAAATGATTTCCAAAAGTTTTGAAAGGAAATATATGATTTTTATTAAATACTGATTTTTAAAATATAATAGTATAAATGTTGTGTTGTATATGTCTAAATTTTTTATTTTTAAAATTATATGTTTTGGATATTTTAAATTTATAAGTTAGTTTTGAAAATATAATTTTTTAGCTTTTTTATAATTTTATTATTTTAAAAATATATAAAATAAGATTTAATACAAAATACATTTAATAATAAGATTTATTTAATAAAATATAAGTTTACAATATGTTTAACTATTTATTTAAATTTATATTAATATTTTTAAATAGATTTTTATAACTTTAATAATAAAGGTTGGAAAGATAGATTAATGTTGACTTGGACTTCAAATTGGTTAATAATTGAATTTAAATAAGAATTTATTTGAACTTATTGATTTTGAGATTTTCAAAAAAATAAATAACTTGATTTGATAAAAACTGATTAAACGAATATTCTCAATTTTGAATAAAAATTGAGATTGAATAATTAATATTGATTTAAATTCATAAATTGGGATTTTAATAAATTACTATTTAAATGATTAAGTGAATACTTTCCAATTTGAACAAAACTGAAATTAAATGTTGAAATAGAAATGAAATTTATATTGTAAATGTTGGAATATTTAAACTTGAATATTTGAACTTTAAATTGAAATGGTTAAACTAGAATTGATTTAAATTGAATTTTTGGAATTTAAGATGATGTGAATCGATTTGCGAAATTGGAGGAAACTAATTTTATTATGTAAAGTATTCCACTATATATATATACACTATTTTAATTTATAACTATTTTAATATATATATATATATATTATTTTCAATATATAAACTGTTTAAGTTGGAACTGTTATGATTACGGAAGTGTTATGATTTCAAAAGTGTTTTAATTTTGAAAGTTTTACGATTTTGGAAATGAATATTATTTAAAGTGAATAATGATATCGAATTGATATGGTTTTGAAATGAATATGATATTTTGATATGAAGTATAAACTATTTAAAATGAAATGACCACAGTGTGAAATAAGCTTTTGGTTGTTAAAGAGATCGGGATCGGATATTGTCATACTCTCTACCAATACCGAAAACCACTTTAACAACTGTGTGCATGGTGGAGATTCCAGAATGAAGTAGGATGGTTGGTGATGGTTCTATATAGTATTTACGTGGTCCTGACTTTCGTGAGTCAGCTTAATGTGGCTAAAACAGGAGCCAGGCCAGACCAAGTGAGGTCATTCCTCCTATCGGACACATTTCTTCGACACTATTTTATTACTTTGTGATTTGATTAGGTGTACCTTTGAATTGGGAGTGTGTCACAAAGTGGGAGGTAGTAGCTGCTATGCATTACCACCAGTCCGGATATGCAAATGGTATATCTACCCTGGCATTGCCTCGAGTGCCTTATCGCATGCCTTATCGCGCCTTCTACGAGTTTGTTTTGTACCGTACCTATGTGGTGTCCTATGGGTAAACCACTGGTTTGGTGGAGCATACGGTATTGTATAGGCCACGGGAATATATAAAATGTGTTGAGGGGGATATGGGTAACACCTTAACGTTATTTTAATACTTTACTATAGACATATTATAATAGCGTATATTACTACATAAAAGATATTCCACGGATCCTTAGAGGATGGAAATCCCAAACATCCTTTAAGTTGTTTGTATTTCAGTGGACATTTCACTTTAGTTGAATTTACTATATAAGAATGTTAATCCTGACTCGTGTGTTTTGTGTTTGACTTTATGCACAGGTAAGACTGAGTGTCACAGCATTTAAGACTCACCTTTGGAATTTGGAGCTTCGCTTGGAGATCCATCAATGTCTATCCAGCATTCATTTATTTTAGTTTATTAGAGATTCATTTGTATTGAGATTCTATTGTATTTTGTTTCAGACTCTGATGTTTTATAGTAGCTTCATGAACTATTTATCTATTATGCTGCTTAGTGTTGTAATACTCTGTTCTGTGATTCTGTGATTGATTGTATTTACTGTATATGCTGAGTTTTGCCAAATAATAAATTAACAATCTGATATTTTCACCAATTCGAGCCCGACGTGTGCGATGCGAACGGTTCAAAATAGCAGGTCGTTACAATTTCTCAATTTCATTTAAATAAAATCATTTATTTAATTTAAATTCAAATGTATTAAGATATGAAATTAATTTTATTTAATTTAGTTTATACATAAACGTATCATATACGTATATGTGTGAGTGTATCTGTAACATAATAATCCGTGAAAGGTATATATTATGCACATATGTAGATGTTGGGATTTACATCGCAACAGACATATTAGCTCATTTTGTATGTCATGTATGCTGTCCAAATATATGCATGTTTTTGTGCTACAATACACACACACGTGTATTTATAAATATATTATATATAATATATAAACATAAATTTTTTATAGATAGATAAATATATATACATAGAAATAGAGAGAACAATTATTAAAAATTATTTATAATTCAAAATTGACTTAGTTTTGCAAACATAATAATTTTAGTAAATATATATATATATATATATATTATGAATAAAATAATGTTTTTATCCTTAAATAATTAACATAAAATAATTTATTTATGAAAATTCAAATTTTACAATTTTCGAAAATTTAAAATCATAAAATAGAGCTTAGAAAAATCTAATCTAATGATTTTTCAAAGTTGAAATATTATTTTAAAAACAAATACATTGATTTCAGCAATAATTATTTAATATAAAATAATATATTATTAAGAATTAAAATTTTAAAATTTCAAAAATTCTAGGATCATGAATGATAGGTTAAAAAAATTTGAAGAATTTTTCAATTAAATTATTATGTTTAATAAATCATAAACAGTTTTTCCAAAATAATATTAATTATTAAAAATAATAAAATTTACTAAAAAATTCTTATTTTTTTCTATATGTTTCTGAAATGATATAATATTTTGAAAAATATAAAATTGAATTTTTAATGTAATAATTATTTTATATATAATAAACAGTTCAAAAATTCAATAAATGTTAATTTAAAGATATGAATATATATATATATATATGATGATTAATTTTCGAATTTTTTAATTCATATTATATATAAATAAGTGTACTAAAATTTTTAAATCATTTATATATATATTATATAAGTATATATGTTATTATGAGAGAGAAATATACACTAATATATATATATATATATATATATATATATTTGAATTCATTAATAAATATATATAAAATCAATTATTAATGACAAAAATTGATTTTGTACAGTAAACAACATTTGTCTACACATAAATCAAATAGTACAATAAAAAAATTATGCACATAACCAAACTGATTTGTGACAACCATATCCACTTACAAAACCTAACCTAACTAAACATATAGTAGTAATATATTTAAACAGATATGAAATTGCTCATTATAGGATCATGGAATATAATTTAGTTACTGTGATATGAATTAAAATTACCAACTTAATGATGTCTTTGAATCCACATTGAAGCAACGACTTCCCTTCTTTTGACTTTTAATTATAGTTAAAAGTCTTTACCAATCATGGCATGGCTCCGCTTTTATTATAACCAAATCATGGCATTGAAGCAATGACTTTACCAATCATGGCATTGGTTCCGCTTTGATTATAGCCAAATCATGGCATGGCGTCCATCTAGTGACTATAGTTGAATCGAGTGGAAGTATTGAAGGTGAAGCACTATTAAAGGGAGGATTCGTCACATCTAGTGACTATAGTTTGATTTTTCTATTAAATATACTTTTAATTAAGTTAATTAATTAATTACCTTTGATTTCGAACAAGATTGGTCAACGATTTAGATATATGTAATACATAGTTGCCCCTAGGGCATACCCTTAACTCTATCAGTTTCTTTTAGAGATTGAAATTTGATCTATGAGAAGAATGATGATGTGGATTTAAGAAGTTTAGAGCAGCCATTTTCAGAACAAGATGTTCAAAAAGCTTTTTTTGATCTTCCTGTTGATAAGTCCCCTGGACCCGATGGATTTCCTTCTTTTTTCTTTCAGAAATTTTGGCATGTGGTTAAAGTTGATGTCATGGCTCACTTTGCAGATCCGTTCGAGGGAAATTTGGAATTTAGTCATTTAAATCATGCTTTAGTGGTTTTGATTGCTAAGTGTGATGGTGCTGATGATGTTAAAAAATTTAGACCTATTAGCTTGCTCAATTGTATCTTCAAAATTATGACCAAAGTCCTTGTTAATAGACTTCGTGGTTTTATGGACTCTTTGATATTAAGTAGCCATTCTGCTTTCACTAAAGATAGAAGTATCATAGAGAATGTTGTTGTTGTTCATGAAGTAATTAATCATTGCATAAAGGGTAATGTGCAGTCTGTTATCCTCAAACTTGACTTCTTGAAGGTTTTTGACTCTTTGAATTGGGATTTTCTACTTGATGCTTTGAAGGCCAGAGGTTTTGGTGATAAATGGAGAAGCTCGATTAAGGAAATTCTATGCAGTGGGGTATCTTCCATATTAATGAATGGCAGTGATGGTAGTAAATTTGTTTCTAAAATGGGTCTTAGATAGGGAGATCCTCTCTCTTCTCTTCTTTCTAACATGGCAGTAGATGTGTTTGCTAGATTAATCAATGTTGCTGCTAACCAGTATGCAGATGACACCATAATTTTTAGCTTCCCATTGGCTCATCATATTATTGCATTGAAATTGATTCTCTATGGTTTTGAGAATATGCTTGGGTTGAAAATCAATTTCATGAAGTGCTTAGTGATTGTTGTTGGAGGTTCTGATTTTGATATTGGGGATGTGGCTTTAACTCTTAATTGTAAGGTGGGAAGTTTTCCTTCGTCTTACTTAGGAATGGTAATTAGGCATGTTGCCTTAATTCATGATGATTGGTTACCCTTGATTGAGAAGGTGGGGACTAGACATTCGAGGTGGAAAAGTCATGCTTTATCCGGAGCAGGTAGACTTTTCTTGATGAATTCGGTTTTATCTGCTCTTCAATTATATTAGATGTCTTTTTATAAGCTATCTAAATGGTTTATCAAAAGAATTGATGCCATAAGGATGAACTTTTTTATGGAAAGGAAGTAGGACTAGTAGTTGTATGAATAATCTTGTTGCATGGGATGTAGTTTGCAAGTCAAAGGAGCAAGAAGGTTTAGGTGTAATTTCTCTTGGATAATTAAATTGTGCTCTCTTGTGTAAGTGATTAAGGAGAATCACCGATGATGGTAATTCATTGTGAAAACGTTGGATGGAGAAGGTTTATTATAATGGTAAATTCATTGTTGGTATTCCAGTTCCTGCTCAATGCTCAATTTTTGGGAAATATGTTATTAAAAAGCAGAGTATTTATCTGTTTGTTTAAAGTGAGTTGTTGGTAATGGAATGAGAATTTTATTCTGGCATAATAAGTGGATGACTGGCATTTCACTGATGAATCTTTTTCCTGATCTTTATGCTATCTCACTTGATCAATTTGCTAAGGTAGCTCATTTGTATACTCCTGATGAGTCTGAGTTTAAATGGAAGCTGATTTTTAATAGACTGCTTGAAGGAGACAGTCTTATCCAGTATTTTAAACTCATTGATTTACTTGAACATATCTCTTTAAGAGATTATATTGATAAAGCTGAAAGGTCCCTGAGGAGTAGCAAGAAGTTTAAGGTGAATTCAATCTATAAACTTATGAATTTTGGGGGGAGAAAGGTCATGTTTCATAAAGCTTTATGGAATGCTCATGCTCCGTCGAAATTAAAGATGCATATGTGGCTTGTTATCAATAAGAAGCTTAATACTAAATTGCTCTTTATTCATAAAGGAATGAACAATGATGCAAATTGTGTTTTTTGTTGCTATAGAGACGAGGATTCCAATCATCTATATTTCCAGCGCCCTTTCATTTACCTTCTTTGGATTCGATGCCTTCATTGCCTTCATATTAGTCATATTCCTCATTTCTTTGATCAGTTTTGGTATTGGGAGGAGGATAGAAATTTGATTTCTAATGCAGTTGATATATGTTTAGTTGATTTGCTTAATTTGAGTTCATCTTGCGTGATTTGGATTGAAAGAAATAATAGATGTTTGAAGCATAATTCTAAACCTTTTGATGCTTTAATTATGAATTTTATCACTACTTTTGGGTAGGTGGTACTTGTCTTTATGGTCAGGAATGGAAGCTTATGTTACCGAAGCTGCAAAGGAGGGTCAAGGAGAGTATGGATTCGATTGGAAAGAGGGTGGCCAAAAGGAGGAAAGGGGAGGTAGTTGACATATGTCATGTGCGTGTTGCTGCTCTTGTTGGTTTGATAAAAGTTGTTGCTGTGTACTTCTTTTGTTTGTATGTTTGGATTTAGTTTCTTTAGATGTTGTATTTTCTGGTTATGATGTAGTAGCTCTTTTTGTTGTTGATAGTTTGCAGTTTGTTGGTGTCTTTGGACAAATGTTGAATGTATAACTCTATGTAATATGTGTGGTAGTAATGATATTTATAGATGGGGAATTCTTCCCATCCTTTCCATATACACACACGCACACACTCACACACTATTCATGTTTATGTGGTAATGTATTAGTGTGGTTTAACTCATTCCCTTCCTTAAGTCCACGTGGTAATGTACTAGTATATTATTCTAGTCTTCGTTGCTGGTGCATTGCATTGACCACTACCAGTCTACCAATAAACAAGAACAACAGGCCATGGTGCCCACTGACCATGCATGTCAACAATATCTCTGTCATGTTATCTCAACTAACTATTTTCACTTCTTTTAGGAAGTTCACTTTTACCTACATATTACTGATTTCAAGGTTGTAGCACTTGTGTGGTCATCAAACTAATGATCTTTTTATTGTGGTTCAACAGAGGACGATGAATATTTCCTTTTTCTCATGTCCAAAATGATGATCAGAAGAGTGAAGGTAGTTCAGGTTCCTCAATAGAAAGACGCATATGATTTTGGGTTCTTATGATTTTGGATTCTTTGTGCTTTATTATATACAGAAGTTTATTAAAGAAGCCCTTAGAAACACATATTTACAACACGTCGAATCAGTTTATTGTTAGCCAATTCACTTTCGGAATCAATCAAAAGTCCAAAGAAGTCTATAAAATAAAAACCAACATGTGTTACTTTCAATTGTGCTAAATCCTTATCAATTTGTTGCTACAACAGTTCATTATGGTTGATTTACTCGGAATCATGATAATTGATAATATCACAAACCGACATAGCTTTAGCTTCTATATTTTAATGTTGTTATTGCTACACAAATGTTGTAATTTTCTCAAACTAGATTGGAACCCGTGCTTCGCACACGGCCACATTAATTTCAAGAATTTTGAGTTATAGCAAACGGAACATAAAAAATAACCAAAGATATAATAACAGTGTATGGTCGGTAATCAGGGAGAAAGAAGAAATATAAAAACATTTAGGTTGAAAACAATCAGTTAAATGAATGAGATAGTAGCTAAAAAGCGAACTAAAAAGGTACAAAACTATTATTGTCTACATAAGATGGAAAAAAACACAAAGATATAGTAAGAAGAGTGGTGCTTCTTCTTAGTAGATTGTTAAACATTTTTTTTAATCTTCCTTCTTTTGTCTCTTTGCATGATTTAAGCCATTGGAGCCAACGTGTTCCAATCCTTCTTCGTAATCCTGTAAGTGGTTATAAAGATTGCAGTTTAAACTTGGCTTAATGTTTGTTGTAAAATGTATTTATACTTCAGTATTTTTGGTTCTTTGGTTTAATCAGTATGTAGTTGCTTAATTTAAAACTGTAGTTTAAATGTGCATGTATACTTAATACAGTGGATGAATAAGTGACTAATTTCGTTTGGAGGTAAATAAATTTTATGATAGTTATACAAAATAGTACACTGGTTCGACAATACTTACAGTGACAGTTATTCCTTTTCGTGAGCCCTTTCTACCTGCATTTTGTAGTTGTGTTGTAGAAGGTTGGTTTCCTTTTTTGTACTTGTTATCTTCATCCTGTAGTAGCAGAAAGCTTAGCCAGAAAAATTAGGTTATGAGCATGTGTGGTATGGTGTGTTAGAATACCTGATCAACAACTTGTTTTCCCTTCCGTAATGCATCAGTGTTAGTACTTGGAGTTGTTACATCAGAAGCTATATTAGGAGTAGGACTTTCAGCAGTTTGTTCTCTGACCTGACATAATTTTATTGATGTAGAGAGATGGACATAGCAATAATTTCAGTTGATAGTTTATGAGCGTTAAGTATAGAGTATTGCTTTAAAATGCAGAAGTTACCTTAGTTTTTATATTGTAGGAGCCCTTGTCTTTAACTTTTTTGACATTCTGGCAGTTAGATGGATATCTCGGTTATTCATTCCATAGCTACTTGGTTTAAATTCGAAAAGGGGATCCACTCCAACGTTTTTCAAAAATATTTTCAACTCTTTCTGCTCCATTTTCCTGGTCGATTAATTTTTGGTGATAATCAAAGGATTTTGTATGATAGTAATGTTTGAAGTTGATGAGAGTAAGTGTGCGGAAACATATAAAAGTGTAGAGGACCGAACTAACCATTGTTGAAATCCTTAGTAGCTCATCAACTGGAATCCCAATAAGTGCTTCAGCTTCTCAGTCAAAGACAGTGATGGTCGATGACATCGAGTCATCTAAGATATCCACGTTGAGACGATATCTAGTAGGAAAGTTTGGTAAGATGTGTGATATGTTTTATAGAAGTAGCAGAAGATGAAGTGTCTATACCTATTGAAAGGCCTACTCATTGAGCATTCCAACTTGTTGTAAATATATAGTTCTCCTTCCTTTCGAACATTCGAGTTGAAAGAGCACAAGACATGTAGCTCCAAGGAGACGATGTTCTCGGCATCATAACTGTTGCAATTATGATATTTTTTCACTACAAATATTGACAATAAAAATAGTTGATTAGACAATGGTTGATGAAGCCAAGATTTCTAATATACTTCTTGAACAAAGTTGATAACTAATGGAGCTAAGTAATAATAGTACGATGAATAACTCGACAATTTGCAGTTCTTAGGTCGCTCATCATTTGTGAAATGGTTAATTGAACATCTTCTGTTGTTCCAGTTGTGTTTCCTGAATTTTTATTGTTCATTAATACAATGTTCAATGACAGACCTGTTTGTGACCTGTAATCATAAGTAATTAATATAAAGGGTGCAATATTTATATTCAATTAGTATAAGTCATATATTTTAGAATTGAGTCTTACCCCTTCATCATAATTTCTGCCTCTGAAATGTTGATGTTTAAATACACCTTAGTTGCAAAGGTAGAGTCGAAAGTTATTGAACCTGCAATAAATTAGTTTCGGTAAGTAAAATAGTGAATAATGTAAGTACTTGAGTGTGAGTTTAAAGTATGCTGCATGTGTATTTGTTTCATGTACAAAAGTATGTGTTGGAGTTTATTGATATATCTCTACCTATTTGTGTGCATAAATGTGCATTTATGTGTGGTTATATCACTTATTTGTTGTGTTATGTTTTTGATTGTAGCAGTATGCGTGTACTGGTTGAAAAAGTTAAGGTGCGGGAAGTTCTTACGTCCAAAATTAGACACAGTTGTTGAAGTAACAACAATTGGTAGTGGTTTTTCAGATGTGTCCACTACTGATTCCTGTAGTAAGTCCTTTTTGTCCGACCATAGGGATAGAGTGTAAGTTTTTCCGCTGAAAAAAAGATAGTCTATACTCAGTTTTGGTAGAGAAAGTACAAAATAGTATTTAGTAAGAAACTTGTATACCTTTGGTATTCAATCTGAATCTCTCTTTTCACGGTTTGGTTACCATCTCTTTTAGTGATTGGAATCACGGTTGATATTCCTCGCAATAAACCACACACATTTGGAAAATCTTCCAAGCATATTTAGTGTTGTACAGGTGTTTGCAGCACAAATTTGATAACAATACGGTTTACGGTTAATAAACTTACCAGTGAGTTTTTCTTTTTTGTACAGCCTGCTTGGAAGTAGATCTTCTCCAATAAAGTCAAATTTGTAATGGGGGATGTCGTCAACGCTTTCAGTAATCTGTGTGACAGTAGTGTCTACGCGTATAACGATTGTCCAATCTTCATCAATTGCTTTATAGGTTTTGTCGGAATCCTGAACGTTGAACCTATTGACATGTACACTCCATGTTCTGCAAATGTGTTTTCAAATTGTTGGAGGATTTGTCGTCTCACTGTGGCTTGCTTTTGATTTCCCTAAGATACGGAGATTGGTTTATGTGCATGTAAAAGTGGTGCAGCTATAGAGTGAAGATTTTATATCTACAATGTACTATTTATTGTGGGAAATCAGTTTGTAGTAAAGGGTGTACTATGACAGTGAGTCGGTACTTCACATTAAATGCTAAAAGTACATGCAGCCAATTCACAATTGTTAATTCCTAGGTCTGTAGCCGTATTAATAGGTCCATTGTTGTTGTGTGTTATTTTTTCTTGCATCAGTTAGAGTGTATTCTTGTAAAATTACTATACCCACATTTCACATTTAAAGGTTATCTTCGTCAGACTTTGAAGCGAACTGTATATATGATAATCATATATCTAATAAAAGAAGAGTCTTTAGTTTTATAAAAACAACTAATGGACTTTCTAATCCAAAAGCAACATCTACGTTTCACATCATTTTCCATCTTAATTAATATATTTTTTGATGAAGAGCATACTGTTGATGAACGCACAACTTCAAAAGAACGCGAGACAACCAACTTCTTTGCTTGAAAAGTTTATTTGAAATAATTTCTCAAATAAAAAACTAACTTGTTTACAAAGACAATTCATTTGAAATAATTTACAGTATTCGGATTTGTACTATTGTACATGGGAGACATTGTAGTGTTCAGATTTTGTAGTTAAGGAATAAACTGTTATAAATATTTACAAAAAAATAACTTGCTGCACTATTTAGCAACTACAGGTTGATGGCAAACTTTTCATTTGTCTTCTGGTTTATAGAATTCCACAGTCTGCCAATTCTAACTCTGATAGTGCTCCAGTTCACTCCGTAGTGGACATCGAATAGTAATGCAAATTCTTGATTCATCTGCATCATACAGTTGGGTTTGATTGGAAGTTGAAGAATAATAGTATCAAGTTGTATTGGTGGGTAATAAGATGTGCAGTAAACGATGGAGTTGGTGAGTATTTATAGGTGAATTAGTAATCATGACATGCTGCATGAAAGTGTAGGAAATGGGAAAATGTTAGTGGGAGTGGTGGCGTATTTCCTGTTGGCAGAAAGAATAAACATGGCTTCGTTACAGTGTATTGAATCAGCAATTGATATGGTAAAAGAAAATGTATAGGTTAGGATTGCTAATTTTGTGGGAACCACTATGAACAGTTCAGTTGTTTGCAAATTCCCAAAAACTGAATTTGTTATGTTACTGAAAATTGGTCATATCAACAAAAAGCTGTAGTAAATGCAGTGGAAAATATGGTACTATCTGCCATATAATAAAGGCTATGATGCATAAAAATTGGTACGCTCAAAATATTATATAGCAGTAATGTTAAAAGCACTGTGTGTGTGTGTGGATAACAAAGAAGTCTGTACGGTGATGCTATGTATGATGCATACGATTCTAATTAAAAAAAATGGATGTTTATAACATAAATGGCGGCTGAAGTACAAGTGCCAGCTGAATGGATTTATTTAAATGGCGAATGAACAGACTTTATAGTGTGAATAGTTAATGCCCATAGGTTGTTACTTGCAGAGCACAGGAAAATATGTAGAAACAAAACAATTTATACAATTCACAAACGAATAATATAATGAACAGTGGTAGATATTTATTAGATGTTGTAACATAGTTCAGTCCTTGTATGTAAAAGTAGGAAAATCAGCAGTAGTAGTAAATAAAAGTTACAGTAACTGTGCAAAGATGTCAAGTACAAAGAGAAAGTAGCTAAAACGCTGAATATAAATAGTACGGCGAACTGCTATAAACAGTAGGTAGAAAGCAATGGAAAAGGTACAAAGTTACTACTATACACGTAAGGGGGTAATAAATATAAATATGTAGAAACGGAAGTGGTGGTTGTCCATCTAGCAGTGTACTGTAAGGAGAGGACATTCAATGAATAGATCTTTAATCCTTTGTGTTGTATTCCATCTTCTGTCTCTTTTCATGCTTTGAACCGTTGGAGCCAACATTTCCCATTCTATCTTCGTAATCCTGCAACCAAGTATGAAGGTGTCGGTCTAAACGTTATTCACTGTGCGGTTTACACTGTATCCATAATGCAAGCGGTAAATGTTATTTTAAGTTGGACTATAGTTGGCTGGTTATGTAGTTTGTGGACAGTCGTGGAAGAAGGTAAAATGAACATTAATGAGTTGTGAAGTGGCTGCAGTAAAATAAAAGATTTAGTTGTTGTAGAAAGTGGTAGCAGAAATGTTTATGGGTAATGATGAGTTAGCTAAAATTTGACGTGTTAATTGTACATCTGTACGTACAACATATGATGAATAAGTGAGTTACTTTGTTTTAGTCGAATGAACTTTTCTAGTGGTGGTGCAAAACAGTTTGGCTGACAATACTTACAGTGGTAGTTATGCCTTTTTATGAACTCCTTTTTCCTGCATTACATAGCACTCTTGAAGGTGAGTGGTTTCCTATTCCGAGCATCTTATGCACATCCTGTGGTAGCATAACATTTAAAGGGAAAATAAATTTGTAAGAAAATGATAATTTTCGGTAGTTTGAATTGCAATTGTCTTAAAATATAGCAATAGGCAACCTCATTTCCTGACATGTTATATAACGTTAAGTAGAGTTAGTATATATTCCTAGTTTGATAGTAGGCAAAAAAACATTTTTAATTTTAGAAGAGACAATTGGTGTTTTTAAAAAAAAAAAGAGTTGACTGTAAATAATATTTGTTTCACTGGTCAACAAACTAGATAATGGCATGCAGCTTAGCCAAATTTTTTCAGATTCAGTCATATCAGAAATTCAATTGTTATACTCGAAGACAGATGTTGTACATATAATCGTATACCTATATACTCCTATTTACAGCTACAGCAGCAAAGCGTCAGAATTTAATAAAATTGAGTAGGTGTGGAATGAGGCAAAGTTTACAGAACTCACCAAGCACTAACTGATATAATGGATGCTAGCAATAGGTAAAAGTACGATGTTCCAATAGTTATACCGTATATCATCTTGGTGGCACAGTACTGCATATACATGCAACTTATCATTTAGTTAACTATTAATGAAATGAAAAACGTGTGTGTAGGCTAGCTGAAAGTAAGTGTTTGCTGGGCATCAATGTAGTGGAAATATGAATTGACTGGACGTATATGTTACATGAAAACTTACAAATTTTGACAATAGAATGAATGGAACAGCATGACATCAGTATATTGCGTAGGTTAACAATTTGTGAGTACATGTGCACTGTTGTTATTCGGTACTGTTAGCTGTGAAAAAATACAATAACATTAGTAAACCAAAATGAAATATCTTATTAATGTGAATTGAATTTACAAATTGGATAATTGTTTACGTACCTATCAAGTTTTTAAATACTTCTTTGTAAACAATATTTTGTGTATACGTTTGACAGTCTTCCTCTCTTGAACCCACAAGTATTTTCAAACCTAAGTGCGACGTCGTTCTGGAGACAGCGACATAAAGTTGACCATGTGTAAAGACTGGTCTAGGTAGGTAAATGCCAACATTTTCCAATGTTTGGCCTTGACTTTTTTTCATTGTCATAGCAAAGCAAACACGAATTGGAAATTGTCTCCGTCTTAAAACAAATGGCCATTTTGTGCCGTTTGAAGTAAGCACCATTTTAGGAATTAGTACTTTTTGACCAATATTATTTCCAGTTACAATTGATGCTTCTATCACTCTGGAAGCTAGTTGTGTGACAATCAATCTAGTACCATTACACAATCCAAGGCTTTGGTTAAGATTTCGTAGCAGCATTATTTGAACACCCACATTTAATTGCAAATTATGATTTGGAAGACCCGTTATTTTTAGTGTATTCAAAAATTCCGGTGGGTACATAATATTTTGATCCTCTATAGCATCCGAAATTAGACTAATTCAATCAGCACTTAGATAATTTCTGAGACTTCCACTTATAATACTAACTACGTACGAATTTATTTCCTCCACACAGTCATTAGTTGGTCCTAGCATACATCTATCTCCTAAATAATTTGTGTTCATTAAACTTTTATCCAATTCTGGATATATGGTTTTAACAATTTCTGCTATGTCATTACCAGATGTAGGTATAACAAATCATCTGGTATCCGAATCCAAGTAGGCTCCTCGTCTTCCTCTAATGAAATAGTGTGTAGGTTGCCTTCTCATATGTTTAAAACCCACTTTGAAAATTGTGCTAACTTCTCATCATCATCCTTGTTTGAGGTACATGTTGAGAGTAAAAATGGTGCATTTACTCCATAAAGAAGATTGATTTATTGTACATCGTACAATCATTTGTCTAGTACCTTTAGGTATAACAGGAAGAGTTTGTCTAAAGTCCCGCCCAAAAGTACTGTTTTTCCACCAAAAACTTTATTTTCATTAGCAGTAGACGTATTAGATACAATATCAGTTAAACTTTTTTCAAAAGCCTCCAACACATTACAATGCATCATAGGTGCTTCATCTCATATTATCAAATCAGATTTTCTAAGCAAATCTGCTAAATAGGACTGTTTAGATATATCACAAGTTGAATTGTCATCCAAATTTATGGGTATTTTGAATTTTGAATGTGCAGTCCTTCCTCCTGGAAGAAGTAAAGAAGCAATTCTTGAAGATGCTATAGCTAACACAATCTTACCTTCAGATCTTAAGCTAGTTATAATCGTCTTCCACAAGAATGTTTTTCCTGTACCCCCACTTCCATATACAAAAAAACCCACCGGATCTTGTTTTTACTGCTTGTTGCACAACATCAAAAACATTTTTCTGCTCGTTGTTCAGTAATGGTAGCAATATGTGGACTTCCTCTTTCATTAGCTCACAGTCATACCCTACCTCTTCATTGATTAATGTATTAAATAACCCATCCTTTGAAAACATATCTGCTTCAGTTGTTGGCAAGAACTCTTTCAATGATCTATTATTTCTACTCAAAATATTATCTATCTCCTTAAAAGTCTTTGATTTCACCCAACTTTTTGGTGGATCACTGCCACTTCCATTAAAAATTTTGTTGTGCCATAAAATATCTTCAGACATCACTTCCTAATGATTCTCCCAAAATTGACTTGGGTTTGAGATCTCACAAAACAACAGTAACGTTGTGAACATTTCACGTAAAAATGAGGATGATGCCCATCGACATGCCTCTCATATTGCCTCATTCCATTCATTATCGTTCTCTAACAATCCATGAGCAACACATGCTGCTTTAAAGGTTTCATAACATACTCTGTTGACTGTCCTAATATCTGCATAACATGTAGGTCCTGTCATAATATTTAACAACATACGCATGTAAAACCTTTCCTCTGATGTTGGATGAGCATAATATATTCTACCTATCTTCTCACCTTTCTTTCTCATTTTTCACCTTTTTTTGCTCTTATCCCAAACCCATTCTGTAGGAAAATCAACATACGTCAATCGTCTAGCTTCAGGAAACATCTTATTAGTTTCTAACCACTCAATGAACATAGTCTTATCCAAATTTGGTCGTCCTTGAACGTCTGTTAAACTTTCTGAGTCATCAAAAAAATGGCATGCTCCCCCGGCCTATGGAACATAAGTCTCTCAACAGCTGGAGTTCGATTGTATGTCAAGCTCAAATATTCTCCAACTCGCTTCAGAAGCAGAAATATACCTACAGTCAAGGTATGTCTTCACTTCATCTATTGCTCGTACAAATGTTTGACTATCACTATTGTTATCCTCAATTACAACATTTGCCCTATCATGTCCTTCGTTTATATACTTAAACAAATACTTAACAGATCATGCTCTATTGCAGACCTCCACATTAACATGCGCTTGATACTTTACAACCAAGTCAACATTATGTGGTATCACCCAACGACTATCTTGACAGAAACCATTTTCAGTAGAAGAGTAACGACCATCGTTCCTTCTTCTATAAATAGGAAAACCATTCTTGTCAAACGTTGTTTCATTACAGTAATTTTTTGGAAAGTGTTTTGAGCATGCTTCAGCAACCATGCATGGACATGATGGATTTCCAGGGCCACATGGTCCATGTATCATAAATTGACAAATTGATTGGTATGCCAATGGATCTGAATGAACATTTGGAATTTTTGCGCTAACCATTTTGTTGACATCACCCATAGTTTTAGGTCTAACACTTCTAAGTACGAACACCAGTATGTGAGCATGTGGAAGTCCGCGCTTTTGAAGTTCAATGGTATATATCACCGCATATTGAAAATTTGGAACACAATTAATAACGAACAAAAGGTAATATTGATATATTTAGTGTCAATGATCATAAAATGTAGAAAAATATTTACATGCTTTTACTTTTCAAAAATGTTCCTCATCCTTTATGTCCTTAATTAGTTGCATAAGCTTGATTTGAAAAACACGTGAAACTATGTTTGGTCTATCTTCAGTTCTTTGTCCTGGATAGCATTCTAAAGCATTTCCAATCTCTGACCACTTTGGGTTGCAAGTAAATGTAATGAAATAATCTGGAGAGCCTGCCCATCTACAAATTGCCATTGCATCTTGATAGTTTTGTACCATGTACCTTGGACCGCCAGTAAATAATGATGGTAAAACCACTTTACGTCCAATGCATGAAGCTGACGTATCCCCAGCTGCTATTGCATCATGGAACCCATTGTAAATTTCAGATCTGAATGTTTTTTGATTAATTTTCACCCAACATAGCCTTTCTTCCTCTTTACATGTGTAAGCATCTACTAAAAATTGCTGGAAAATTTTCCCTCCTAAAAGCAGAACAGAAACATCTTCCGACCTATATTGAAGAAGACGGGCATAGTACTCTCTTACAGTAACCATTTCCCTTTTCGTCATTCTAGTTGCTGCGTGTGCCTATATTCGATATTTCAGTGATAACTATCTTCTCCGTAGGGAAATAAAATAGGGTATTGCATTGCCATAAAGGAAGGATGTTTCTCGTTAATTCTTTTAAGAACTCCATTTGTCTCCTCAATGATAATATCTCGAAAACCATAGAAGTTTATGTTGTCGTTATCTCTTAATGAAGCAACCTCTGACGTACTCGGTAGATTGTACTGCCTACCATCTCTATATCGCCTTTCCAATAACCTAATAAAAACTGGTTAATACTCTTAGCGTGAAATCTATCTCTTGCCATTCAAAAGACTCGAGACAACACATTACATTCATCAAACATTGTAATTAGATTTTTAACTATTTCTTCATCCAAATTAGTTGCAACATGAGCAGAAATTCTGTTCGACACCTTATTTGCTGTGTCATTAAAGTATAACTGCGTAAATTTCGACATACAATCTGTTGGTAGTAATGACCCAATCCTGTGGTGATTTTGTCCATTTATTCTAAAAATGTATGGTCCACGACCATTATTCATGGAGTTGTCAATATGACCACCCATAGATGTAAAAGCAAAATGGAGTTATATGCACGAATGTTTTCTCCAAAATGCTTACTTTTAGCTTCGCCGTTATGGTCCAAAAGATGTAGCAAATATTGAGGATATTTTTTGAATAATGGAAGTTGTACCTTTCCTTTCTGACAGCATATAGAAAAGATTGGATTTGTATCTGTGCTTTCTAATTTTACACATTCCTCAAACCAAACCAAGACCCCACAATTACTACATTCACATCCCAGATGACCGAAGTTCCATGGAATCAACATCTTCCCTTATAAAAGATAGTTGGTAAATCCGTAAACACATATGGATTATTGTCTATTGAAGAAAAGGAAGCAGCAAAACTCACTTTGATTTAAAGTCGTAATTGTACGTAAATTGCTGAAATATTGAAAATTAGTCAACGCTTATGGAAAACAAATTGCAGCATAGTCATATGATGGGAACGTTGGATGTGGACATTCTATTGAAGTTGAAATTTTGTTTGCTGAATGATTCGTGCCTTTTGCAGTACCTTATTAGAACAACAGAAAAAAATTATCTCACAAATTAATAACTCCAAATAGCTATACACACACACAACATACTTACGTCGAATCCACGTGTTAAGCTTTTGATGTCTGATATACTAATATCTATACTGGCAGTTCAACCGACACACTAAAGTATAGATTACTTTAAATGTTAGTTCAAACAGTAGTATGACACATATATAAAATTATGGAATTGAAGCGTAATACAAATTACCTCCTCTTTGGTATTTGGATAGTAAGCAGAATAGTGTGGAAGCTCTTCAGAATGTTGTCGGCAGAGATAGTTTTTATAGTTTTGTGGTGCAATATATTGGCTGACATCCCTACGGTTCAGGCAGGTAGTCCAAGTAGATACTAACGTCTTTTTTAATCGTTAAGCAGGTAGAAAAAGTCGTCTCTTCGCACGTGCATGCCTCCAAATCCGAGAGTTAATGATTACGAAACAAATTAGAATATTGTGTTCAAATCAAACTGCCGATATGCACTGTTCGAATGATCCGATGTCTGATGGGGGGAAAAATAACCAAGGGATACACATTCATGTTGTTGTTGGATACAGAGTGTAGAAGAGCAAAATTGATTGGTCATAAATTGTTAATCTAGTCCATGTAGACCAATACAGCAATAGTGGTAGCAAAAAATGATGACCATATGTCAGTTGATGAAATAAAGATTCAGCATAAAATGCAGATGCTAAAAGTAATTAATACGTGTAATTGAGATGTAGGTTGAAACATGTAATGAAAAATAGCAGTGCTTACATTTGACTACTACAGTATCATGAAAAACAAATTCAAAAAATGAGTCCAAATTGAAGTAAGCTATGGAGTGTAAATTTTGGAGAAATTAGTAACACAATTTAATTTTTCATACAGTATGCATCTTTTGCAAGGCTGAAATAGTGATGGAATGGAACGACAGCACACTGAACAACGTTTAATGAAAATTGCAAAGTGCAAAGACCGCTTATTACACTGTACAATCCAATATAAGTCATGTCAACAGAAGGTGACATCTAAATAAAGTTTGAACATGCAAGAATTTGTATTGAATGACATTTTAAGTCAATGAAAATGTTCAGTGATCGTTTAGTGAATTTTTTTTATTTCGAAGAGATGCAGTATAAGTAGTATAAAAAATCTAAAAAATGAGCAGCAAATGGAAAACATCAAATAAATAATAAAAGAGGTTGGTACATCATACTGATAGCTGACACGACCGCATATGCAACGCATGTTGTTGGAATTTCTTTACCACGTCCCTACCTGCATAAAAAATATAGGTTAGCACATGTACATCAAATAGATGGTGTGCGTACACAGACTGAATTCTTATAGAAGTCAAGTATTTCTTAATTTTAGGAATAGTCTTATGCTTTTAGTATTGGAGGGAAATTTATGTTGTAGTCGCTGGAGACGGCGTTGGAGGAGGAGGAAAATGGAGGAAGGCGAGTGGAACGTGGTGTAGAAAAAGGGGGAAGAAAGACGATTTAATAAATTGGAGAGCAGTTTTAGGTTTTAGGGTTTTAGTTGAGATTGGTTGGTCGCATGCGGGGGTGGGGGGAACGTGGTGAAGTGAATGTCGAAGAACAGCGGGAGATAAGTGGTATTTCAGAAATTGAAGGTCATTGGTAGGTTACAGCGGTAGAGCTGGGGGCATTTTGTGAACTGAGGAAAGGAAGTGAGACGTGGAAGGGGAAATGAGGTTTTTTGTTATTTTTACGGTAATTTTAGACGAAGGAAAATCAGAAAAGGTAGGAGAGTGGAGAAATTGGAAAACGTAGGCGTGTGGTAGGCTTTTAAGTTTAACTAATAGATATAATGAACATAGTAAAGAGGAAATCATGTCAGAGTTGACAAAAATATTTTTGTGGTTTAACATCACGTCAAAGTTGTGTGGTTGAACCACTGCTACGTCGCCAAACCACCTTACCATCGTAACACCGCTTTTTTTTCCAACCCGAAAACATTGTACTCAGGTATGGCTAACTTATCTGCTATTTATGTTTAATCATGTATACAGTTTACAACCTTAATTCGTTCTGTACAGCCTATCACCCTTATCCTGTTTGCTGTTCTGGATATTCCTCAAAATACCTTTAGCACAATAAAGGCCTCAAACGTTGTACTGGATTTTGATAAGTCCATAGACACAATAACATACTGTCGTTATGGCTGTACTTGGTAAAGTTTATTCATTGAATTTTGATATATTTAAATGTACTAACGATGAAACATAGATTCCAACCGCGTGACCAACAGGTTGAGAATTTGTTAACTTGTTAGTGGTATGTGTCAATTTGAATCATACGAACGCTATATGTACTCAATTCTGTATGTTGTAATGTTTATACCATTTTTTTTCTAACTTTGGTTAGCTCGAACAGCCTTAATAACTACTTCTAACTACACAAATGTTGATCATAAATAAATGATGTGGTATAGCATTTCCAAGTCTATGCGCAACAAGTTTGCAGGGTTAACTACAACCATATTTAGTAGATACACGTACCACTATATTGTGATAATACCTGTTTGTGTAGGGCACAATTCAACTTCAATTTAGCATGTGATAGAAGATTCATTAATGTTAAGCTAACGCTATATTAATTCAGTTTGTTATATAAAAAAGACTGAACATCGTACTGCTGTTAGTTGGTTAAATTTTGCAATGTGGGTATTATTATTATTATTATTTTTTTTTTTGTTATTTAATTTTTTATTTATTTATTCTGTACAGGGCAGTGAATAAATTGTTATTACACTCGTATGTCTAGTTAATCACAGCATGCTTGCATATATTACTTAGTCACTGGTAAGCATCCATTGAATGCGGCAGCATATATGGCAAACTGCACTGTATCTTAATTTGTGGGTGCACTTGTATCATGTATATGCAACTTCATTATTTTTGAATATATTCATAAATCTAATCTTCTAATCCTGTGAATAGTTCTTGAAATTTATCAGTCATTAGTCAATGATGATATATAGGCTTTAGCAGTTGAAATGTGCTGTTGGGAAATAGTTGGGTGCTTTTATCGCTACAAATCATAAAGATTCACTTGTCTTAGGAGACCACGCCGAAGAGGCAAAGTACCATAATCCTAATATCATAATATATGATTTTTCAAGGCCAAGGTTATATAATCCTAGTACCATAATCCTAATAGCTTAGATCTATTCCTAACGAAGTAGTAGCCTTGGAAGTTTGAACTTTATGCTTCATTTTCACTTTGTAGGTTGAGTATTCCAAATCATTTTCTGCCTACGACAAATCATCCAACAATACTGTCTTTTCTATATCAGATAATCCTACTGTCATGAATGTTTTGATAGATATGGTTAGTCTCTATATCTTTTTGCACATTATCAGGTTCCATCTAAGCTATTTAGTAAGATATTGTCAAGTTGTTTGAAGATGAAGAAGTTTGTCAGGTTTTGGGAGTGGGTAAAAGAAGTGGTGTGCAAGGGAGATTGAAGTGACGGGGTTTCGGAAAGTAGTGTGTTCAGATATGTGTATGTTGTGAAGGAGTAGAAGGCAGTGGGAGGTTGCTGTGATGGTTTACAATGAAGGTAATTGGATTTTGAATTGAGGAGAGGAGTTCATGATAGAAACTCGTGGGTTGTTCTTTGCAACGGTCAAGGAGATGTATTTGATTTGGGTGGTTCTGGTAGTAGGTTGTGGTTCAGCAGGAGGGTGATTTTGTGGAGTTTTCGATTGGCTCCAGCGATTTCAGGTGGGTTGGACTTGCAGAGTTTGGTCGTGGTTGCTTGGGGGAAAGTGGTGATGCAGTGGCAGGTCATTTTGGTCATGCTGAAGCAGGCTAGTTGCAGAGGGATTTCTAGATGCATGTGTGGTTGATGGAGCAGTTTTGAGAGGAACTGATTTGTGATGGTGACGTGAAGGAGTGGAGGTCGTAGGCAGAAGTACCGTAGGATGCAATTTTTGATGATGAAGAAAGGTTGTTGTAGTTTTGTGTTGGAGTAAGGTGGTTGTATTTCGCATTGGTTTAATATATTTTCGGTACAATTGATTGTATATTGTATTTGATTATGCAATTAATGTGTTTTTCGGTTGTTTATATATGATAATTATGAGTTGTTGTTGGTTTCATACCGAAATATTTTAATCATTACTATATAATATGTATACATTGTGAACAAAATGAAGTGGACATTGAACGAACTACCACGACGAGAGAAATCTTCACCAAAAAAAAAGACAGCGTTTAATAAACACTACCAAAAAAATATATCGTGGCAGACAAAAAACACGAGTATAATATTTTGTAGTAGCGTTAATAATACTTTTTATTTGCGTTTACACAACGCTACGATAAAAAAAATG
Organism: Allium cepa; assembly: GCA_030765085.1. Classification (NCBI taxonomy): domain Eukaryota; kingdom Viridiplantae; phylum Streptophyta; class Magnoliopsida; order Asparagales; family Amaryllidaceae; genus Allium; species Allium cepa. The sequence continues at coordinate 897,723,335 of CM060932.1, forward strand.
ACTCCTTTTTAAAAGTGCTGCAATATGTTATTTTTCGGCAGCGTTTATGAAAACGTATCAGAAAGTCCTGGATTTTGAGTTGCGTTTTTTTAGTGGCATTCTCTAAAACGCTATTGTAAATTATGCTAACGTTTTTTTGTGCACCACCAAAAATATTTTGTAGTGCAGTGTGAGTGAAAATCACAAATCTTAGCATAACAGTATTTGTGCAATATTATTTAGATAAGTAATATATCTTCACATTCTAACTATATCCTGACAAGAATACCTATTGTTGTAGGCCTAAAGGCCTTTCTAGCCTAATGCTATAACTTACACTCTATCAATCCAACTCTATAAAGTGTAGGCTAAAGGCCCTTCCTAGTTCCACGCAACTACTGGCAATCATGTTCTAACAATGTGAGAAAAAGTAGTCAAACCACTAAATACCTTATTATCAATGAGAATCAGGCAGACTCTTACCATTTAATATCTATATTTTAGGTAGGTTCCCATCATTTAATAATTAACCCAAGACGGACCCTTTTTTGGTGCTCTCTCCCTGATATCGCACGAAATCTCATCAAGCCGCTTAATGCTTCTTTATGGGAGAAGCAAATCCTACAATAGCCACTTAATACCTAAGGCCAAAGCGGACCCTTTATTAGATTTCTCAGTATCATGCCTAAAAGTTAGCCTCGTCCATTTAATACTTCTTAAGTAGAAGGGAGGCGGACCGTACTATGGCCATTTAATACCACACACCTTAAAGCATGTCCTACATATTATGACTATAACACAAACTGTAATGTCTCACATTAGTCTGACTATTCGTAAGTGTTGGTAGCTAGATTAGTTGGGTAAACTTACCATATAGAATTGGGACTAACATCGCATCCTCCACGAGTACTTATTACAGGCGATGTCTTACATTAGCTCCAAAGTCACGCTGTTAGTATTCAAATTAGCTGGGCAGACATTTATTTGCTTTTAACTGACGTTGCCTCCGTCTAGTTTAGTCATAATTTTCACTTTCATAACATACTACCATATTTATCTCACCGCATTTCCCATTAAGTCTATATAAGGTATTAGTGAGATTTTTCGTCTCACAAACACCCAAGTATTTCCAACGAAGTAATCATGCCGCCGCTAAATGCTTTCACGACTATGAATCAAAAAATTAAATGATATTAACTTTGCCTTAAATAGGACTAAATATATTACTTTTCTTCATACAATATTGTAAAGTGTAAAAAACTAAAATATAAAATCAATTAGTTATCTAGGTATTCGAGCCGATGAAATACAATAAAGTTGTAAGATAAAGTACTGGAAATAGTAAATGTACACAGAGAATTTACGTAGTTTGAATGTTAAGAAATCTTATGTCCACGGAAAAAATATCACTCTCTTCCTTTTATATCTTTAGTACAAACAAATAATGGCAGATAGTATAGAGTTTTCGTTTTGTGTACCTAAAAAAGATAGTCAAAAATCCTCCATCTTTCTGCTATAGTGCCTTCTCTATTTATAGAACAAAAATGCACGTGGACCGTCAACATCTTTCTTTCGCTCTTTTATTCCCATCATTGGACCGCATCATGTGCCATCCATCCGCCTCATTTGTTTGACGTGGGTGTATTGTCGAAGTGTCTTTGGCGCGAAATTGTATTTTGAACGGTTGAATTTCTGACTTTGGACAGGCAATTTCAAATTATAGCGGGAGTGTTTGAAATTAAGGCAGTGAAATCTAATGTTTTGAGTAGCTTGCACATCTTGGATTCTACACAGCATCATGCTTATATTTCTCTCCATGGGTAAACGACATTGTCATAGGGAGCTACCTTTCATTTCAAGGATAGCTCACACCTTCATTAATACATTTGGACCCCTCATAACTTCATTGAATGTTACAATGACACATTGCATCAGTACTGCACTGACATTTCTAAAGGTGTACCTCGTCGTCTATTCTACGATGTAAACATATCATGATGTGAGGATAGTTGGAGTTGGGCTGCATGCTCGGCAGGAGAGGTCGAGTTGCCATCTCGTAAGGTGGTTGCCCCATGTGATTCTGTTCTGATACGCTCTTGGTCACTAAAGAACTACGTCCTTTCATTTGTCTTTAAGTCAGATTAAATGGGGATGAAGTTGGATATTCTTAGTTTGCCTTTTTGGTGCAAGGTTTGGTTCATGGTAGTGTAGCACTCTTTTTCCTCGTTCCATCCATTGAGCTACTGGATTTTTGGGTCAGATTTTGTAGGATTGCAATGCATTCTTTGTAATTTGATATTGGCGTTGGATTACGGTGCTGTCTTATCACATCATGATGGTAGCGCTTCCCCATTATCCTGATACCAAATCATGGCACGGACCTTACGTAAGTTTTTGGTTTTTGTTGTTGCATTGTAATGTCGAAACTATATATAATGGAGAGCATAATTGTGTTTCCTTATTTCTGGCCTGGGCGCAGTATCACCTGGGTTTTGTTACCACATCATTTTCATTGCTTGACTTATATTATGTGTGTAATCCCTTTATCTTGGCTCAGCTTCATGTTATCTTGGTGTGGCACTACCTGGACTTAGTTATTGTTCCATTTCTACATTTCAGCCTTTGTTGTTGTGAGGATATGTAACATCCTCCACTTAGAGGCTCAAAACTAACGGCTATAGATGGTGCAATCATCCATAGTTATTAATTCTCGGTGACCAAATATGGTAATGTTAGATAAATTGATATAACATAAAAACATGGATACCAAAAATATTAAAATCATAAAATAAATTTCTCATTCAACTTCAAATCATGTTTCAAATTCATTACATAATTCTAATTCATAAACCACGCTCAAAGAAATATACTTGTTACAAAATATGCCAAGAGCGACATATTAAGATGCCTCTTTGTTGATCAGAGTCTAAATATAGGCAAATAGACATCTTTGCCATTACATCCAAAACACAGTGGAATCAAACAGAAAGAACTTCGAATAGCTAGCTTTATTCCTGTATGTCTTCGGAAGCTTATTCATGTAAAGGAGAACCTGAAAAACCTTAACTCTCAAACTACTCAAAATTAATTGAGCACCCGAGAGTTTAAGCAGAAAACATAAACTTCGAGTCAGACAAAAAGTCTAGTATGAATAATAACCTACCATCTCGAACCATATAGATATCTAGTGAGACCATACCGCTTAGCGGAACGGGTTTTCACCTCACTAATATCTTAACTCGATTTATAATAACTATATACTATGCACCTGCATCCGCAATGGTTAAAAAATAACATAATAAAAGGTATTATGATAATATGCAAACATGCAATATGCTCTGGATTTCCCATCCCCCTTTATCTGACATCTCTCTCAAATTATATTTTATGTGGTTACTATTAACCTATTAGTTTACATGGACCAACTAATAACCTGTTAATTCTTTATGGAATTCCTATCCACTTTCATAGTTTTCATGGGATCACTACGAACCTGTTGATTTTTACCAATACTATAATCCAATCATAATTTTCATGGGATCTCTATGAACCTATTGGTATATACCAATAACTTTCTTCAAACAGTTTTCATGGGCTAACTATGAACTTATTGAGTTCTCCAATAGGTTCTCTCATGTCATGGTTTTCATGGGATCACTATGAACCTATTGATCTCTTCAATAACTTGTCCAGACATAATTTTCATAGGAATACTAAGAACCTATTGGCCCCTGCCAATTACAATATCTACACATAGTTTTCATGGGCTTACTATGAACTTGTCTAAACCAATAACTATTTGATCAATCTTTGGGCATCCTACATTTTGGTATACCTGACATCTTGAATGCAATTCTACTCACACAAGAGTTGACTCAACATATATTAACTACTTGGTCAACCTAGCTGGTTATTCTTCCCTTAACATCCCAAAATGCAGTTATGGGTTGATTATAAAGTGCAATTGTTTACATAAGAAGTACACATGGTAACTGATCATAACACAATAATATAAACATCTATGGTTTAATTTCCTTGTAACCATTTTTCAAATGGAATATGGTCAATACCTTTAACCTATTATCTTTAGCAAGGAAAGCTTCTTCAAAATACCTAAGTTAAATGTCATTTCAAAACTCTTTCATATTGCCATGGGTTTACTTATAAAACTGAGATGTGGTCTCTTCTTTTAAAATTAATGCTTTCAAACCTTAGTCCATCTCTTTTGAAACCATAAGAACATACATTTCGTAAGTATTTAACCCTTCTTTTAAAAACACTTAAAGATATACTTTCGATACACTGAAATCATTCCTTTTGAAAGCATGAAAACTTCCTTTCGAAACCATTAAAGATATACCTTTCGAAAGCATTAAATCTTATCTTTAGAAGAAACTTAGTTCGAAGGAAATTATTGGAAGCATAGCTTTGAAACCACTGGAAAGTGTCTCTTTCAAAACCATTGGGTTTAACATTAAATATAACTTCTGGGTCAAAGAAACAAAAAGCGAAAGTAACCCTTTTGAAGGCATTGGTCTTCGAATAAAAGAGTTTTGGAAAAATGATAGCTTCAAAATTACCTATTGGAAAGCAATGATAAAAGTGGCTGCAAGAACCCTTTGGAGAGCATAGGGAAGAACGCTTTAAATTTTACAAGGGTGAAAGCTTCCCTTTTGAATGTGTTGACTTAAAGTTATAAAGAAAGCGGCTTTTAACTAATTCGAAAGGCACGAATGTGGTAGCTAGGTTTTGAATAGGTTCAAGCTACCCATTCGAGAGCTCCTTTTTAATACCAAATATGCAACAACTCATTCGAAAGATTTTCTTAAAACAATAAGGCAGCAACCCTTTCAAAAGCTCTTTTCTAAAACAAAGGTGAACTGATTGATTCGAAAGCTAATATATTTTGCTTCAACCCCTTCGAAAGCATCATTTACAAATAGAAGTAATTCAAAGTTAATAAGAATAGCTTCTACCCGTTCGAAAGCAAGGTTTCGACACTGTCCCTTCTGCCTTTCTCCAATGCGTATCAATTGCTTGATAACTTGTGCATTGGTTTCGAATGGGTTTTCAAGCAGAGGTATGGTGTCGAATGCTAACAAATAGAAGTGGCGAAGTAGTAAATCCAGAAAAAACCGATTTTTAGCCTTCAAAAGAAAATTCTTTTCCTTACTTGCCTTATTTGTCAGAATGTAATTGGTTGTCATTTCTTTATCAAAATCTTTTCTAAAAAGATTGCCGAATTCATCAACTGGTAATTGAAATATTTTGACAAATAAGTCATTACCTTCCATAAATCATTTAAATCCTTCAACATAAAATAATCTAGTAACTATATTAAAATACTTAAGAAAATTCCCCAAAAATCATCCTAATTCTCTTTTAATATATTTTCTAACATATTTAAATTTCAGACCCAAAATCAATATATATAATTGCCGTAAATAATTTAAACCCAAAATTATCCATTTCTTCCATTTGAAAATTCATATTAAATTATCCATCACTTCGTATATTATGAAAATTTAAACCCATCTCCAAAATAATGTTTTACATAACATATTCAACCATCGTGGCATTTGAAACACATTATATACAATTTGAACCTTAAAATTGAATTATACCTTTACATAAAAATCCATGTTTAAATCAAATATGGCATATAATCAAAGCATATCATCATTCAATCCAACCCGATGGTTTTAAAAACTTAAACCCGAAATTAAAATTTTCAAACAAATATACATGAGATGTTTTAGATTATTGTTCACCTTGTTTGGATAAGGAATTTGAGATTTGTTCTTTCTTAATTCTTCCTTGTTTGAATCCTTAGCTTCTAATTGATTTTGATCCCCCCTTTTTCCCTTGGGTTATGGCTAGCCTTGATCTCCTTTTATTTATGTTTTTGTTTTATAAGCATATGAATGAAATATGGTAAGGGTTTGGCGGTTATGGGGTTATGATATACAACTATTCCCCCATATTACCCTTCCCTTACTTAACTTAGTTTTTATCTTATGAACCATTCTTAAGTATTTACTTACGAGTCATTTTATAAATCCATTTGATTAAGGCATGACCCAAATTAGTTTTCAAATCTCAATTCCCTTATCGCTTTAGTCTCTACATTGTTCTATTTAGTTTATCTAATTAAATCTTCTGAATATTGTTATTAAAAATTAGGGTTGTAACAGGGAAGTTCTTCCGACTCAGTAGCTGCAGTAGGCTTCCTTCGACACTATTTGGGAAATATGGGTGTAACACTTGCCCTCCAAGTCTATAGTGATCGTAGATGGGTGCGGACTTGTCTTTGTACTCATTTTCTTCCTGTAGCCTATCGCTTCTACCTCTTCCTTTCCTTCTTTTCAGGAGAAGGGAAAAGTCATAGTAGCCATTTTGCATTTAGTGCTCTGTACACGTGTCCTTCCCCCATTGGATGACCTTCTAAAAAGCTGTAAAACTTTATCTCCATTTTCTAGGTGATTTAGTCTTGACTCTAGCACTTATTATTCTTGTTGTTTAATTAATAGACGTTTAGGAAATTTTCTCATCATCCCAATTGTGCAGCTAAAATTCAAGTTAAGGTATGTATATAATTTTCTCTTCTTCTTTCTTCATTTCTTTTACAGGATCTTAAATATAAGAAGTAATAAAAACCTTTACCGTTAATCTTATTTTTCTCCCAGTTATGTTCTTCTTTCGAATCGAAGTAAGAATTCCTTTCTTTTTTATTCCCTTTGCACTTTAGTCATAGCTGGTGATTAGTTTTGTAATTTTGACATGGCATCTTCTTTCCCTTCTCCCTTATCTTTGCAATCTAAGATAACCCAGCTAAAAGATATTCGATATATCTTGATTCATTTTAGGTTCAAGGGTTATGAGGTTAGAGTCTCGAAATCTCACAAACGCATCCATGCTCCTTATAATGGGTTCACTTCCATTACCCCTGAGCACATAAGATGTGGGCTTTATCTTCCCTTAAATCCAGTTCTTTGAGAATGGTTGTCCCCTACCAATCTTTTTCCTATTCAACTTGATCCTCTTTCTTATTCTCTTGTTATTGCTACCTCTATTCTTTATATGGAAAATGTTTCCCCTCTTTTGTGTGAGGAGCTCCAATTTTTGTTCGATATTCACAAAAGTCCTTCGGGATGGGATGTTGTGTTCAATTATGCCTAAGCCAAAAAACGATTGTTGCATCCATCTCGCGTAAGTCCTAGAGATGGATTGATCAGTATTTCTTCATTTTGAACTCAGATAACTTTCCTTCTTCTTTTCGTCCATATGCTAATCGGCCTATCCTTTCGGCTTATGTTGTTGAGTTATATGAGTCCCGTAGGGACCACATTTCAGGCTTAGATGAAAAGAAGAGAAAAATGCAATCACTTTTCACTAATTCTATTCTATGGAAGCATGGCTTTCTGCCACCATACCATAATTTTTCTTGTTCCGTTTTTTTGCTTCCCCGTTTTGGGTGAACCTAGGGGTATAATTTGCTAAAAATAGGATAAAGATTGCTACTCTATACTTTTTATCTTCCTAAAGATCTTTACTGGCCTTGGGATTTCTTTTATGTACACGTGGAATGGCTGGCGACCTTGTCGATGCGTTTCTCAGGACTAGAAAAATGGTGAAGACTAAGAAGATTCGAAAGAGGGAGCGTGGTGGGGATGAGGCCTCTGGCCAACCTCTCAAGAAGCCTACTGTACCCACCCCCTTCCTTCTTTAGAGGCCTCCATATTCCACCTTTGCAGTCTCTTACCGATCCCCGCACCACTACTTGCCCTTGCCTAAAGGCGTTGTAAGCGACCTTACTAAGAGATTAGGGGTCACTTTGGATAATCTTTCCATTATAGTTCTACCTCTCTTTCCACTCTTTCTCTTCCACTTCCTATACTCCCCATCTCTGACCTAGCCATTCAACTTGAGTGGGCTAGGACTTTCATAAACATTCCTTCTTCTTTTTAACTTTATGATGGATGACCCTCTCTAACAACCTTAATTTTAATTAATATTATTTAGGATATTTAATTGGATAAATTAAATTAAATGATGTAGAATGATAAGGAGATTGTGATTTGGCAAATAATATAGGTCTTGCTTTAAGGAATGAGTTAATAAGAATGAATTTAAATTAAAATATGAAGGAGGAGTATGAGTTAAGGTCAAAATGGGAAAAATTCCTAAATTCCTAAACATAAATCCTCACTCTCTCATACCTTCCCTCACTTTCATTCACTTCATAACAAACAAATTAAAATAGATGAATAGGCAAACCATGAACCAAGTATTCAAGAGGAAGATAAGCTAGAAACAAGATCAAAGCTTAGGGGATTCAAATCACCAACACAAATCTTAACCTACTTAATCCATTTAAGGTAAAATTAAACTATGAAGGAAGATAAATGCATCTCACGTTTTAAGTATTAATTTCAGTTTTGAGCATAAATCTGATTCTTTAGATATTATTATGCCATTTTTTATTATGATATTTTTATATCCTTGATCGATGAATAATAGTATTTATTATGAAATTATTTAATAGATTTTAAGAGTGAAAACTTAATTTTTATGACCCAAACGACCTGATATTTTGATATGAGGTTTAGAATATTATTTTAGAAGTGGGTTTTTAATTTCATAATTTTTCAAGCAAATATGAATTTTCTTAGTGTAGAAAATGGGTTATTTCAAGTTTTAATTATTAAAAATAATTAAATAAAGTTTTTGGCCTCGAAATTTTTGTATGTTGGAAAATATGATTTTTTAATGATTTTTGGGGATTTTCCCAACTATTTAAGTATGATTAATAACTTGTTTTAAGCTAGGAGAGCTTAATTATTTTATTGAGATATTAAAGCTAAGAGTTAAAGTTTACAATGTTTTGGTATTAAAATTCTTGTACGCGGTAGATTTCTGATAAAGAGAATTGATAAAGTTTTGTTTTCCAATAGAAATTTGACAAATAATAGGGGTTGATGGAAAAGAAATTGCTTTTACAAGTAGATTTGCAGTTTTCATGATAATTACTATTTTGCTATGCCGACAATGACGACATCGTCCTTCTATCTCTTCGCCTCCCAACTTCTTACATGTTTATCAGGAAAATACTTAAGATATCAATGTGAATTGACATGGAAAGGACTGATCTTGGTCGTAGTCGAAGACATAGCTTTGAAGATAAAGAGATGGTCATCGACAATAACCTTGTCGGCATGGTCTAAGTGTCGTTTTTATATATACGAGGCATATTGCCACTTATTTTGAATGGAATCACCGATCCCAATACTTTTGTAGTAATCACCTCGACACTATTGAAGCATCATTCCTTATCGGCAGCACGATGCCGTGTTTTAACGACTTTGACTCTATAGGCATACTGTCGCTCTTTAATGACTTAGGTAGCATATGACGCCGCATTTTATTACTTCAACCTAATTTCCTTATAACTGATTCAAGGAGGCAATGTTGCAGCACCTAATGACTACGACTCTAATGAAGTCGTTATTTTCTCTAACGTAGTGATGCCGAGATTAACCACTTCGACCCTATTCTTTTAAAATGTTTTAAATTATACAAATGCTCCTTGACTTCGAGACCATAAGAGGTGCAAAGAGGATGGTTTCGGCCTTATAGCCCAGTGTAGTGATAGTTAAGGGTTTTACTTGGTTTTGAGGGGTGAAGACCCTCTTCGGCTATACACCTTTCCCCTTTTATCAATATAAAGATTTTATATTGTTTTGGCCTTATGCCTATGGTTTTGAGAGGCGACAACCTCAAATGATTTCGAACTTCACCAATATTGTTTTATAAAGGCATATATCATGGAATACTTATTTTGGGTAAAGTAAAGAGCTAGAATTTTTCTTATTTTGAAAGCATGATTTCAAAGGGTAAATCATTTGTAAAGAAGATTGCTCTTAAGGAAATAAATAGGGTATTTAGCCTGGAATTTTATTAAAGAGATCATTATTCTTATCATTTTTGGATAAATTGTGGTAGGATAAAATTGACTCAGAGAATAGAAACCAAATGGTATTGGTGTAGTGTAGCGCCCTATACTGCAGCTATAAACCCCTAGCTAATATAAGTCCAATGTTCCAGTGTATAGGGCTTTGTTAAGGGTAAGACATAAAATAGGGTTAAGCATAGAAAGGAATGCATAATGATAAGATAGCTTATAGGTTGGCCTAAAAAAACTTTAGGTTCATATTAAGCCAAGAAAAACTATGAGACTGACAAATAGTCAGGCAAACACTCAGATAAATGTATTTGGACAGACTATCCAGTTTTCTTCTAACAGCTAGTTAGAAAGTTTGGTACAACGGGTAGGTCCGAGTCAGCCATGTAGGTTCATAGTTACCCTATGAAGACTGAACATTGGGACAGATAGTCTACTAATTTGACGAATAGTCAAAATTATCCAGGTTTCATGCATACCTATTGTTGTTATATTGTTATTTTGACCAGTTTGGTTACAGGAATATGATTTGCAAAGGTATATTTTAAAGGATATTAGTGAGGGAAACATCCGTTACGCTTAACGACGTGGTCTCACTAGATATCTTATCAAGATGGCATATTATTATTCACACCAGGCTTTTTGTCTGATTCGAAATTTATATTTTCAACTTTAACTCTCTGGCTTTCAAGTTAAGTAGGTTTTGGCAAATAAAGCTTCCGCAAGCATGCATGAGGCAAAAGATAGTTATGTAGGAGTCTATCTATATTTTCTATCCATTGTGTTATTTTGTTTAGAATTAATGTAAAGATAGAGGTTATAACTGTTTGTTAGTTACTTTGATCATCCAAGGGAGCACCTTCATGTAATGATCTTGGCATAATTTGTAATAATTATATTTTATCTAAATCTGGGCAATGTTTTAGGATTATGTAACGAATATGAAATGCTGATTTGAAATGTAATGAGAAAAGTTGTTTATGAAATCATGTTTAAATTATTTCATATGTTTGTGCTTCTGCTTTTATGGATACATTAACATGAATACATTTTATCATCAGAAAGTAATACTATTGATGACTACAGCATCAATAGCGCTTAGTTTCGAGCCTCAAAATAAGGGATGTTACAACTTGATATCAGAGCATAGTTTTATGTAAGACTAAAGAATTTTAAACTTTTAAAAGAAATTTTGAAACATAATGCAAATGAATTAGAGAATAAGATCGGGTATGGGATATTGCTATAGTAACGTACTTGTATTCGCTATATTTGAGTATACGCTTTACCTCTATTCTCCCTCTCTCTTAGATTTCTTCCATATCTTACTAAGGTTCGAATGCAGATTTAAGGAAGTAAGATAGGGAGGTAGAAAATAGAAGAGTGAATCTCGAAGAAGGAAGCACCACTACTAATGGAAATGTCAGGCCCAACACTAGGAGAAATCCGGGTCAACAGGTGGTGGCTAACGTAGAAGCATGAACACCACTGGTTAATATGGGATTAATGTATTAATTCTTTTTCAGCATGATGCAAGCAGGAGCTGCTGCTAGGTTAGTTGCTGGAATTGTTGGAGAAGCTAATCAGGAAGTTTTAGTTGTCAATAATTATGTTGTGTTGAGTAGATACTAAGCAAGACTTGGAGGGAAACCATTTATTGGAATGGAGGAAGCAATTGAAATGGATAATTGATTGCTTCATTATGAAAGGGTTTTCGCTAATCTTGGTTTAAACAATGAACAGAAGAGGAGATTGGCATTCAGGCAACTGCAAGGTGCTGCGTTGTACTTATGGAATAGTGTGACTATCCGGGTAGTAGAGGAGACTTTGACTTGGGTTGAATTTAGAAGGATTTTGAAGAAATATTTATGTCTAGGATCGCTCAATCAACTCTATTGAGGAAGTTTTCTGAATTGGTGCAAGGCGATATGACTATGCTTGAGTACGCAACGATGTTTGAGGAGTTGTCTCGATATGGATATGCTATAGTAGACACGGTGATTAAGAGAAACGAGAAGTTCATCTGTGAGCTAAGACTTGAGCTTGCTAGGTAAACTTTGCCACATCTCAGTGATCCATGCGTTGTAGTCGTGGAGATGGAAAAATGAAAAGATGCTTGCTTTGTTCAGTAATAACAAGCCAGTGGAGAGTTGGGGTGGACCGATTCAGAAGAGGAAGTTCTTTCATAAAAAGTGAGCTTAGAAGAGTGGGACTGCCAAGAAAGAAAAGTATGGGATTGTATGTTATAAATGTGATAAGAAAGTCCATTTCGTGGATGAATCTCGTTCTAGAGATGGTAAGAATATGATCGGGAGGAAGAACATTAAGTGCTTCAATTGTGTTCAGATCGGTCATTATATGGACCAGTGCAAGGAACTAGCTAAAGCTGAGAAAGGAAAGGTGTTTGCATTGGAACCGACTACCTCGAAACCAACAGCTAATGAGAAAGGGAAAGATGTGATGGGAGGTACGCTTTTGATTCTTATTAGAATTCTATTTGATACTGGTGCATTGCATTCTTTCATATCTCATTGTTTGGTAAATAAGCTTAACTTAGAACACTCATACCTAGTTACTTCCTTAAGACTTGCGAATCTGATAGGAGGGTATGCAACTCTTGGGATGAGATGTGACCATTTAGATTTTGCATTATTAGGTTATGTATTTGCCTGTGGTTTGCATGTATTTGATTTCGTGGGCTTTGGGATTATTTTTGGTATGGACTGGTTAAGTAAATATGATGCTAGGATATTTTTCCATGATAGAAAAATATCACTAAGGCACCCTAATAGTAGTGGTCGAATTATATAGTAGAAAATCCTAGCTTTGATGGTAGTGCTCTAGTAGGTGTAATAAAGGAGGTAGATGAGTTGAAGTGGATTCTCGTAGTTAGAGAATTTGCATATGTCTTTGAGCATGTTATAGGACTACCATCAAAATAAGCTATTGAGTTTTGAATAGATCACGTATCTGGAGCTGAACCTGTAAATAGATCACCTAGTAGGATGACACCTATCGAGATGAAGGATTCAAAGGTGCAGCTAGTGGACTAAGAAGGAAAGATTTTATTAGACCAAGTAATTCTTCTTGGGGAGTGGCCATGGTGTTCATGAAGAAATTAGATGATTCGTTGAAATTGTGCATAGATTATCATAAGTTGAATGAGAAGGCGATAAAGAATCGCTATCTACTATTGAGGATAGATGACTTGTTTGATCAAATGAGTGGAGCCAAAGTATTTTCCTAGTTGGATTTGGCAATAGAGTTCCATCAATTAAGAGTAGTAGAGGACGGTATTCTTTTGATGGCATTTCGAACAAGATATGCTTTGTATGAGTGGTTAGCAATTCCATTCTGGTTAACTAATGCGCCTGCTTTCTTTGCAGATTTTATGAATCGGATCTTCCAAGAGCATTTAGATAGATTCATTTTAGTGTTTATAGATGACATCTGATATATTCTATAAATGAGAGAGATCATGAGACTCGCCTTAGAATAGTACCAGAGACGGTGAGATAGTATCAAGTAAAGGCAAAGTTTTCAAAGTGTCATTGTTGAGAGAAAGAGACGAAGTTTCTTAATCATATAGTCTCAGAGAAAGGGTTGTTGGTAGATCCAGCAAAGATTGAAGTAGGTAACAAATGGAAGAGACCCAAGACCGTGACTAGGATAAAGAGTTTCCTTAGATTAGTTGGCTACTACCGGAGATTCATAAAAGAGTTGTTTTATATAGCAACACCGATGACTAAGCTAACAAGGAAATACGTGAAGTATGTTTGGACCAATAAATGTGAGGAGGCATTCTAGAAGCTGAAACATTCATTGACCAATGCACCTATGTTATTTGATCAAGATGGGAATCTAGATTTGGTGGCGTATATTGATGCGTATGGAACAGGACTAGGAGCTGTGTTAATGCAAAGGGGTAAAGTGACTGCCTATGCTTCATGACAGCTTAGACTGCACGAAGTTAGATATCTGACTCATGATTTAGAGTTGGATGTTGTACTATTTTCTTTTAAGGTGTGGAGATTTTACCTTTAAGAGAATGATTCGAGTTGTATACGTATCACAAGTCTTTAAGGTACTTATTCTCTCAAAAGGAGTTGAATTGAGACAACATGGATGGTTAGAGTTTTTAGCTGCTTATGAATTTATAATTGAGTACACACCAGGAAAAGGAAACAAAGTTACAGATGCACTTAGCAGAAAACATCAGAATGTGGTATTAGCAAGCTGGCTAAATGGAAGATTTGGAAGCTTAAACTACTTGTAAAGTACGGTTAAGATCTACTTGCCAGTTCTAGTAAAAATACCACAATGTTACCTTGTTTAGAAGTTTGAACAGTATTAATCAACATAATTGATTCTAAGCAAAGAGATGGTCCACTGCTAGCTGAAAGAATTAGAAAAGTGGAAGGTGGAACTAGGATTGACGACTTGAAGAATTTTTATCTTGATCGGAATGGATGATTAAGAAAGAAGGGACGATCATGTGTTCGGGAGGTTGGTGACCTAAGGAAAGAAGTTCAGGGAATGTCATCGATCAAAGTTTACTATTCATCCTAGAGGAACTAAGATGTATTAGGATATTAAGAGAAGTTTCCTCTAGAAGGGTATGAAAAGAGATATAGGCATATGGGTAAAACACTGCCTGAATTGCTAGCAAGTGAAATTCGAACATCAAAAGCCCAGTGGATTGCTTCAACCTTTAGATATATCATTTTGGAAATGGGATTCGATATCCATGAATTTTATCAACAAGTTGCGAAGATCGAACAGAGGAAAGGAAAGTATTTGGGTTATAGTGGACAAATTAACTAAGAGTGCAAACTTTATACATGTTAAGTCGACAAACATGACACATGTTTTAACTAAGTTATTGATGAAGAATTTTGTTAGACTACATGGAGTTCCTAGTAGTATAGTCCGTGAAAGAGATTCTTTATTTACTAGTGAATTCTGAAAGAGTCTATAAGAGGTTTTAGGTACTGAGCTCAAGATGAGTACCGCTTACAATCTATAGACCGATGGACAGATGGAAAAAGTTAACATAGTCTTGGATGATTTGTTAATAGCTTGTGTGCTAGATTTTGAAGGCTCATGGGAAGACCATC
Source organism: Allium cepa (assembly GCA_030765085.1). Taxonomy (NCBI): domain Eukaryota; kingdom Viridiplantae; phylum Streptophyta; class Magnoliopsida; order Asparagales; family Amaryllidaceae; genus Allium; species Allium cepa. The sequence goes on from CM060932.1 coordinate 897,738,392, forward strand.
TACACTTAGTCGAGTTTTCATATGACAATAGTTATCAGACTAGTACACAATGGTACCTTTTGAAGCTTTATAAGGAAGGCTGTGCAAATCACCAGTATGTTGGTTAGTGATGGGATATAGATTAGTTCTTGGTTCATATATAGTAAGAGAAGCCGTAGAAAAGATTATGTTAATTCGGGATAGAATGAAGGAAGCTCAATCCACGTAGAAAAGTTATGCAGATAAGAGATGGAAATACTTAGAATTCTTAGTTGCAAATTATTTTTTCATCAAAATATCACCAATGAAGGGTGTAGTAAGGTTTCCAAAGATGGGAAAATCGGCACCGAGATATCTAGGTCCATTTCGTATCATAGAGAGGATCAAGAAACTCGTTTATAGGTTAGAGTTACCGAACAGTTTGGCAAAAGTCCACAATGGTTTTCGTATTTCTCATCTAAAAAAGTTTGTTCGAGATCCAGAGACTACTATCACTCTGACTGCATTGGAAGACTTAGTAGTGGAATCGAACATGACCATACTTAGACATCCAGTATGTATAATGCCTAAGGATGAGAAAAAGTTAAGGAATAAGAGAGTCAGATTAGAAAAAGCCCAGTGCAGTGACAATGAGAGAGACTGTACCTAGGAAATGGAGAGTAGGATTAGAGACACATATCTTTGACTTGTTTGATGGTATGTTTTACATATATGCTTTTATGTTTGATAGATGTACTTTATGGTAATTTCGAGGACGTAATTCTTTAAGGAGGCAAGTCCGTAACAACCCAAATTTTAGTTAACATTATTTAGGATATTTAATTGGATAAAAAATAAAATAATGTAGAATGATAAAGAAATTGAGATTTGCCAAATAATAGAGGCCATTAAGAATGAATTAAAATTAAAACATGAAGGAGGAATATGGGTTAAGGAAAAAACGGGGAAACACCTTAATTCCTACACATAAACCCTCACTCTCTCATTTCCTCCCTCACTTTTAATCACTTCATAACAAATGAATCAAAAAAGAGGAATAAGTGGCCATTAACCACGTCTTCAAGAAGAATATAAGCTAGAAACAAGATCAAAGCTTAAGGGATTCAAATCAACAACACAAATCTCAACCTTCTTAATCCATTCATGATGAACAATAGATGCATCTCACATTTCAAGTATTAATTTTGGTTTGGAGCATAAATATGATTCTTTATATGTTATTATGCCGTGTTTTGATTATGAGATGATTATATGCTTAATTAATGAAAAATATGATTTATTATGAAATTATTTAATAGGTTTTAAGAGTGAAAATCTAAATTTATGATCTAAACGATCTAAAATTTTGATATAAGGTTTAGAATATTATTTTAGAAGTGATTTTTTAATTTCATAATTTTCCCTGTAAGTATGAATTTTCTCAGTGTTGAAATGGGTTATTTCGGGTTTTAATTATTAAAAATAATTAAATAAAGTTTCTAGCATCGAAATTTTTATACATTGGAAAATATGACTAATTTGATTTATTGTGATTTTTGCGGATTTTTCCCAACTGTTTAAGTATGATTAATAAATTATTTCAAGCTAGAAGGACTTAAATGTTTTATTGAGATATTAAAATTAAGGGTTAAAGTGTAAAATGATTTGGTATTAAAATTCTTGTATGCAGTACATTTTTGATAAAGAGAACGGATAAAGTTTTGTCATCCAACAGAAATTTGACAAATAATAGAAATTGATAGAAAATAAATTTCCATTAGAAGTAAATTTGTAGTTTTCTTGATAATTACTATTTTGCCACATCGACAATGACGATGTTGCCCTTCATTTCTTCACCTCCCAAAGTCTTTAACATTAACTAGGAATCCTTAAGATATCAATGCGAATTGACATAGGATGGATTGATCTTGGTTGAAGTCGAAGACATAGCATTAAAGACGAAGAGATGGTCATCGACGACAACCTTGTCGGCATGGTCTAAGTGTCGCAATTTACATACAAGTGGCATGTTGCCACTTATTTTTTATAGAATCGCCAATCTCAATGCTTTCGAAGTAATCACCTATGCACTATTGAAGCCGCATTTCTTATCGGCAATATGATATCGTGTTTTAATGACTTCGACTCTGTAGGCAATAATGCTGCTATTTAGTGACTTCCACAGCATATGACGTCGAGTTTTATTACTTCGGCCCAATTACTACGGCTCTTGTGAAGCAGCTATTTTCTCTAAGGCAGTGATGCCGAGATTAACCAATTCGACCCTATCCTTTTAAAAGTTTTTAAATTATACAAATGCTCCTCGACTTCGACATCAAAAGAGGTGCGAAGAGGATGGTTTTGGCCATATGGACTTGTGTTTTGAAAGTTAAGGGTCTTAACTGGTTTTGAGGGGCGAAGACCCTCTTCGGCTATACACCTTGCCACTTTGATCAATATAAAGGTTTTATATTGTTTTGACTTTATAACTTATGGTTTTGAGAGGCGACGATCTCAAATGATTTCGAACTTCACCAATATTGTTTTATTAAAGCATATATCAGGGCATTATTTTGAGTAAAGTAAAGGGTTATAATTTTCCTTGTTTTGAAAGTATAACTTCAAAGGGTAAATCATTTGTAAAGAAGAATGTTTTCAAGGATATAATAGGGTATTAGCCAAGAATTTTATTAACAAAGTATTGCTCTTATCACTTTTGGATAGATTGCGATAGGATAAAAATTGACTTGGAGATTAGAATACCAGATAGGACTGGTGTAGGCTAGCGCTCTATACTTCAACTATTAACCTCTAGCTGATATAAGTCCAAAATTTCAATGTGCATGGCTTTGTCAAGGGTAACACATAAAGTAGGTTCGCATATAGAAAGGAATACATAATGATAAGATAGATTATAGGGTGGCATGCAAAACCTTTAGGTTTATAATAAGCCAAGAAAAACAATGAGATTGACTGACAGTCAGATATGCACTAGGATGAGTGTACTTGGATAAACCGTCCAATTTTCTCCTAAATCCAATTAGAAAATTTGGTATACATGGTAGGCTCGAGTCAGCTATGTAGGTTGGTAGTTACCTTGTGAAAACTAAACATTAGAACAGATAATCCGTTGATTTAACGGATAGTCATGATTACCCAGGTTACATGCATAAGTATTGTTATTACATTGTTATATGGTTATTTTAAACAGTTTGATTGCAGGACTCTGATTTCCAGAAGATGTATTTTAAAGGATATTAGTCAGGGGAAAACATGTTCCGCTTAGTGGTGTGATCTTACTAGATATTAATTAATCGAGATGGCGTATTATTATTCATATTATGGACACCAAACTTTTTGTTTGACTCGAAGTTTATGTTTTCTCCTCAAACTCTCGGGTGCTCAAATTTTGATTTGAGTAGGTTGGGAATAAGGGCTTCGTAGATTAAGTAGGTTTTAGTGAATAAAACTTCCGAAGATGTGTTGGAGGTAAAAGATAGCTATGTGGGAGTCTATCTGTATTTACTCTCCGCTGTGTTATTTTGTTTGGAATAAATGTAAAGACAGAGGTTATAACTGTCTATTAGTTACTCTGGTCATCCTAAGGGGCATCTTCATATGCCGCTATTGATGTAATTTGTAATAATTTTATATTATCTGAAGTTGGGAAACATTTTGTGATTATGTAATGAATATGAAATGCTGATTTGAAATGTCATGATAAAAGTTGTTTATGAAATTATTTTTAAATTATTTCATATTCCTTTTCTTTTGATATTTTGGATATCATTAATATGACCGTATTTTATCACCATAAATTAATACTATAGATTACCGCTGCATCTTTAACGCTTAGTTTTGGACCTCAAAATGGGGGATGTTACACCCTCCTTGTTTGATGATTTTTTTAGGTTGGGGCCTTGGCGATTGAGGTTCGGAAGTATAGGAGGTTGATCATTTGTGACCACCGCCTATAACACCAAGCTCAAGGTAGAAATTACTACAACATTTTCAGATAAGATTAAGGTCGAAGAAGAATTTAAGGTGCATAACGTCGAAGCTGAGAGGGTGGCGAAGGCTATGGAAGAGGCTTTGGCATTAAAGGGTCGTGAGTTAGAAGATAAGGATCACAATAAAGGAGAAGGAGGCACTGATAACATGCAATGAGAAGCGTTTTCGTATTACTTACAATGTGGTTTATCAGATGTATGCCATAGCTCGACACCTATTCTCTACCAAAGTCAACCTTTTCTTTCTAGATAATCCTAACAAGATTAACGATGCTCTCAACTACTGCAGGGCCCAGTGGTCTTAGAAACTAGCTGCAAAGAATGCCTCTCCCTCTGTTTCTTTGCAACCGAATAAGGATATGTGTCTAAGGGAGTTGAGGTCACTTCAACATCTCAACGTTATGTAATTACCTAACTTTTGTATATGAACTTAAATCTTTTGACATGTAGTGAAATCTAGCTCTTTACTTAGTTGTTTTATGGTAAATTTCTTTCGTTGTCACTCTATTTAGCCTTCTAAAGAAGTTATATTTACTAGACTTCTAAAGGAAAGCGTGTACGGGCTCCAACTCAAACCATAGGTTGTCTTGGTCTTAGTATAGCGGCATTTCGTAAGTGTGAGAAAGAGTTAGATGGGTCGTTTGTGCAACTTAAAGAGGAAACCTAAGGATTGCTCTCTAAGATTGATCAAGAAGTTAAAGAGAAGGAGGCTCTCGGGATACTTCAGAAAGTGGCTATTTCTCCCCGACAGCCCTCATTTGGTATGGTCTGGTCATAGGCGTAGAAATTTATATAGGGATCGAGTCTTGCTTATTATTTTTATTTTTTTATATGGATTATTGGGCCTATCATATGATGACATTCTTAACGATAATATGTATTTATTCAATATATGCCTTGTGTCTTGGTTTCCTTTGAATCAAATTTTAATTACTATCAACTAGGTCGGCCCCCACGAATCTCCATCTAAGTTCAGCGGAACTTTTGACTCCAACATTACCTTGGTCCCCATCATACATGGCTTAGATGATGCTAGTATGCTCGAGTTTGAAGTTGGAGCCACAAATCCTACCGCGATCTTGGAAGAAAAGAATATCCATCTAATTCTTACCAATAAAATGCTTGAGAAATAATTAAAAGATACCCTTTCGGAGCTTAAGGAGGAAAAAGATGCGCTGGACCATCGATATCAATATAATACTAAGTTGTGCGTTAGGGTTGAGGCTGTCGAATTAAAGTTGAATGGATTATAGCAATCCTTGAAAGATGGTGAGGCATTTTATGGGGTCGTATATGAGTTGGAAATAGCGAAATTGAATAAAATTATAGAGGATATTCTACTCAAATTGGCCTCCAAATTGAAGAGAAAGGAGGTGTTGAAGTAGGAAACGTTGGAAAGGGTCTAGTTCGAATGCAACCCTTACCCCCTCCCTCCCCATGAGTATGGACCCTTCCTTGGTAAATGAATGGAAAACGAAAGTGGAACTTCACTTCTAAGGCAAACTTAGATACATGGAAGCTCACTACAGGCGGCAAAAAGCGCAAATAAGGTGGAAGGTGCTTCCTTACTCATTGAGGAAAGGGTGGATGGTAGATGCCCTTACATATTTTGGTTGTCTCTCTAGGAACAACAAGAAAAATAAGGCCGAACTGATTGATGCTTTAGATAATAAAAGAATGGAAGTTGTACTTAAGATCTATGAGCTTAACGATTATTTGTATGAATCCCGGGCTACCTTCTGGACGATAGCGGCACCCATTAATGTGCCTGGCCAGGATATAATTGCCGCCTTCATATGGAAACTTAGACAAGAAAAGGTTAAAAGAGAGATAAGGCGGATTTCTTTGCAGCGCGTCATGGACATTTTTGGTTATCTCTTCCCCTTGCTTGATTCTGAGCTTCCTTATTAATGCAGCGGGCTTTGAAGCAACTACTGGGGATCTGAAGGATCATTGGGCAGGAGCCATTTACAATCTAAGAAAGACCATCCGCATTGAAACTATTCTACTCCTGGCTAACATACCTTAGGTATTTTGTAGTTAACACGGTCTCGTGGTTTTACATCTTAGGATACTTTTGTAATTTTACATTGTAAAGTACCTTCTTTTTTTGTTTAAACTCTCATAAAGGTTCTATGTGGATTATGTTAAAAAAATTATGAAAGTGCATTGGTCTCTTGTGAATACCCTTCTTGAACATTCTTTCCGTTAATTTTCTATTTAGACTTTCTTAATGTTTAGACCTCCCCTTCCAATGGAGGCCCGAAGATTCTTGGCTTAGAAGGAAAGCTCAAGTCCGCTCTATCTCGGGTCGCTTAATTGAAGGGACTATTGAAAGATGCTGAAAATGTATACAAGGCTTCATATGAAAATATAACGTTTTAAATAACAAAGTCGAAGAATGATCTCTTCAAATAGGTAAGAAACCAGTGTGGAAGATGATCCAATCTTGTCGTTAGGTCCGGATGTTGTGTCGAAGCCTGTCCTGCTCTTGCACAACCTTTGGAGACAGATCCTCATATGGTTTCCTAGTGGAAAATTTTGGAACAAAACTTAAAGATTTTATAAGGACAAATTCTATGAACTAAAGGATTACTACAAAAAGGGAACGATTCCTGCTTTTTAAGTAACTAGCGGTTCTGGTCAACGTTCTTCGTTGGGTGACCGCATACCTCATCGGTGATTCCTTTAAGGGCAGTTTTGGGTTCGCAACGTAGTTTGTTTTTTTAAGTGTTAAAGTTTTTAGCTCGACTTTTGATGTGATTATTTGTGATAATAGCTTTATGACGTGTATGTAGATGTAACTATTCATGCAATCATGAGTTGATTTTGAAAATATTAACAAACCCTTGGTTTTTAAGTTAACCTGGCAAGCCTTATGTTATTTTCGAAATTGTCCTTGATTTATAGGTTGTTTTACATTCCATATATCATCTCCTCTTGCCATTTTTGCTTAGCTCCTTACCTAGTTGACGGATCCTAAATTGGGCTTTTGACATGCATGTTTTGACGTGTGATCGGTATGACCTGCCCCCTATTTGGGCGCAGTTTCATATTCGTGTGCTTGGAACGGTCCACTCCGTTGTTTTAGGGTGGATTGTATTTTGACTGTGAAGTAGGGTCATGTTTTTTATGACCTTTTTAATTCGTGTGCATAGCTTTTTACTTGTTCAGACCGTCTAATATCCTTATATCTAGTGTAAGTGCTAACTCTGTTAGGAAAATTAACATAGACGATTTTATACTAGTTTGGGCTATCCAATATCCCTACGTCCAGTTCAACGTATTAAATATATTAGAGAAATTAACATAGAGAGATTTTTATACTGGTTCGGCCTGTCCAATATCCCAAAATCCAGTTTATTATATTACTACTTTTTATAATAATTACAATGTTTGTTACATGAATAATATAGATCATACAAAGTAAGGGGTGAGGTGCTTTGAGTTCTAAGTTGGTGGAACTAGATTTCCAATAGTTTTGACAGTTGGCCTCGTTTGTTAAAACTTCTGCTATAACTAGCGGTCCTTTCCAATTCAAGCTTAAAGTTCCATCCGCTAGGTCTTTAATGTTGGTTATTTCTCTTCTTAGCATTAAATCTCCCTTGTAGCAGTTCCTTTCCATGAGCCTAGCATTGTAACTCTTCGTCATCCTTTTTTAGTATGTGGTAGATACGACTGCTACCTCATCTCTTTTTTCTTGAATGAGATCGAGGGAGGCTTCCTTTAGCTTCCTATTCTTCTTCACCGTGTATGCTATCCATCTATGTGATGGGACTCTACTTTAAGGGGAAGCATGACTTTGTATTCATAGTTTAAGGAAAATGGGGTATGACTGGTTGGGGATCTAATTAAGCTCGTATAAGCCCATAATACCAATGCCTTCTGCAATCTTTTCCTGAGTAACTTCCTAATAGTTTTCTTTACTGCTTCGACCTGGCCTTTTTCTTGTAGATGTGAGATGGAAGAGCAACTTTTAATTATTTCATTCCTTTCGTAGAGCACTGTAAATTCCTTGCTTTCAAATCGGGTTCCATTATCAAAAATTATTTTGTAAGGGATCCCGAACCTAGTGATTATGCATCTTACCACAAAAGTGACCACCTTTTTCTTGGTGATCATAGTTAGGGGTTATGCTTCTACCCATTTGGTACACCATTATTGCATACTTCACTCTCCTTTTGACATTGGAAGTGTTCCCATTTGATCTATGCCCTATACATCGAATGGCCATAGACTAGCTACGGGGATGAGCTCATGGGATGGCTACCTAGGAATGCTTGCAAACTTTTCACATTTGTCACATCTTCTCACAAATTCTCTAACATCTTGAAGTGCTGTAGGCTAGTAGCAACTATGCCTTAGTACCTTCTTTGCTAACTTGGATCTCCCGCATCGATCCTCGTATCTCCCTTCATGCACTTCTCTCATGACCTGTATTCCTTCTTCTTTGGAAACACATCTAAGACAAAGGGTAGATTACTCTATCTTATATAATATGCCATCAAAGAATGATTAGTACGAACCCTGACATCTTAATTTTTGAGCTTTGGTTCTGTTCTGGGGTAAAGTTCTGTTTAACAGGAATGGTTTGATAAGGATCATCCAAATGTCTTCTTTGGTTTGTTGTGTGGCTCGAATGGGGATTGCCCTTGATTTTTCTTTCTTTCCTTATCTTGGGCCCCTTGGATCACTACTCATTGGGCCTGGGTTAGGACCAATATTTGGTTAGCTTTTATAATGCTTAGCTCTACCTAATGTGCTATTGGAATGGCTTTTATTTCATTTACCACTTTTGTGCTTACAAGATTGGCTTCTGATTCGGCAAAAGAGTCATTCTAACATGGAATATTCTTTATATCAAATTGTTCGAACTGGCCTAATAATTTCTTAGAAAGTTCTGCTTATTTGGCTAAACTTGCTCCTTCGCTTGGTAGCTACCCTACACTTGATTTTCAAATAGTTGGGAATCGCTATGAATTTTAATATTGGTACCTTCATTACCTAAGTCATTCTTAAGCCAACAGGGAGAGCCTCATATTCTGCCACATTATTGTTGCCTTGAACCGAAGCTATATTAAGCCGTACTGTTTTTTCTTATCTGGAATAGTCATCACATATCCAATTCATGCCCCCGTTAATTTAAAGCTCCATTCACAAATAGTTGTCAGAACCGTGGGATAGGCGCTTCTTCCTCTGGTTAGGGCTCGGTTGGAAGTATGCATTCTGCAGTGAAGTACGCTGGTACTTAACCTTTGATTCCCTTTCTTGAACAATAGGTGATATCATAATGGCTAAGCTCCATCCCTCGTTTTGGAAAATGGCCAGATGTCTCCAGCTTCTATAGTATTAGCCTTAATGGTTTGTATGTGAGGACTTTGATGGGATATGCTTGGAAATAGGGCCATAGCTTTCTCGCTGTGAGGAGAAGGTTGTAGGGCACCTTTTCAATGACTGAGTAATTTAATTCTTCACCTACCAAATGCTTAGTGAAAGGGCCTCTAGGTTCCTTCATCCTCTCGAACCACTATAGCACTAACAGCTCTATCAGTTACAACTAAATATATATACAAGTCTTCATGTGTTACTGGTTTAAATATTATAGGAATGTTGATCAAATGGTCCTTCAAATTTTGGAATGCAGCTCATCCACTTGAAATCTCATCCCTTCTTTACCTGATAGATGAAAGGAATGCATTTATCAATGACTTTGGAGATGAACCTACTTAGCGCATCTACCCTGTTGTTCAGGCTCATGGGATCTTTTGGCTTCCTTGGAATCCCCATTCCCCTTACGGAATCAATCTTTTCTAGGTTTGCTTCTATGCCGCATGCGCTGACTATGTACGCTAGAAATTTCTCTGATTGGATAGCAAAGGTGCACTTTAGAGGATTTAGCTTCATATTATACTGTCTTAAGACCATGAATGTCTCCTTCAGTTCTTGTACATGGCTTGATGCTACTTTTGATTTAACTAACATGTTGTCTACATATACTTAAACATTTTTTTAGATCTACTTCAGGAACATCATATTAACTAGTTTTTGGTAGGTCGCTCCAGCATTTTTAAGTCCGAACTGCATCACTTTGTAGTAGATAAGCCTTTGTCTCTTATGAATTGGTATGCTCTTAATCCTGCTCAAACGTAACTATCTGATTATATCTTGATATGCAACTATGAACGAGAGTAGCTCACGTCCACTAGTTGTATTCACTAACTGATCAATTCAAGGTAAGGGGAAGCTGTCTTTAAAGAGGGCTGTGTTAAGGTTTGTATAGCCTATGCAGGTCCTCCATCTTCCATTGGGTTTCTTCACAAGTATTGAATTGGCAATCCATTGTAAGTAGTACACTTCCCTGATGAATCCTTTTCCTTTTAGCTTCTTAACTTCATTATGTAGAGTGTCATAAATTTCTTAATCCAGGGTTCTACGCTTTTATTTAACTAGATGAGCATTGGGATCGATGTTGAGTGAATGGCGGGTGATGGTTGGAAGTATTCCCACATGTCTGAATGTGTCCAAGTAAATACGTCCGTTGATCTTTTTAAGAAGTCTATTAGTTCAATTCGTGCTTCTACACTGAATATCTTACTGACCTTGAGAACTTTTATGTGGTCTTTTGGGTCAATTTGTACATCTTCAAGATCATCCATTAGTTCCTACTCTCTCTTTGTATCCCTGAATCTTGGGTCTATTTCGTCTTCTCCTTTATCTTTAGGCTGCAAGGTGACTGAGAGTGCCTATTTATGAGCCTCTTTGGGGAAGTACTGTGCATAGACTGATTTATGTTTGTCTGTGCCAATCATGTGCATATATTTTCTTTCCTCTTTTCTTACTGATGTTGTGGTTGTTGAATGACTTGTTTTGTCTTTATTCATGGTACTACATGTCAATTCAATTTTTAAAAACTTACATAACTTTTTTTCCATTATCTATTCTTATCGTAGATATTAGAAGAAATGACAGAGTAGTTTTGAACAATTTTATTGTTAGAGTTGATGTTTACATTGTAAAATTCTCTAGCTAGAATATGCTCTCCTCTAACCGACCATACTCCAATAATGGTGTGAATTTCATGGGAAGATCTTTTTGAGACATAAGTGCCCCTAGGTAAATTAGTGTACGTCTTTCCAAGAATGCATTATATGGTGATAGCTGATCGATGACTAGGAAACTCGTATAAAAAACTTGTAAAGAGGTGCATTCTGATAGTAACTAGAAAGCAGGCTGACCCGATGGGGATGGTTGTAGTGTTGTTGAAACCATAGATCGCCTCTGGGCTGGGCTTTAATACTTCTACTAGAAGCTTCATCCGGTCGTATATAGACTTGAAAATGACATCTACGAAACTCCCCAAATTTACGAAGAACTTTTTCATGATGCAGTTTGAGATCTACACCATATTGACAGGTGGATCCTGATGTGGGAAAACAACTCCAACGTCATCAAACGTAGTGAAAATCATGTCCTACGCAGGTTTCTATCTTATATTGAATAGAGTTCTTTGTTCCACTCTTGCTTCCTGCACATACCGCTCTTGTGCCTTCTTGCTCTTCTCGACGAAATGTGGCCTCCTGTGGATTGAGGATATGGGATTGGATGGGTTTCCTACTTGGTTTTCATTCAGATCTGGGGTGAGGTTCCCAGTCCTTTCTTCGTTATTCTCCTTTTGGAAGCCGCCTATGTACACATTTTGTATTAACTTTTCTATCTCATTATTCAGGTGTCTGCAATTGTCTTTGTGGTGGTCATTCGCTTTATGGAGTAGGAATTATACTCCATTTTGGTTTTGGTCTGCCTCTTCCCTTTACTTGGTACATTATAAGCAAGCACGGTCCTGGTCATTTCATATATCTACCTAGGGGTATGAATGAGAGAATTTTTTGTTGTGAAGTTGAGCTCCTTTTATCTTTTTACAAGCGGATGATATCCTTTTGCCCCCTTTTTCTTTTCATAGCCAGGGAAGAAGTTCTTTCAGATTGCATTTCAGATCCAACGTCTTCCATCCGAATACACCCACTTGCACTTTCATAAAAAGTCTTCATGTTATGACATGGCTTTTAGCTATTTTTGTCCAACACAGTATTACCTCTTCTAATCCCGACGTGAGCACCATTAGCAATGTTTCTTTACTAGTCATTCCTATCCGAAGTGCTTCAGATCTGAAGCACATATGAAGTTTTGCAGGCTTTAAATCTCACCTTGATTTACATATGATATGGTATTTACACTTAAGGAAGCTTCTCTCCGCGAATTGAATTGTCTTAGAAGACTAAGAATAGCTATCGCTAAGAGTGGTCCTCTCCTAGTCCGTATCTCCAAAACCATCCGGAGGCTACACTTGCTAATTAATATGGAAAGAGTTTACAACAATCCATCCTCCCAACTTTCAAAATGTCCATATAATACTCAAAGGTGTAGACATGGTCATCAAGGTTAGTGGTTCCACTGAATTTGGCAATTAATGGGACTTTAAAGTTATTAAGGAAATCTGCTTCTATGATGGTCTTACTGAACAGGAAAAAGCCATCTTCCTTAGTTTTTCTCTGGTGCTTTGATCGCACAACTTTATTAGCTGCTCTACACGATCTTTCAATCGAAAGACCTCATCTTCCTTAAGATCTGTTTGGAACAGAGTGCCCTTGTAAAACGAAGTGGCATCATCATCATCCAGAGCAGATTGAGCCTGCTTCATTGGTGGTGGCAGGTTAATGTTAATAGGTTTTGATTTGATCTGGGGGTTAGCCTGGATCTTGCCATTGAGTTTGGCACTGGTTTTGGAGCGAGCTTCACCGTTTGCAATTCTGAGAGTGCCAGTACCACCCATGCCCTGCATAACTGACGCAACTGGTAAGTGAAGGTAGTGACTTGTGGATGGTTGAGGAGAGGTTGGCCAAAGGGTAGTTTGTTTGACCACTTTTTTTCTAACCTCTTTATTCGTTGGTTTATCTAGTTAGTGAAAGCCTAGAGTGCGGCCGGATGGGATCTATGCGTACGTTGATTGAAGCTTCCGCCTCAATTAGCGATTTGGAGGTTATGAGTGGCCTCTTAGATATTTTTGAAGCCGATTATAATGCGGAAGGATAGTGGAATCCATGGTATGTAATAGTATATGAAAAAAATGCAGGTAAAATTTAGGAAAGAGGGAAATTGGTCCTCCTTCTAGCCCCAAAATATTAGCGAGATTTTTCATCTCACAAGCACCCAGGTGTTTCTTGTGAGGTAATAACGACATTGATTGCTTTCGCAATTACGAATCAATAAGATTGAGTGACATTAACTTTGCCATAAAGAGGATTAATTATATACTTTTCTTGTGCACAATGTTGTAAAGTGCAAAATGCTAAAATATACAAAATCAATTAGCTCCCTAGGTATTTAAGCAAATGGAAAGCTACTTGAGCCATTGGAAATAGTAAATAACATAGAGAATTTACGTGGTTCGAATGTTAAGGAATCCTACATCTATGGAAAAAAATATCACTTTCTTTCTCTTATATTCTTAATACAAACAAATAGTAGCAAAGAGTATAGATTTTTTGTTTTATGTGCCCAAAAGGTAAAGTCAAAGATCCTTCCTCAATCTGCTACAATGCATTTTCTACTTATAGTAGAGAAGTGAATGTGGACCGTCAACGTCTTTCTTTCGCTCTTTTAGTTTCCACCTTTAGACCATGTCATGTGTCATCCATCCTTCTCATTTGTTTAATGTATGTGGATTGTTGCATGTCTTTGGTAGGAAACTGTATACTTAGTGGTTAAATTTCCGACTTTTGGTGGGAAACTTGAAATTATAGTGGAAGTGTTTGAAATTCAGGCAGGAAAATCAAATGTTTTGAATAGCTTGCATGTCTTGGATTCTGCACAGTGCTATGCTTATATTTCTACCTCTATAGGTAGACAACGTTGTCATGGGGTGCTGCTCTTTTTTTGAAGGAGAGCTTACACATTCATTGGTACTTAGACTTCCTCCTAACTTCATCACATGTTATGATGCCAGATTGCATTAGTAATTCTTCTTCTATTTTGTGATGTAAACATATCATCAAGTAGGGATAGTTGGAGTTAGGTTGCATTGCTTGGTAGAAGAGGTCGAGTTGCTAACTTCTAAGGTGGTTGCCCTATGTGATTCTGTTCTGATCTGCTCATGGTCATTGGAGGACTGCACCCTTGCAATTTCCTTTAAGTTGGATCTAATGAACTTCGGAATGAAGTTGGGTCTTCTTGGTGTGCCTTTTTGGTGCAAGGTTTGGTTCTTGATAGTGGAGCAGTATTTTTCCTCACTCCATCCCTTAGGCTTTTGGATTTTGGGGTTAGAGTTTGTAAGATTATAGTGCAGTCTATATTAATTTGATATCGATGTTGGATTGTGGCGATGTCATGTCACATCAAGTTGGTGGCTTCCCCATTGTACTTTGATGCCAAATCATGGCGCGGACCTTATGGGAGTTTCTAATTTTCGGTGCAACATTATAATGACAAATCTATCTTTAATAGAGAGTGCAGACACCTTTCCATCTTTGGGGCTTGGGCGTAGTATCACTTGGGTTTTGTTATTGCATAACTTATAATATGGATGCAGTCCCTATATCTTGCCTCAGCTTCATGTTATCTTGGTGCAACACCACTTGGGCTTGGTTTTTGTTCTCTTTCTTTGTTTCGGCCTTTGTTGTTGTGAAAGTAGTTCTTTCAAACAGTAACTTACAAAATAGCTAATATACTTAGCCAAACCAATAGACTTGCATAAAATTAAAAAAATCTTATACCAAACTTATTCTGTATTAAAATGATAGAATTAACGCTTCTATTTTAAGGAATAACATTTACGATTTAAATATTTTATGTCTATTCAACTTTTATGTAAACAAATCTAAAGCGAAAAGGAATTCATGTTTAAATCATGGAAATAGGTAGTGCAAACCACGAATAAGGGAATTTGTACCTTACACACCAATTCCTAACTAAATTTCTTTTTTGAATCCTTTAACACATCAACAAAGAAGAATCGTTAGTGGAATAGAATATAAGATACCCAAATTGCAATATCCAAAAAATCCTACTATTTTAGTGTAAAACAATTGAGATTCCAATAAGAACTAACATTTTACTTAGGGGAATTTTAAGATTTTAATTTTAGTTTAATGTTTTTATGAACAAATTTTCCCAAGCTATAAAACAAATCCAAATTCAACTATACAAATACTAAAATGAGAAAAACTTAAAATTCCCACTTGTAGATGGTTTCCAACTTTCTTTTGGATTTGATTAGGCTTGCTTCTAATATCTTTTTAGACTTCTTCCTTTTGAAATATACAACAATTGGATTGTATATGGATTAGATTTAGAATTTAGGGGATTCGAGAAGAATAGAATTAGTAATTGAATATTTGAAATGCCTTATCTAAAAATCCTAAGTAATTTTGAATCATAAAGAAGAAACTGATAGAGCTCCTATTGCGTTCCCAAATAATTTGTGAATAAAATTGAGGGGCTAGCCTCTTATTTATATTAGTTAGAAGGCACCAGAACAGTTGGATTTAAGTCGGTTTAGAATAATTAAATCCAGGATATTCTTGGCTCAAAATAACCCTAGCCGCCTCAACTACACCCGTTAACCGCTCTTCCTTAAGCGGTCGACCACTAGCGATCGACCGACCTAAGGAAGGTGGTCAATCGGTAGCCTATATTTGGAATGTTTTTATATATTATCGTTATTATTTATTAAATTACTTATTTGTTTCTATTACAGTTAACGTTTATTTTAACATTCACTTAAGCCTTAAGTTTCTGATTAACGTTAACATTCTATTAATGTTATAAATTTCAAATGTTAGCGTTAATTTAAAATTTGAATTTGAATTCCATTTGGATTATTTTAAATTCAAAAATTTCAAACGTTAATAACTTTTCCATTTGAGCTTCGATTTCAAAAACCTGATCAAAAAATCGTTGTGAATGCAATAGTGTAACTTCCTTGGCCGAATTCCAACATTTACAAAATCTCCATTTTTACCTTATAATTAATTAATTACTTTACTGTTAATTTTTAAAGGGTGTTAAGTCATCTAAATGGTGACATTCATGGTGTCATGCCCATGTGACTCATGGAAGTGGCAATTCTTTTCAACGTTTAGATTGGCTTCCATTTCCTTCTAAGTTTAAGGCCTTCTATGTTTTGACTCTACATTGGTAGCCATGTGGATATTCTCCACGATATCATTCAAATCTGTGAAAGCATCAAACTTGGTCTAGGCCTCGACCTTTTCTTCTCCACTTTCCTTCCTATAGACCCATCTTGGTTGTTATCCATTTTCTTATTAAAAAAACTGCCTCCTTTTGTCATAGCATTGACATAGCTAGATGAATCCACAATCCAAGTAGTTGCACCAGGCTGCCTTTTCGAGGCAGCATCTTCATGACTTATATTCCTTACGAACTCATAATAAATTTCTTATAAAGTAGCTGGATTCTCTTTTATCAACCATTGTGAAAACTTCATACCTAGATGCACTCGACTACACGAGGCCACTAGGACAATCTCTCATCTATACTCTGAATGCCATCCACCATGACATTAAATCTGGTGAAGTATTATTGTAGCGATCCACCATTATTTTTCTTGACAGATCATAGTGAGTATGCATCCTTTTTTCATTGTTTGCTCAATGTGCATACAAGTGACTAATAACTTTCTCTATATATTGCCCATGAGTGAAGTGATCCTAGAGAGCAGCTACGTTGGCTAATAATAAAGGGAAGCACTTGTAGGAAAATTCTTTTATAGCTCAAATCACTAACATGTGTTGAGTATATCATTATGGATGTACCATAGGGTTCTAGCAAACTCTTATATGGCCCCATAGTAGGTATCTTGAAATCCTTTAGGTTCCTAGCAGTTTATATTTCTAAAGTAAAGGGACAGCTATGACAACATCCCTACACTTCTTGTACCCAATATACTTGTATAATGTGCTGTGGAGGTACCCGGCCAATGCAGGATGGTAGCTAAGGGTCTAAAGTAAAAAATCCAAGCATAAAACTTTTAAAACATCTCATAACACAGAGAAAATAAAACATAATAACATAGATGTAAAACAGGCAACAACATGACATAATCAAATGACCTATAAATAGGAAAAATCAATGTGCGGTAGCTTCACAGACTATGCAAAAACTGAAATATTAAAGTTTGTACATCACAAATCACTAAAATAAACTCTAAAACTGTCTCTAAGGTATTACAAGTATTGGTATAACTTCATAGCACTACACGGTGGAATATAAGCGGTAGTGTAACATCCCGCAAATCCACACCCCTTGAGTCGACACTATCCTCCATCATATCAACTGAAAGTGAACAAAAATGCGAACCATTAGGGTTAAAGAAGGTGGTAGAAGAAGAGAAAACAAACAACAACAGAATCGCAGCGGAACAATATATAATAGATAATAACTGATCTTTACAAAAGAAGAACTATATATGTTTCATACATTACATCATCAGAGTACAACACCAACAATAGCAAAATACTGGACAGTTATATTAACTTGTTCCCACAAAACTGAATACACAGCTTACTACATAGCGGAATATACATCAAGTACGTGTGCTACGTCTCGCCATCCAGAACATCCCCTGAGCTGCATAGCAGTCCTTCTAGAATCTGTACTCTATAATACTCGGTCTGACCCGAGTATTATAGTGAAATAACACCCGAGTCAGTTTGGAAAACCAGCGTGAGAAAACACGCTCAATTGGATTATTAAATTTTTCAAAATCGTTTGAAATCAAAGGTATCTCGTAAGACCATGCCACAAATAAACATGCTAGGTTTTTACCTTATGATAACTGAAACATTTTTATCAAATTCGTCTGATATTATAATAGTGTCCATAGAAAGTAAAATAGAATATAGCTAAAATGCTTGCATCTTGATGTGCACGTAAATGTGCATATTTTTACCACCATATTTATTCTATTTAAATTAAATAAATGATCATATTGGGTATTTTAACTTGTTTTAACCAAAATTCATATTAATTCCAAATTTTCACATATTCATCTTCATATAGGGGCAAAACGATCATTTAAGTGCATATATTTCTTTGAGAAAAATTGATTGGAAATTTATATATATATTTGTAGGAAAATGGTCTCAAATAGGAGTGATTTCATGAAGGAATATGCATGCACAAAGAATATAAAGGAATGAAGATGGAAATAATTCAAAGTGAAGATCATGGAGGACCCCACCTACCCACCTACCTTAATGTACAAATTAAAGGCTAAAGCACATGCTTTTGGAGTTAATGGTTTCATGTACACTTAATGAGGGATTAAGACATGTTAATGATTACTTGGCCTCCACACTTCCTAAGGGGAATTTTGGGCATTCCCCAAAAATATGAATTAGGGTTTCATACATGTATAAATACCCATATGTTTCATGTAATCCAGCTCTTCTCTTAGTCTCTCTTAGGCCTCCTTCTCTTTAGTTTAGATCAAAAATAAAATGAAAGCTCATCTTTCTCTTTTCATGGCTACTTAGCCATTTTTATTTTATGTAATCTTTTTTATGCAATTTAATACATGCTCTTTCCTTTTCATGTTCATTTACTTTCATGTTGTAGTGTAGATCTCTTTTCTTTTATGCAAGTTAATTAGAATAGTTTTCCATTTCACTTTGCTCTCTTTTTCCTCTTCTTTTTCTCTCATGTTGCAAGCTACATTTGTTCATATGATAACAAATATGAGAAGCTAAACCCCTTCAATTTAGGGGTAATGAAGCTCTCTAATTAATGTAGCTTCAACATTTTGTTAATTCATGCTCTCTTTTTGTGCTTAATGATGATGATAGAAGTGGTTTTATTTGTTGTTTTTGCCTTGAATTTGATAGTCTATATTGTTGACACTAAATAGGCTATGCTTAAACAATCACTAACACAAATGCCTCTTCATCAATATATGATTATGGCATAAGAAAGTGATTTGAAATTCAAATTTGATGGTCTATGTTTCTAATCAATAGTTAATAGGCTATACTTAAAATAGATTTCATTTTCATTTTCTTTGTCAAGTTTCATGAAAGTTAGTAAGTGTTTTAAGGGGTGTGTTATAGTTTGATGACTTATGTTGGCTAATTAATAGCTCAAATATGTCATACTTATGATAAACATATCAATTAAAACACTAATGACCATAAAAGAGAGATCGTGATTTTATGTGTTGAACTACATGATCTAGAGAGTGGAAATTGCTTCTAAATTGTCATTTAACTCTCATATTTTTATCTATTTTTCTTTTACTAGTTTTTGTTAGTTTCTTACATTTTTAGCTAATCACACTTTCAACTTTGGTTAATTTGATTGAATAGAATTTTAAAGTCATCAATTCCCTGCGGATCGACCCGTATTCTCCGCGTGCTACATTCGTACACCGTGCGCTTGCGGTATAAATTTTATTTCAAAATTCATTCGACGGTTTTCTAAACCGATAGAATTTCCGTCGACGAACAAGTTTTTGGAGCCGTTACCGGGGAATTGTTTTGATTTTGATTTTCTATGCTTCGAATTGTTTTCTTTTGATTTTTGTGTGTTTGCATTTAAAAAAAATTGCTTGTTTGATTTTTGTGTGCTTGTTGTTCTAGTTTCCATTTGCATTTTCATTGTTTAGAAAGAAAAAAAAGATCATACACAATCTTAAAAAAAAAAATTCTATTTCAGTTTGCAATATTTCATTTACATTTTACTTTTCTTTTTACATCGCTTTTCAAAAAAAAAATGACTTCAATAAAATAGGGTACATTACTGTGCATATCTCCCTATATTCTACCCACTGTTCTCTACTTATCTTCATTCCAACCATCTTCTCTGTCTCTTACATAACCACCCTCCCTTTTACATCATTTCCATTTCCATACCACATTCAACTAGCTTGCACATCTGCCCTCCACTGTCAAGCTTCCCAAACCATTGTCACTCCAAAAATCATCATCCACCAGGACTTTCACCACCTTGCCACTGACCTGTTACTTCTCAAAGCAATTTGCTCCTCCACAATAAACTACTGCACACTCCCCATTCTACTTCCTGCAGTTCTACAACTCCACCACAGACACCTCTGTCCCCATTCAAACAATAACCCAATCTTCTCTTACATCACAGCCTCACATCAACAACCATCCACTTCATTTTCACTAATCTTCACATTACAACATTTCCAACCATCAACATACATACATACATCATTTTCATTGCTTCACCATTTACATCACTCTCTATCAAACTACACTTGCCATCTGTCACACCAGACCACTTCATTGCATATATTCACAAGTTCTTTCCATTCCAACTCCTCATCAGTCACTATGCATCAAGTATCAACTGCCAGACCACTATTTTACTGCCATCCAAATTCAAACATTGCCGCCACCTTCATTCCACTCGAGCCACTCCACTCACTGCCACTGATTCACTGTCTCACAAAACAACTTGTCTTTCCACTGCCACATTACAAACCACACAGTGCATACAAACTCTACGTTCTACTACCAAAAAATTGCTGATTCTACTTCAAACAGACCACTTCCAAACTCGTACATCCACACTTGCATCTCCACCAATTTCTACAATCGCAACCCCTTCAAATCACAATCACCAGCCTCCAGCGAAACAAACTCCACCACCTCCGCAATTCAACCTCTGCCTTAACAGCAATCACTACCCACTTCAAACTCCACTAACATATAGCTGCAGCCTCACCACCGAACAACCACCCTACCAACACAGCCATTTTCTTTGAACGATTCACATCATTCCATAATTTATCTGACCTTCGACCTACGACCTACGTCCGCATCTGCAATTGCAAATAACAACGACCCCGAAATCGACCAATAAATCGCGACTTGGAACAGTCTCGCCCAGCATTCAATCCCAAAACCACCTTCCTACTACTTGCACCTGAACCAAACACCAACACTTCAACTCAAACAAACCATCCCACGTCAACTCTTCCACCAAATTCAAATCATACACCACTGCATATCATACAAATCTCCATTCGAGCACATAATCACCACTGACAGCATAACCACAAAATAAAACTCTTCCTCCTCACATTCAACTGCCCTGCATATCTACCTGCCTATTCATCTCCACTATGTTCCCTGCCTTAAACGAATTCTCTGTAAACCTTCCAACCGCAACCACAGATTTCACACTGCACATTTTTGCAACTCCGACATTATCTTTACAACCCATCACCATTTCACCGACCAGCAGCTTTCTCTTCAACCTGCATACACTTCCTTCGTGTGCAACAAGCTTTCGAACCGAGACCTCCTGCATCACATCGCTTGAATCCCTGAATCGATTGCTTCATCAGATCCACCTCCATCACCGAACACGTAATTCCCATCGCACCAAATCGACATAGTCTCAAACCCAAATCCAGCCAATCGCATCGCAATTTTTTTTCCTCCTTTTGTTCGTGATTTCGATTTTGCAATTTCTTTGTTTTTAAAGGAAGCTATTTCGTGGTTCTGTTCATTTTTAAAGAGAAGAGGGGATTAATGTGTTTTGCATTTGGGCAGTGGGGCTTGTTTTTGGGCCGGGTCTATTTTGTTTTGTGAAGTTTTAATTTGATTTGTTCTAAATCCTTTTAAGTTCCATCTCTTTAAAAGAAAAAAGTGTTTACTTTCTTTGATTTTTATTTTGTTTTCTCTTAAAAAAAAGAGTTAGTTTTTTTTGATAACCTTTGATTTCTACAATTTTCTTGACATTTTCATTTTCCATTTCTATTATTTTCTGATCATAAAAAAAAAATTAAGTAAAACCCTTCTTTTAAGTTTCCTTTCAAAAAAAAAGTTGTATATATCTTGCTTTATTTCAGGTTGCCAAAGCAAAATTACGGAAAGAGCAGAAGTGCTTGTTAAATAAATTTCTTGATTTGAAGTGCTTGCCGAAAAAAAAAATAACTGCTTGCTTACTTATAAAATTTTATGTTTTAGTTGTCTTGCATTGTTGTTTGCTTGCATTTTAAAAAAAAATTCAAAAAAAAAAATCAAAATCAAAAGCAAAAACAAAATTTCATTCTAGTTGCATTGTTAATACACGTTTTATTTCAGTTTTGCATTTCATCTTAGAAATTGATTAAATAATAACTCACTTAATTGTATATTGACTGTTGTCTTCTTTGAACAATTTAATTTCTTGGTGTCTAGGCTACGGCAGAGTAATAACCATTTATAAATATTACGGTGATTCGTAAATATTATAGTGGTTATTCCTATGAAGGTACTTAAACCTTCGGCTGCATTGCTACGGTGATTCGTGGTGCAACGATAACCCCTGCCCGTTACCTGGCTGAGAAATATTTTTGTTGATTTAAGACAGTGTGTGACTATACAATTTTGTGTTAACTTAGGATAAATCATTTGTAATTAACCCTTGCATTCATTTAGTTGCATTAGTTCATGCATATTTTTTTTTTTAAAAAGTCAAAATCCAAAACTAAAAAATTGTAAATATTCCTTTTTCTTTGAAATTTTTAAATCCTTTTCTTTGAAATTTCAAAAAAAATCCAATTTTTTTTTTAAAAAAACCAAAATTCAACAAAAAAATTGAAAAAAAAAAACAAAAATCGATTTTCCTTTTCAAAAATAAATTTTCTTTGTAAATATTTTCCGTTTATAAAAAAAAACTAAAAAACATTCTTTAAAATGTCTGAATTTCCATATTCACTTGAATTTTACAATAGTTGTGAAAATCAATATAATCCATACGATTTCAGTCCAAATTCGTATGGATATTTTAACAACAACTGTTGTGTAAATAATTCAAATTTCGAACAACAAAATTTTCAAAACGATGACCAACCTTCGACTCTTGAAAATAGCATTGAAATGATTTCATCTTTACTCGAACTTTCTACACGACAAAATCAAGAGATAAATGATTTATGTAATTCTTATTTGTGTAATAACTCGAGTAAAGGATTTCAAAATTTGAATTCAATTCAAAATTCAAACGATTATGATTATAACCCATGCCAATTTAATTTCGAACTCCAAAATGAATTTCAAACTCAACATGAAAATGGAAACAACTTTTCAAATGAATTTGGCAATGGGAATAATCTTAACCATGTTACGAGTGAAAAATTTTGTTCTCAACAAATCCAAATCGAAAATTCTCAATTTAATAACGACAAATTGGATTTTGTTGAACAAATGAATGAAATTTACGATGATCACACGGATTTGTTGTTTGAAACTTATATGAAACAACGTGAACAACAAAATCAAATCTCAACGTGTGATGAGTCAAGTGATAATCCACCTTTTACCCAAATCGACGATTTTCAAATAACAACTTTTGAATTTGATAATGACGATCTTAATGAATTTGTTGAAAACAATGTAATTAAGTTGGATTTCAATTCTTTTGAGGGTGTGCAACCAAATGCAAAATTCGATCTTTCTTTTCTCGATTTCGAAAATTTGAATACAACAACTTTGGATTTTGAACTTGGGATACGCAATGAAGTTGTTGATAATCCAACAAAGGAAGACGAATTTAATGAACATGAATTTTTTGGACTTTTGGATGATGAGTTGTTAAATTCCGACCGGAAAGATTTAAATCACCACTTTGATTTTGAAATCAATAATTATGAAATTGATGATAAACTTGAATTTGGTGAAAATAAATTTCAAGCAATTGTTTTATCAACCCCGAAAATCATTGAAAATAAAACAACTCGTTCAATTTTTAATAAAACAGAATTCGTTTTTCCAAATCGACAATCAACTTCAAAATCTTCTACGATTTGGTTTTTCGAGCTTAAGCTTTGTCTCGCACACTTGACGAGACAAATGAATCGGTCTTTGGAAGACCGTTTCATTTACTTTTTGACGATATACTTTCTGATGTCGTGTAAATACATTTCATTTTCATGTAAATAATAATAAACGTTCCTTGTGACTTGGGTTGACTGTGGGGACACAGTCAAAATCAAGTGTGGGGGGGGGGGAGATTCATCTTCTTCTTTATTTTTCAGGATTAATTTTTCATTTTTCTTCCAAAAACTCAAAAAAAAAAATTCGAAAAACAAAAGAAGAAATTTATTTTTTAGCGTTTTTGATTTATTTTTAAAGAAACACTATAGGATAAATATATGGTTCTGGTTTATTAAATTAAAATTATTGAAAATTTATTTGTCCTAACAAAAATAAAAATGAAGTTTGATTATAAATAACAATGGTTTAACTAGTATATAGGAAGATTCATACGTGTTAATTATGAAATACATCCTAATTGAAAATCTTTGTTTTAAAAGGGGTGAATTTAAAGTAAAGGATGTAACATTTTTTTTGTCTTCTAAGTTAAATGGTGCTAAGATGATTTTGGAAAACTCTCTCTCTTTTAAATAAAAATAATAATAATAATAATGACAAAGTATTCACTCTCATTTAAAAGTCCTCACGGTTATGCATGGGTGAATTACTTAGAATCTTTGATTATGTGCTTTCATACTCATTTAAAAGTCCTCACGGTTATGCATGTATGGAACACATGTAAAAAAAAGAATAGACTTAATAAAAACCACCTACGGTCGATAGGTGTATGCACGAAAGTGTGTGCACTCGCCATGCCCTGTACTTCCCTCACATAAGCCCGAAAGGCAGTGCATGGGTGGTATATCTGGCCTCAGTTTACCTGAGCTAGGTGTGTAATTTTTCTTGCAAATAATGAGAGAGCAAGCAATTGAAATCCTAGCACTATTTTTGCTTAGTTTATTTGATTTGTTATTGAAAAGAAATAAAAATACCACTTTGATAAACTTTGATAATCAACTATGAATCCTTTTCATAATTACACTTTGTTATCAACCAAAATAACAAGTTAAACTATAGTCTATTTGTTATGGTAACTTTGTTTTTATTGATAATTTTGACGAGTAAATGACTAATAAATTTCAAGATGATAACCAAAACCTATATTTTAACTTATTTGTGTAGATTTAAAAGTAAATCCTTCATTGTAAATATTTTCAAAAATTCGCATTCATCTCTTTGTAAATAAATCTTGCATTTTGTAAATATTTTCATCCTGCATGTGGATTTTGTGGGTAGTATCAGCTGAAAACCCTCACGAGACAACACTCGTCCTACTGGGGACATCCAGAGGTTTAACGGCTTGTTGCATACGCTCAATGCAATCGTGCTCCCTACGAAAACGGATTTATCTTAGTTTTTCTTTATTCGAGGACGAATAAAAAGATAAGTGTGGGGGTATTTGATGTGCACGTAAATGTGCATATTTTTACCACCATATTTATTCTATTTAAATTAAATAAATGATCGTATTGGGTATTTTAACTTGTTTTAACCAAAATTCATATTAATTCCAAATTTTCACATATTCATCTTTATATAGGGGCAAAACGGTCATTTAAGTGCATATATTTCTTTGAGAAAAATTGATTGGAAATTTATAAATATTTTTGTAGGAAAATGGTCTCAAATAGGAGTGATTTCATGAAGGAATATGCATGCACAAAGAATATAAAGGAATGAAGATGGAAATAATTCAAAGTGAAGATCATGGAGGACCCCACCTACCCACCTATCTTAATGTACAAATTAAAGGCTAAAGCACATGCCTTTGGAGTTAATGGTTTTATGTACACTTAATGAGGGATTAAGACATGTTAATGATTACTTGGCCTCCACACTTCCTAAGGGGCATTTTGGGCATTCCCCGAAAATATGAATTAGGGTTTCATCATGTATAAATACCCATATGTTTCATGTATTCCAGCTCTTCTCTTAGTCTCTATTAGGCCTCCTTCTCTTTAGTTTAGATCAAAAATAAAATGAAAGCTCATCTTTCTCTTTTCATGGCTACTTAGCCATTTTTATTTTATGTAATCTTTTTTTATGCAATTTAATACATGCTCTTTCCTTTTCATGTTCATTTACTTTCATGTTGTAGTGTAGATCTCTTTTCTTTTATGCAAGTTAATTAGAATAGTTTTCCATTTCACTTTGCTCTCTTTTTCCTCTTCTTTTTCTCTCATGTTGCAAGCTACATTTGTTCATATGATAACAAATATGAGAAGCTAAACCCTTTCAATTTAGGGGTAATGAAGCTCTCTAATTAATGTATCTTCAACATTTTGTTAATTCATGCTCTCTTTTTGTGCTTAATGATGATATAGAAGTGGTTTTATATGTTGTTTTTGCCTTGAATTTAACAGTCTATATTGTTGACACTAAATAGGCTATGCTTAAACAATCACTAACACAAATGCCTCTTCATCAATATATGATTATGGCATAAGAAAGTGATTTGAAATTAAAATTTGATGGTCTATGTTTCTAATCAATAGTTAATAGGCCATACTTAAAATAGAT
Organism: Allium cepa; assembly: GCA_030765085.1. Lineage (NCBI taxonomy): Eukaryota > Viridiplantae > Streptophyta > Magnoliopsida > Asparagales > Amaryllidaceae > Allium > Allium cepa. The sequence continues at coordinate 897,764,784 of CM060932.1, forward strand.
TTCATTTTCATTTTCTTTGTCAAGTTTCATGAAAGTTAGTAAGTGTTTTGAGGGGTGTGTTATAGTTTGATGACTTATGTTGGCTAATTAATAGCTCAAATATGTCATACTTATGATAAACATATCAATTAAAACAGTAATGACCATAAAAGAGAGATCATGATTTCATGTGTTGAACTACATGATCCAGAGAGTGGAAATTGCCTTTAAATTGCCATTTAACTCTCATATTTTTATCTATTTTTCTTTTACTAGTTTTTGTTAGTTTCTTACATTTTTAGCTAATCACACTTTCAACTTTGGTTAATTTGATTGAATAGAATTTTAAAATCATCAATTCCCTGCGGATCGACCCGTATTCACCGCGTGCTACATTTGTACACCGTGCGGTTGCGGTATAAATTTTATTTCTAAATTCGTTCGACGATTTTCTAATCTGATAGAATTTCCGTCGACGAACACATCTCACATTCCAGCATATTTGGGCACAATCACAGTCGTACAAGCGCTTATTGGAGATTGGATTCCATACAATGGCATGGCTACTGGGGTACCGCCCGTCACAGTACCTGGTCTAGATCAGAGTACCGAGGATCCCCCCTGATCCCCTGCAAAAAAAGACCATAGCTACCCCTTACTGGATAGTACGAAAAAGATCACCCCATTGTTGGGATCAACAACTGCCCACACAGCCGAATAAAAGGGACATCTAGACAGGGATGACCTTACCCTGATTGGTTGCTAGCCACTTAGTCTTGCTGCACCACTCTTGTTTTAGCCATTCCCAATTGATGAGGCTTGAGGCTATGCGTTACCTTTTTAGCACACATTCACTTAGAATGCTCATGTTCCTCAAGACCGTCTTCGAAATACTTAAAATTAATCCTGATCTCGGTCTCTTCGAAACGATCAGCGCATTGGCCAATATTGATAGTCGGTTATTTAACTATAAAACAACATCCACAAACAACCACCAGGCCTTAATAATTTCCCAAATTATTTATTTCAAAATATCTTTGCAAGATATTTTTCTACACTTTAACCCTTTGAAATAGTTTTCAAATCACCTTTTCTCTCGTGGAATAAATTTCCACCCAATCTTTTTATTTCCACTGAAAATCACCAAAATCTTAATATTTAAGATTTTTAAATAATTTAAATCATTTTATCCAAAAATATATTCTTTAAACACTTAAAATAAAAACTAGTTAAAACACTTTATTTAAAATACTAGTCATGAAATTTTATAATAATTTCCCATGTAAAACTTAAGCCAAAACTAATTTTAAAATAAAATTTATTCTATAAGGTATAAATATTAAATAATTATCTTTTAAACCATAATACTGGTTAAACCTTTAAATTAATTATATTGGTATCAGAGCCAGGTTAAGCGAGAACCTTGGCTCTAGTGGGGATTACTCATTAGAATAGAGTCAGTGGTACTCTAGAGTGAGTTTGAGTGTATTAATAGACATGAGCGCATATTTATTAGTGAATATAAATTGTTTTATATTGTTCCGCTGCGTTTGGGAGATTCTGATGTTGTTTACTATTTCTTCTTCTACCTTCTTCTTCCTTCTCTTACGGTCTGCTTTTTCGGCATTCGATTGTTCGGCATTTAATACAGTGGACGTATTGATGTCGATTTTCGGGCTTCGAAAAATCGGGTCCGAGACATTAAGCTCCAAGGGTAGATATAGGATTTTTTATGATATATCTGTAAAAAAGTTATATCGATTAATATCATATTGTTAGATGTTATATAGTTCATCTATTTTCTTACTGAACGCAAAATGTTCATTGTTGTCTTGTAAGGTTTAATTGAGTCTCAACTGGAAAATTGCCTGTTGATTGTATGTTATCTATAACTGAAATATTGTGTATGGATGAGCAGTGCTGATCAGTTTGGGAGCCGACTTATACAACAGAAACTTGTGACAACAACAGCTGAAGGGAAAAATATGATCTATGTGGAGATCATGCCTCATGCATATTCTTTGATGACTGATGTATTTGGAAATTATTTAATCCAGAAGGTACCGTGACTTTAAAGTACTGTTTAATTAGTTTCCAATACTTGTTAGATTTTATTGGGTGCAAAAAGTGAATTATTGTATTCTTTTTCCGTATTTAAGCATGGATCTTCAATGCGAAGAAGGAAAAGGAATTGGCTGAAAAGCTAAATGGGCATGTACTTCAAATAAGCATAAGTATTAACTAATAAGTATTAAATAATTTAATAGTTTACAACATAATAAATTATAAGTGTTATAAAATCTAGCAATTAAAAGAAGCATGAATATTCAATCTCCTTGACGCTATCAATGTACTTACACCCGATTATACTTCTGGGCGTGTGTTAAACACAATTAATTAAAAATTTAGACATATTGTGTTAAAATTGCATGAGAAGGATCCATTATTAAACTGTAAATACCAAATAACATAGGACTTCTGTTAGAAGGTTGGACATACAAGTTTCACTTTTTAGCCTTTTTTGTAGAAATTTATTAAATATAAATTATACCAAAGCAATGGTTTTGTACGAATATTTGTTTATTTTCAGTTGTTTTTCTTAACTGATGCTTATAAAATAAATCCAATTTATCTAACAGCGAGTGCTTTCAATTCTTAATATTTTGGATGAGCTCTTAAAACACAAGCTACCTTATTTCAAAATTTAACAGATTTAATTACATAGTAGGTATGGGCTCAATTTCAGTTTCGAAACTTGCTAGTGTTGACAGGAAAGCAGGCAAGTGAAATTTGATATAGAATTTATTATGATCAATTTTTGATTCTACATTTTATAGTAGTATGAAGTGTTCTTGTAGATGAAGTTCTACTCAAAGAAATGCTCTGGAAAATGATGGATGGTATGGGCTATGGAAGTGACATATACCCACAATAAAGAGCATGCAAGTTGTAACGACCCGTTAAATTCGATGATATTAGATGAGTTAATTTAATATGATTTCTAATCTAATTTAGAATGAAATAAAAATCTTAAGATTTTATTTGGGAAAATGTAGGAATTAGATATAGTAACAAATTAAAGGTTAACAATTTAAATGTTTATATGGCAATAGATTGAAATAACGTAAATTGGCGTTTGTGGTTATAAGTTATAATTTGTTGATTAAATTGGTTGGTGAAATTAATACTGGAAGATATATATCGGAAATAGTATTAATGAAATAATAACTGAATTGAATTGCAACTATATAAATGAAAGTAAATTATATTTTGTGGATGTCAACATTGAATAAATTTATTTAAATAAAGATTTAAATGCATGTTGGATAGAATATATAATTGTTGGATTAAGTGGTAAGTAATTAGAATTTAATTCTATAAAAATTTGGAACTGAATGTATGTAAATAATTTTGTAGGAATAAGTTAATAAACAATTTATTTGCGCATACCCAATTTAATTGAAATAACAGGAAAGACAAGAACTTGATTTGCCTAGGTATTTATATCTTGATAAGCTATAACTAAATAGAGAGTTTGGTAGTAAATAGGATATAAGGAGACAAAGGCAACTAGTAAATTTATAAATGAATTCATAATAATAAGTAGTAATTAATGCATATATATTTGGCATTAGTGATGATTACAAAGTTTTACCCATTCATCTAGTTTATTTAATTGAATCTAAATCTATGGCAACATTTTGTTATTAATGGTTGTAAGTGATTTTGAATGTAAAAGGGTAACCATTATTTAGGTTAACCATTCATTAAGTATATTAAGTTAAGAATGGAAATAGATTGAAATAAATCTAAATTTATTTATTTTGTTTTGTTAATATGTTCTAGTAATAAAAGGGAATTTATAAGAAATGAAGCCTGCACTAATGAAGTGTATTATAATTCAAATGTCATTTATACCCATAAAATGTCTATGTACTGAATAGAAAGATTTTAAATCAATAAACAAATTTATGGAGGTTCCAATTTATAATTTATAACATCTAATGTAGACTCAATTACAATTAATTGATTTAAATGGTGCAATTAGCGTAGGTTTTTGTTTGTATTTGTAGAGGGTTAATTTTATAAGACAAAATTTATGCTAATTCTATTTATAATAGGACCATGGGTTGTTTTAAAGTATAGGAAGCAGGATTTATAAACTTAATTAGAGTATCAAATTCAACCATTGCATTTATTGCATAATAAAAAGGAATTTAACGGTTAAATTTTTCGTTATTGAAATTTACATGGACTTTGAGGATAATGATGTGAAATCATGGACCAATGTTAGTGGTATCCTTATTTTGGATAAAAGATGAGAATATAAAAGTTAAATTTAATAAATGGGCTTTTGAGAATTTAATTTAAAATTTCTAAATATAAGGAAGTGGAGAAATTAACACTGGAATCGATAGACTTATCAACTTTTTATTCACATCTAAACTTGTTAAATCATTGGAATTGATTAAGAATTATATAAGCGATAAAATTTGGTCAATTTTAGAATTTAATTATAAAATTGGATTTTATAATTTATTTTAATTTATTTAATTATTATAAAATTAGCCATTTTGGCCACGGACTCGGATTTCGACGAAACCAGTTTCATCGGATCCGTATCGGTGAATTATTGTATGATTTCAAGTTTCGTATCAATCGGACATGTCGTTTGATTGTACGGACGCAAAATGCCTTGAAATCAATTTAATTAAAATAAATTTGAAATCAATTTGGAAATTTTGTTTTCAGCATAACTTCTTCATACGATCGAATTTGGACGTGAAAATTTTTCCATCGCGTTCAGAATATTTCAAAATACCTATTTGGATATATGGGTTTAATAAATTTCGTTCCGGGGTTAGAATGGGCTTTTTTGGACCATAGTTTGTTCCGTACGTTCATCTATCTGGTCTATCTACTCCAATCCAACCCTACTTATAAATAGACGATTATAAACCCTAGCCTCCATCTTCTATCATTTGTCTGTATGTTCTTTTCTTCAGTTCTTTCTCCTCCTCAAATGGATGCAAACCTAGATCTATTTCAATTCAAATTTCAAATGAAAATTCAAACCCTCCAGAAAATTCCAAAAAAATTATATGTTGAAGTTTTCGATATGCGTAATCTGCTGGTGTGGTTCGTTTTTCAATTCGGGTTGTCATTTGTCCAGAAATATATGGGTTAGTTTCGGCCGTTCATCAACGCCGTGACAAACTTCGTCGGATCGAGAAAATATTTCTGGGTACTGTGGAGAGGCTCGTACGCTTTGCATCGGTATCGTTTGTTTTGGGTTTCAACGGTTGGATCGGTCAGAAATCGTCGGTTAGGGTTTCAATTTTTGGGTGCGGCGGCTGCGTGTTTGGTGACCGGAGTTCGTGACGTTGGTAGGGGGTGTGCGGTCCGGAGTGGGGAGCGGAATGGCATGCTTCGTTTTGAAGATCGACAGTTGGAGGCGGAGCAAATCGTGGTCAAAGAGGTTTGACCGATGATGGTAGCTGCGTGAGTATCACGTCAGCCTGTAGGGAGGTGAGCGCGTGAGTCACGGTTGACCTGGAGGAGTTGAGACTGACGTGGCAATTGGGGTTAGTGGTTTCTTCTTTGTTTAATTTAAATTAGATTTCAAAATCGTTAACGATGATAATTTGTGCATACGATCTCCGTTTCTCATGAAATTTCTTTTGTTAGGATCGTAATTTAATTTCGGATCTGTTGACGCTGGTTTGGACCAATTTGGAGACTGTCCAATTTTTAGGTTTAAATTGGATTTGATTCCAATTTAAATTCAAAAGGTGAGTGTTTTAACTCACTCACAACTTCTAAAAGTTTTTATGTTTGTTAAATTTATTTTAGATATGAGTAGAAATTTATTTATAACTGTTAGACATGTTTTGTTCATCATATTTGCTAAATCGCGTTATTTAATTTAACTGTTAATTTATTTTATCTATTGAATATTAATTGACAGTTAGAATTTATTTATTTGCATAGGAACTGCTAGTAAACAGTTATAAAATTTATTACTAAATATAAACTGTTAGTTTAATAGTTGATTAAATTTATTTTTGAATATAACCGCCAGTTATTACCTGATATATATTATCAGATATATATTGATATTGAATTATTATTGGACGATGATTGTGATTTGGATGATGGGTGATGTTGATGAATGGATGCTTTATTTTATATCATTAAACTGCAAGTTATCATGCATTTTCCGTTTCATTCGGGATTGTGGTTTGAAATGATATACAACCGCAAAATTTTATTTTTAAATTGCAGATTGAAATGATAAATATCCGTATCACTTGACCACAGGATAGAAAATTATATACAGGCACCGTGGTCTATATATAAATTATTTTAAAGTGATTTCTATGGTTTGGATGGGATACAGTTTGTAAAAAATTTTGATTTTGATATTTTATAAAATATTATTCTTCGATATATATACATATGAAGTTAAAAATTTGTAAATTAAGTTGTGTATAAACCAGTTGAATAAAAATGAAAAATTGAGAAAATGGAATTTGGAAATTTATCTTATATGTTTAAGTTTGGAAATTTTAAGGTATGATATTTATAACTGGGTTTTCCAAGATGAATTAAAAATGAAAATTCTACTATAAAGTAAATTTGAGAAAATATTTAATTGCTAGAAATTGGAGTTTTATTTATGGAATTTATATGAATATTCAAGACTAAATAATATAATATTAATTGTTGAAAGAAGAAAATCCAACTTTAGTTTTGTAATATTAATACTCCAAATGGATATATATATATAGAAATTGAAGGGGTTTTGGAACTTGAAGTGATATTTAAATTATGGTTTAAACTTTAAATAAAGAAATATATTTGAAAAGCCATGGAAATTATTTTTCTTTACAAAGTAACTTTAAAGTTAAACCATTTATTTTACATTCGTTGAATATCCAAACCATTCAAGTTTTAGAAGTTACGGTTTTAAAATTTTGAATTTCGAAATATTATGCTTTGAAAGTATATTTCAAAAATTTGGTTTCCAGATATTTTAAATTTTAAACCAGCATGTTTTTGGAAAAGAATTATATTTGAGATAAAATGATATCATATTGTTTTGGGTTTAAATTGATATCGTATTCATAGTTTTGAAATGGAAAATTTTATTCTGATTTTAAAGTATAAACTATTTTAAATGACCGCGGTGTTATAATAACGATGGGTTGGCAAAGAGACCGGGATCGGATATGGACATACTCTCTGTCGATACCAAAAACCACTTTGACTAACCGTGTACGCGGTGGAGATTCCAGAATGAAGTAGGTTGGTGGTGGCGTTTCTTGCAAGGTAAATACGTGGACCCGACTCCCGTGAGTTGGCATAAGGTGGCTAAAACAGGAGCGATTCTCGGGCCAATGAGGTCATTCCTCTGATCGGACACTCCTCTTCGATATTTTACTTTGACTTTGGATTATTTCAGTGGCCACTTTTACTTTGATTTTTTGGGGAGTTTGTTCGAGGTGGGCGATAGCTGCGGCTATGCGTTTCCATCAGCCCGGATAGCAATTGGTATATCTACCCTGGCATTGCCTTGTTGTGCCGTGTCACCTACCCTAGCGCGCCTTATACGAGTTTTGTTTTGTACCATACCTATGGAGTGCCCTCTGACGACGCCCAGTACGGGGGAGATTACGGTACTGTATAGACTATGAGAATATATTCTGTGTTAAGGGCTATATGGGTAACCCCTTAACGCTATTAAAAAGTAAGTTTATTTTACAATTAGACACTATTATAGTAGCGCAATATACTACATAGTAAATAGTTTAACGGATCCTTAGGAGATGTAAATCCCGAGCATCTCTTGAGTTATTGCACTCATATTTATTTCTGTTAATTTAACTAACATAAGATCTTTTAGTTCTGACTCGAGTGTTTTTGTCTTTTCAAATTCGCTCGGATCAGTCCGAGCGTGTCAGGATTTGAAGATTTAGCTTTGGAGGATGAAGACGAAGATTTGTATTATTATTATTTATACTATTGCACCACACTCACATTGTTCCGCTGCATTGGTATTTATTGGTATGTGAACTCTGATATTAAATTGTATAAAGAATAATGAAAAGTTTTGTAAACAGTTTTATAAACTGTATATTTTATTATTATATTTTATCCTTCCGCTGTGAGATTCTATTTTGTTTATTTCTTCTCTGCTCGTTTTTCTTATTTACCCTATAACAATCCGTCCTTCCGTATGGTTTGAATCGGCACGTGTGTCTGTTTAAATCGTGCGAAAAGGCGGATGTTACACAAGTTCTATATTCCTTCAAGTATTCCTCAAGAAATACAGTAAGTTTAAGCACTTATGCTAGCTGGTGCAAACAAATACGTGGTTTACATGTTCAAATGTTACTAGCAAAATACAATGAGGTTGAGCTCAGAATTAAGAATTAAACTTCTTCTAAACATTTTTGCAAGTTTTAATTATTTTGTTCTATTATTCATATGAAGAAATGTTGATTATCATAGGGTGTACTTACTCTTTGTGGGATGCCTGATGCCCAACTTAAGCATACTGAATTTGGCTAATGATATATGTCTAGAGCATCAAATTCAAACTCAAGAGTCAAGAGCATTGGATTTTTCTTAACTATCAAAAATGCAGGTAAACATTAACCATAAGATTTATTTTATTGTTTTATCTATTAGCAACACTCATCATTTATATTGTTTTATTTACGGTTGTTCAAACATTTGTAATAGTAATATAAGCAAATTGAGTTTTATAAATAGCAAAAGTAGTAGTAATAGTAGTAATAATAATATAATCAAGTTTATTGAGTTTTATAAATAGTAATAATAGTAAATTAACCAAGTTAACCAAGTTTATAAAAATTAACTAAGTTTTGTTAAAATTAAGAAAGTTTTATAAAATTAACTAAGTTTAAGTTAACTAAATATTATAAATAATAATATAACTAACTTAACAAAGTTTTACAAATAATAATGATGATGATGATGAATTAACAAAGTTTATAAAAATTAACTAATATTATAATAATAATATAATAATTAAGTTAATTGAGTTTTAATAATAATAATAAATGAACTAAGTTAACTGAGTTTTATAAATAATAATAATAATAATAATAATAATAATAATAATAATAAATTAACCAAGTTAACTAAATTAATAAAAATTAACTAAGTTTTGTTAAAGTTAAGCAAGTTTCATAAAATTAACTAAGTGTAAGTTAACTAATTTTATAAATAATAATAATATAACTAATTTAACGAAGTTTTATAAATAATAATGATGATGATGAATTAACGAAGTTTATAAAAATTAACTAATATAATGATAATAATATAATAATTAATTAAGTTAACTGAGTTTTAATAATAATAATAATAGTAATAATAAGAAATTAACTAAGTTAACCGAGTTTTATATATAATAATAATAAATTAATTAATTATCTAAGTTCACAAAAATTAAGTTTTGTTAAAATTAAACAAGTTTTATAAAATTAACTAAATTTAAGTTAATTAAAATTTTATAAATAATAATAATATAACTAATTTGACAAAATTTTGTAAAAAATAATAATAATGACGATGATTATGAATTAACTAAGTTCATAAAAATGAAATAAGTTCATAAGAACAAAAACAACAACAACAATAATAAAATTAAGTTAAATCAAGTTTTAATAATAATAATAATAATAAATTAACTAAGTTAATCGATTTTTATAAATAATAATAATTATAATAACAAATTAACTAAGTTAACCAAGTTAATAAAAATTAACTAAGTTTTGTTAAAATTAATTAAACAAGTTTTATAAAATTAACTAAGTTTAAATTAACTAAATTTTATAAATAATAATAATATAATTAATCTAACAAAGTTTTATATATAACTGTAAGATTGGACTTTATTTATTTCATTTCGTTAATATCTTTGATTATTTATATAAAGTTATTTATAGTATGACATGCTTGTATAAAGCTATAGATGTTTGATATCAGATTTAAAGTCCTACGAATTAACATAATTGTTTGACTATATGTTGTGCTTTCGCTTATGCCAGCATTGGATTTCCGAAGAGAGCAAGGTTGGACTTTTATGGTTCTAGCTTTCACTTGTGCATGCAACAAAGAGTTTTGGGTAATCGAGCATTTTGTTAGCACCAGTTTGGTATAACATTTTATTAGTACTTGGTGTGTAAATTTGTATACGAATGGTTATTGTATATGAGTTTGGTAATTTTATCAAAAAATTATTGTACTAGAATGGTTATGGATATTGACGCAGCGGATAATTCAAAACAAACTTCAATCGGTGAAAGTAGCGATCGATGGAATGAAGATACCGAAATGCCCAAATTCGTTGATCCGAAGATACCGAATTCTAGCTATCTCAAACACGTTGATAGCGCACTATACCGTGTTCAAAGATCTACGATTCTTCGTACGTTGATCTAGCGCACTAGATTCCGTGAATCGGCTTCAACAAACGTGGATTCGAGCGCACTCGAATGACGTAAGTGGAGATAGGAGATTACACTCAACTACCAATTGGAGAAGAAAGCTCAAAGCAATCAACAAGAAATTTTATTTCCAAAATCAACCACCAAAAAGTTACAACTCACTCCCTATTTATAGAAGTTTACAACACAGCCCATAAGTCGCGTACGACTCAAGACCTGACCGACTCATCACAAGACTTACGACTCATATTGACTCGGCAGCGACTCAAACACCATGCGACTCAATATATGTCAACAACGACCTAACACCAATATATACAGACTCATATATACACATAACTGAGACAACTCTTAAGTTGGCACCGACTTAACATGAAGCGACTCATCCCCTTTACAACAAACAAAAATGCAAACGTCTTAGGCAAGGTCGTTATGACTTAACTGACTCAAGAAAATACACTACACAGACACATTGCGGCATAACTCCTTAACGACTCAATTAGGGCGACTCATCATGAGTCGTAACTCGTTGACTCGGCACAGTCTCCTTCTGATATCCAGTTAGCTCGGAAGCGACTCATGCTTCCATTGACTCGTGAACGACTCAAGTCCGATACCTCCTCCATTCGACCTATGGTTATCACTTCCCCCTGTAACTCCTTAGGTCGGAAACGACTCAAGCTTTCATTGAGTCGTGGACGACTCATCAAACTACACCACAAACTCATGTTTTCAGGAATTAAAGATTGCACAATTTCTTCTCTGGCCTTAGCTGCATCAGATATCCTATTTGATTATACGATTAATATGCTTTTTTAATTGTTTGAATATGCTGATTATGTGAGCGACTGTTGATTGATATAGTAGAAACAAAATAGACCATCAATAGGAAATAATAGCATGAAAAATTAGTGCAAAATGATCATCAACTTTTAGTAGTGTTTCAAAAACGCTACAGAAATACATATAGTGGCGTTGAGTAAACGCAACCATAAAGTAGGGGTAAAGTTAAAAATTCTATTGGTAGCGCCAAAAAACCTTTTGGTGGCCTCTTTAAAACGCTACAAAAAGATTTATGGTCGCGTTTGAGAAACGCTGCAATAAAAGGATTTATAGTGGCGTTGAAATAAATGCAACTATGTGGGATTTATCACGGCGTTTATCAAAACGCTACCATAAGTTTTGGTAGCGTTTTTTGTGCGCCACCAAAAATAAAATTTCTTGTAGTGAATGGTTCTGATTCTCTAATTACAGATTTATGTAGGGTATTAGTTATTTTTGTTTGGCTACAAAAATCACAATTTTCAAAATCATTTAGTGACATATTAGGGATTATACCTAAGATACTCATGTTCTTTATTATTCGTTTATTAACATGACATAGTAAAGAGTGCCAGATATTAAAATCACACAACATATAAGAAGAAGCAGACATTTTATTGCATTCAACATTCAGTTTAAATATTCCATCAGTTGCATAACCCCTACCCATAAACATACCATTCATAGTGATGGTGTACATATCAGCCCCAATAGTCTGTGTAAATCCGACCTTACTAAGAAGATAACCCGAAACAAGATTCTTTCTCATATCTGGAGTGTGCATCATGTCTTTCAGAATGAGGGCATTTTCAGAGGTAAACTTCTGCTCTACGCTTCCAATCTCAGCAACAATAGTGGTGTGAGAGTCTTACAACAACACATTCTAATGAAAATTTCTTAGTTTTATGCCTAAGATTATTTTTAAAATCTTTCCAACTGGGAGGCAATCTATCACTTAAAAATGCGACTTGAAACTATTCATCTAAGCTCATACCTTCGTAGATGATCTCATAAGCTATTTTCTGAAGCTCATGAGATTGCATCTCTCTTACCTATCATCTGTTATTTGGTATTTGAGGTAGCAGCTAACGGCAAACTTCTTTGCCCCTGCTTCCTCTGTATCGTACTTTTTCTGTAGGGCTTCCCAGATCTCCCTTGCTGTTTTGTCAGATTGTATTAGTCGTAGAGATCGTAGCTGAGTCCATTGAGGATGAAGTTCTTGAACCGATAATCCTGCTTTATACAGATCTGCAACTCCTTTGATTTCTCTTTCCAAGCTTTCAGTAGAGTTGCGTCTTCTTTGTCGGGTCTGTCTAGCAGCTGTGGCTTATCTATTGTTAGGACAGCGGCAACCTTTCTCATCATCAGAAAGAACTCCATCTTTTGTCTCTAGCGCTTGAAATGGAGGCTCTCAAACCTGAAAGGTGCAGCAGAGACCATGAGGACCTGGAATAATGATGCGGGGGCAGCGGCATCCAAATCTGTAGCAGAAGTCATCGGATATGGCGTCGTCTTCAATTTGTTGGAAACGGATGAACTTCAGCTGAGTCATGTACTAGGTCACCGTCTTGAAGCTGTTTCGCCATTTTGCTCGAACGGTGCAAGCGTCCGAACAAACGCCGTCGTCTCTAGGATAAAACAGCCTCACTTTGATTGATTTTGTATGATCGATCCGTCTGCACAAACAAATTCGACTCAGTTGCACTCAAAAAATGCTGCTCGGTTTTTAGAACAAAAGAGTTTCGTGGATAAGAAGAAGAATGGCTTTGCTGAAGAAAAAAAATGTCATTCGTATTTTTTTGGTTTCGTTTAACAATCAATTAGTAATAGGGAGAATACCAGGTCGAACGTTTTACTAAGTCTTGGGGTGACTATTGGCTCAAAAAACGGACCTAAAGTTTAACCGTTTCAAAAATAATAACGGTAAAAATGGGTAAAATTCATCCAAAAATATAACTGCTACAGCACAACAAGCCCCAGCTTGAGCCCGGCCCAGCCCGACTCGGGTCGAATCCTTCGATCGGCGCACACGCGCTTGTGGTGTTCAAGCATGGTCTTCTTCCTCACAAAAGAGCATCATTGGGTGCCCAAAGGGACCAATTTAGCTTCTAAGAATCAAGCATAAATACATGTTCTTTCATATAGTCCTACAACGTGGGACTATTCACATATAGGAGCCATTCTTTCACACTTAGTCAATTTTTTAATAATTCGCTTAAAATTTAAAAACATTTACCAACAATCCTCCACTTGAATTTTTTAAAATATTTTTCGAGCAGTTTCTAAAAGCATAAATTGTGCATAAATAAAGGTGTCTTTCGACTTGGACCTTTGCATAGTGGATAAGATTCAGTTTTTATAAGAGTGACACATAGTCTTGAACTCAATTCCTGACATTGAACCACACAATCTTTCTAGAGTGCAATCAAATAAGCCCGTGCATTTATGGCCATGCACGTCTATCCCAGTTTAGTAAATGCTATAAGAATTTTTTCCAAAATTCCATAAAAATTGCCGTATTTCCACATCCACATAGGTGAGTCTATCAAGAGTACTCCTGAAGGTAGGACCTCCACTCTATATAGAGTATAGATATCATTAAGAGTTTCTATTAACTCATCCTCGAATCACTTCAGGAACTCATGCTTCAAAATACATAAAAATAGCATGTTCAACTCATATCACTTTACAACTTGTTCTTACCCATTGAACCAAGTCCTTAGGATCTTCAGTCATTAGGTCAGCTTACCATTGTGCGTGACTCAATAATATAAGAGCAATAGTCCCATTCTTTTAGAGTGTCTAAGGACTTTCTCTCTGGCTATCCTTTCGTCAAAGGATCGGCCAAATTCTCATCACTGCGTGTGTGATCCACTCTAACATCTCCTGAAGAGAGTATCCCTCTTATAATGCTATGCTTACAACGTATCTATTGTCTCTTACCGTTGTAATAACGGTTCTCTAGTTTTACAATAGCTGTGGTACTATCGCAATGGATCAACATAGCTGGTATTGGTTTTTTCCAGAAAAGAATATCAGCTAGCATATTTATTAAGTAATCAGCTTCTGCACTAGCTGTGGCTAGTGCTATCATATCAGATTCCATAGTGGACTAAGCCAAAATAGTTTGTTTCTTAGATTTTCAAGGAGCAGCTCCATCAGCAATGCTAAATATATAGCCACCGATTGCTTTCGAATCATCAGATAAATTACTCCAGTCTACATCGGTGTATCCTTTAAGGACAGGTAGAAACTTTTTATAATGTAACCAAAAGTTCATAGTTCGTTTTAGGTATCTCATGACCCTTTCGATAAAATGCAAGTGCTCTATACTAGGTCTACTAGTAAATCTGCATAACAATCCCATGACATAGGAAATGTCGGGTCTAGTTAATCAGTGGTATACCGAAGGCTGCCAATAATGCTCACATAATCAGACTGTCTTACACTTTCACCAGTGTTCTTAAATAGTTTTACACTAGGATCATAATGTGTACATGCAGGTTTGTAGTCAAAGTAATTGTATTTCTTTAGTATCTTCTCAATGTAATGAGATTGATCCAAAGAAATTCCCTTTTCTGACCTAATAATCTTAATTCCAAGGATTACACTCGCTTCACCTAGATCTTTCATATCGAAGTTGGCACTTAACAAAGTTTTGACATTGTTTATAGCATGAATGTTTGACCTAAGGATAAGTAAATCATCTACATACACCTATAATAGTGCAAATGTCATTCTTAGATTTATAGTAAATACATTTGTCACTTTCATTAACATTAAAACCATGTGAGATTATTATGTTATCAAATTTCTCATGTCATTGCTTAGGTGCTTGTTTTAAACCATATAATGATTTATCTAACTTGCGTACTTTATGTTTTTGAACATGAATTACAAAGCCTTCAGGTTGGTCCATATAAATTTCCTTTTCTAATTCACCATTTAGAAAAGCAGTTTTAACATCCATTTGGTGTATTATTAAATTATGAATAGATGTTAGTGAAATTAGTACTTGGATAGATGTAATTCTAGTTACAGGTGACAAAGTGTCAAAAAAGTCTACATTTTCTCTTTGCTAAACCCTTTAGCTACTAAACAGGCTTTATATTTATCAGCTGTTCCGTTAGGTTTCAAATTCTTTTTAAGTACCCATTTACAGCCTATAAACTTATAACCAGATGGAAAATCTACTAAGTGCCAAGACTTATTGGATTGCAAAGAATCCATCTCATCATTTATGGCATCTTACCAAAAATCGGCATTTGAAAAAGATAAGGCTTTTTGGAGTTTAAAGAATTCTCCTCTATAGTAAAAGTTCAAAAATATGAACCATAATCTTTTGTAATTCTTGCTCTTTTACTTCTTGTAGGTTCGTTTTCAGAAATTCATTATGTTTAGTTCTAACTGGTGTAGTGTTATTGATGTGCCCCCCCCCCACTATTCTCAATTTAAAAGGAAATCTCATTTCATAAAAATTAGCATCGTTAGAGTCTATTATATTATGGGTATTCAGATCATAAAATCTATATGCTTTTCTGTTAACAGCATAGCCAATAAATACACATTCATATGCTCTACTTGCTAATTTTAGCCTCTTAGGGTCAGGTATACGAACAGTGCTAAACATTCCCAAGTTCTAAAATAGGACATATTCGGTTTATAATTTCTTAAGATTTGAAAACGTGAAATTTTGCTTTTTTGACTTAGGGATCCTATTCAAAACATAACACACAGTCAATAAGATTTCCCCCCACCAATGTGATGATGCACCAGAATTAAGTAAAATAGCAACTACTAATTCAGTTAATGTTCAATTTTTCCTTTCTGCTTTACCATTCATTTCAGGTGAATATGGTGCGGTTCTTTCATGCATCACTCCATGTGAGTTGTAAAAGTCAATAAAAAACTTGATTCATTTTCAGTTCCTCTATCACTACGCAATCTTTTAACTTTCTTGTTAGACTGCTTTTCAATTTCAATTATAAAAGATTTAAACATCTCAAATGCATCGCTTTTATTTTTCATAAGGTACACATAAGTAAAATTAGAGAAATCATCAATGAAAGTGATAAAGTAGCGGTATTCATTTCTAGTCAGAGTGCCATCAATTTCACATATATCAAAATTAATCAAGTCTAAGGGTTCTGATTCTCTAATTACATATTTCTGTGGGGTTTTAGTTATTTTTACTTGACTACAAAAATCACATTTTTCAAAATCTTTTGGTGACATATTAGGGATTATACCTAAGCTACTCATGTTCTTTATTATTCGTTTATTAATATGACATAGTCTAGAGTGCCAGATATTAAAATCACACAACATATAAGAAGATACAGACATTTTATTAAATTCAACATTCAATTTAAACATTCTATCAGTTGCATAACTTCTACCCACAAACATGTCATTCATAATGATGGTGTACATATCAGCCCCAATAGTCTGTGTAAACTCGGCCTTATTAAGAAGATAACCCGAAACAAGATTCTTTCTCATCTCTGGAATGTGCATTACATCTTTCAGAATGAGGGTCTTTCCAGAGGTAAACTTCAGCTCTACGCTTCCAATCCTAGCAACAGTAGTAGTGTGAGAGTCTTCCAACAACACTTTATTGTCCACAGTCTCCGTGTATGTTTTGAACATAGCACGGTCGTAGCAGACACGGTGCGTAGCACCTGTATCTATTCACCAACCCTCTGATCCGCCAACAAGGTGAATCTCATCAGAAATCATAGCTGTAAGAGCCACCTCGGTCAGGTTAGCCTGCGGTGCAGAGCTTGGCCTATTCCGACAGTGCGTGCCATATGACATGTTTTTCCATAATTGTAACAAAGAAACAACTGTCCAAAGTCATTCTTTTAGGTTGGTTTCTATTGACCTCTTTTGGTATCCTTGCGAATTTTGTTTGTTGTGGTTCTGATTAAGCTTGTGGTTCTGATTCTTGAAGCTTTTGGGGCTCGGTTTCAGAACTGCAGCTTTCTTGGTGTTGCCTGAAACAGCAAGCACTTCTGCCTTCATATCTTGTTTGTGAGATTCCTCCTCAATACGTAGACGGGTTGTTGGAATTTCTAATGAAAATTTCTTAGTTTTATGCCTAAGATTATTTTTAAAATCTTTCCAATTGGGAGGCAATTTATCAATTAAAACTGCGACTAGAAACTTTTCATCTAAGCTCATACCTTTAGAGATGATCTCATGAGCTATTTTCTGAAGCTTATGAGACTGCATCTCTACTTACCTGTCATCTGGTATTTGAGGTGGCGGCTGACGGCAAATTTCTTTGCTTTTGCTTCCTCTGTATCATACTTTTTCTATAGCGCTTCCCAGATCTCCCTTGCCTTTTTGTCAGAGTTGTAGTAGTCGTAGAGATTGTCGCTGAGTCCGTTGAGGATGAAGTTCTTGCATGGATAATCATGCTCTGTCTAGATCTGCAACTCCTTCAATTTCTCTGTCCAAGCTTTTAATAGATCTGTATCTACTTCGTCGGGTCTGTCTAGCAGCTGCGGCTTATCTGTTGTTAAGACAACGGTGACCTTTCTCATCGTCGAAAAGAACTCCATCTTTTGTCGTCAGCTCTTGAAATGGAGGCCCTCAGACCTGAAAGGTGCCACAGAGACCATGGGGACCTGGAACAGTGATGCGGGGGCAGCGGCATCATAATCTGCAGTAGAAGTCATCGGATCTGGCGTCGTCTTCAATTTGTTGAAAACGAATGAACTTCAGCTGAGTCGTGTACTATGTCAATGTCTCGAAGACGTTTCGGCGTTCTGCTCAAGGGTGCAAACAGTCAAACAAACATCACCGCCTCTGCGATAAAACAGTCTCTCTTTGATTGATTTTGTATGATCGATCCGTCTGCACAAATGGATTTGACTCAGTTGCACTTTAAAAATACTTCTCGGTTTTTAGAGAAAAAGATTTTCGCAGAGAAGAACAATGGCTTTGCTGAAGAAGAAATAATGTCATTCGTATTTTTTGGTTTCATCTAACAATCAATTAGTAATAGACACGGATCTGAAGTTTTACCGTCTCAAAAAAAATAAGGGCCAGAAAACGGGTAAAAATTTCGTCCAAAACCACAAGTGCTACACCACAACAAGCCCAAGCCCAGGTCGGTCGGTCGGTCGGCGCACGCGTGTGGTGATCAAACATGGTCTCCCTTCTCACAAAGGAGCATCATTGGATGTCCAAAAGGTCCAATTTAACTTCTAAGAATTAAGTATAAATACTTGATTTTTTCATATAGTGGTACAATGTTGGACTATTCACATATAAGAGCCATCCATTTACACTTAGTCAATTTTTAATAATTCGCTTAAAGTTTAAAAAGATTTTCCAACACTCCACGACACAGCAATTTTCAATTCTTTGCCCTTCAGTGTTCATTTTCAATAAGACCTTGTAAAATGAACATAAAATTTATGATTTTGTTGTAAAAAATGAAATTTCATTTCAGTCTTTCTGCGAAAAGATATTTAAGATTTTGTTTGCAAGTGATGGTGATGTTTATAAGATGATGTCAAAGCTTAGTTTTAAGTTAAGAATAATGGACTTTAGTCTATATTGAAAGTTTTAGAGTTCATGGACAAAAATATATCTATAATCTACCCTCGGTTACAGAATTATATAAACCATCCAACAAAAATTAAATCTCCAACAACAGTTATATACAGCATAACCTCTTTCTGAAGTCCTCCCAGTCGCAAAATACTGTTGTTAAGATAATATTTGCTAGTCTTTTAAGTTAAAAGTCAGTTGCGTGCTTAAAAGTGTATTTTTTTTTTTTTTAACATGACATACATGACCCATATGAAACTAGAGCAGGAAAGTTTTAGAAACAAAACCAACAACTTTGCATCAATTCAATAATTCTAATATTACACAAATGTTCCAAACAACTCCCCTTGTATCACTTAATCAATTTAAACAATTCAATCCATCCTTACCTTTTACAATCAGAAACCACCATCAAGTTTGATTTATAGCGTAATATAATACAGAATGCATATATTTTGCAACAAATTAAAAAGGAGATACAGGCTTACTTTCTTGAAGAGATATCACAGTTTCAAATGCACCAACCAAAGCTTTAACCTTGCTCTTCTTAGTTTCCACAAGTTTGCTCGCTGTTTCTTCGATCACATCATTGAAAAGTGATTTATCATCTCTTTTCTTAATCGTCTTTTGATGCTTCAAAACAATTGAATGTATTTCAAAATCTCTTGCCCCGAAACTACCCCTCTTTTTCATAATACTTCTCTTCCTCAATAGACCAATACTGCCTGTTGCATCCTCCTTATTAGCCAACTTTCCAATGTTGAACCAAAGCCTTTTCGCTCCGTTGATGCTATTAGACCGAAGATTAATTACTGTACCCCTTCTAAATTTTAACTTGAACGGTGCATGATTAGCATCCTCTGAGTGGTTGCTTTTACTTCTTGGTACTCTTTTCTTTGAATTCAAAACTACATCCGTTGCAGATGAAGACTCTTCCACCTTAATATTTGAAGCCAAATCAACAACTACTGAATTTGATTTTACGTCTGCAGGTTTCATGAGTTTGTTTTTACCCTTAGCAGAAGAGCTGCGCATAATGCTCATAAACTTTCTTGATATCATGTTAGAAATACTTTCATTTTCAGATGATTTTCTCTTACTGCTTTTAAGCTTACAAATTTGCAGACTTGATGAATCAGCTTCATTAGAAGGTCGCTTTTTTGAAATGCTCTTGAGCTTCTTTAGCTGCAAGGTTGAATCACCATCAAGAGGCAGTGAGTTTTTCTTAATGCTCTTGATTTTTCTCAACTGCGGGACTTGAAATTTCTCAGAAGGCAATGAGTTCTTCTTAATGCTCTTGACTTTTTTCAGCTCGACATTAGGAATCTTCTCTTCAAGATATGCATTTTTCTTAGAGCGCTCGGCTTCTTTCAATGTGTAGCTTGGGGCATGTTTGTTAGATGCAACTATCTTCTTAATGCTTCTTACTTTTCTTAGCTGCATGTTCATAACGCTTCCATGAAATGATGAAGTTCGCTTAATGCTCTTGACTTTTCTTAGCATTCTGCTTGAAGTAGTATTTTCTTCAGTTTTCATTGACTTTATTCCATTTTTCTGGTCCTTCTTCGAACACATGAGCCTTTTGTTTGCTATTTCATTTTGGTCGCCTTGGCTATTTTCTTGGCTCGATTCGTTTCCAATAACTTCTAACGTTGCATCAAAAGTATTTTTTATCTCGATCTCATGTTTTTTTCGAAGACTTAAACTATGTGAAGACTTCTTTTTTGATAAAGACCTTACAATTGGAGCTTTATTTCTCAAAGTGATTGAAGTCTTTCCTTCACCTCTGACATTTTTGATAGATCCAGAGATCTTTTGCTTATGCTTTTGTGGTTGTATTCTAGAAGGTGGCTTTTTTACCAGCGTAGCATTTGGTACGGCAGAAGAAACAATTTTCTTGATCTTGGTTTCAGAATTGTTATCATCTGATTCAAAGCTTTTCTTCACTTGGAAATTTTCATGTTTATCAGACGCATGCAGCTTAGAAACATCTACATGATTAGGAGATTTGGCGTTTTCAAGGATTTTTGCTCGATTTTTTTCTGCTGCTAGAGTTAGCTTCTTTCTTTCTTTTACGAACTTTCTAAAATTCAGACTATTTACCTCTGTTTCGACTTCGTCTTTCTTGCCATGCTTGCAGTGATCATGACATGATGGCATGTGCGGACTGAGATAGCGAGGTTGAATTTTCTCATTGCTTCTTAGAGGAGATGAAGAAATGCTAAGTGAGCGATCATTCTCCATTGGAAATACTGACAACAAATGTATGAAATCCTGAAATAGAAAACATGCATTTCTTCTAAGCACCTTCTTCAGTCAAATTGATTCAGTTTTACAGAAGATAATTTTCCAGTTACATAAAGCATTGTGTACTTTTGATTCGAATGTATCAAGTTGGTAACACATGTTAGAAAATGCTTAATTATAAACATTGAAGATGATGCAACATTTTCAGCTGTCTCTGTACAATGACAACTAATTTTAGTTGGAATGGACTTGTGAATGTACAGAACACTGGTACAAATAAAATAAAATAAAATTAGTACTTAAAAAAAAAGGAAACTAAAAATGAGTGGAGAATAAAATTATACAGATGTAAGATAAATAACATATGAATATTATGTTCATAGTTTTAAGCTTGAACCCTATTATCAAATTGGGGAAATAAGAGATGATGAACAAAATGCAAAATTTCACTAGTTTTTTTGAACTTTAGAATCAACAGGAATATATTGATTCATAAACTACATAAAAGAGAAGGAGATGCGAAATAATTATACACAGATTAGAATTCAACCATGAATTAGTAACTAAAGCCTTTTCAAAATAAATAAATTCATAACTGATAAATTTCCCATCCAACACAAAATAGGTAATAATCTACGAAATCAAATTCATATTTGTGTTTTGATACAAGATCAAAATGACGTTGCTGATAAACTACTCTAGTCTCCAAGCTATATGATTAACAAGTTAATTTACCTTATAGCAGCTCAACCCAACTTCAAAAAGATTGCACCTTTTCAAACAGAAAACGCAGTCACAAAGCTCATCAAAAGAGCATGTCAGAAAATAATTCAACAATGGAGGAGAATAGACCGTATTTATCTATGAATTGATTTAATTTAGGACTTTTGGCAGATCACAATCGAGAACAAATGCTGGTGGCAAGGAAATAAAGGAAAGTGGTTCCCACAAAGCATTGCAGAGAAGTTGTCTAGTTTGGCTGGCAAACTGGGGCTAGACTGTCAAGTGTCAACTACTTCTTCTGATGTTCATACACGTAAAATGAAATAATTATTTAAACTAAAAGTTTGACTAAATTATTAGTAAGATTTTGTCAATGTTGAATCGTGTTAAACAAGTTTAAACCATGGCTGAAGTGGTCTATTTTTTAACCAACAAGCCACCTCCAACTCAAAGGTCTGTAGCCGTCTCTTGCCCATAACAACGTTGGACGCGTACGAGGCTGTTCGACAAAAGAGCAGGCTCTGGACCTCAAAGCGTGGTTATTAATATGGTTTTTGGTTTGCACCAATTAACACAAAAAGAGACTTAATAACGGTTGGTTTTCAGTGCGCGAATTTACAGTGGTTCAACGTGGTTTTTATATCCACTTTCATTACGATTTTTATCCCGGGCTTCGTTTTTTAAGATAGATAAAAAACGAAGATTGGAAAACCATTAATGAGTTTTTTACTAATGCAATAATCAAGAAAAATAGGACAGAATAAAATGATGATAAATTTTATTCTATTTTTTCAATCAAGCTCTTTGTTGAAAATGGATCCACTATTTAGATTAGTTTCGAGTAGATGGACTAACGATGTGTTAGAGTTGAATGGATTTAACCGTTGAATATTTAACAAATGACAAGCATCAATCGACTTTTGGTAGATGGCCAAGGATTGATGACGTGACATGTCTTCCAAACAGTAAAAGTGTGCTACTGAAACATTTAGAAAAGTATCTACTAATACTATTTCTAAAGAACGGCGTACATACTATTTTATACCATTAAATATACGAATCGGACTACGAATTCCTATAACCCTATTTTCCATTTTCTGTTAATACCCCAGGTATTGATTTTGATGACAACAACCACATAAATATTACTACTATCGTATCTTCGAGTTATACAGTCATATCAGATATATTATGAAAACATTTACAGAGATTAACAAGAATACAATGGAAGCAGATGAATTATAGAAGAAGGTTAATCAGAGCAATTGAAGAGCAAAACACAATTAGAGAAGAATGTTGAAGGATAAAGGTGTTTGAAGTGATGAGGAGTTGGTTGAACTTTAGAATATCTTGTTAAAGGTCTCATACCAATTATACTTGAAGATCATCAACCATTAACCTTAACCGAATCACAAAAATCCATAAACATAAGGTAATTTGAAATGCTGAAAATTCGCAACACTTACTAGTGTTGCTGTTCATTTTGCAACACACCTTTGTCGATAAGGGGGTAAGGGGTTGACGACAAGGTACACGTTTTTCAGAATTTCAAATTTTAAATGAAGAGACATTTCCCTCAACCTCTTCACCAAAAGACACGTCTCTTCAACCACTATATAAAAGCCTTTGAAAACGAATTTTAACATCAAGAATTCTCATTTTCTCTTACTCCATCTTCTCCAAACATTTGTTAAAGAAATCCATTGCATACTCTTTCAGTCTCCTTGCAAATTGATATTGTTTCACTTCAATTCTTCACTGATTTGCAAACCACACAATATCAGAGAGTTGTACTTTAATTCACATCATTCTCTCTCTGATTTCACCTTATTCCTCAAAGAATTCAAAGATATATTGCCACTGGAGGTCAATAGGATCATTGTACTGAATCTGCAAGAATCTGTATTAAGGATACGACTACTTGACCTAGTTTGTTGTTAGTAATAAGGAGAAGGTGTTCTTGTAGCCTGTGAAACCAAGAGGGTGTGTCTTATTGCCCGTGAAACCAAGATTGTAAAGGTTTCTTGCCACCCGTGGAAAGCAAACGATTATAGTGGAATTCTACACGATAGAGTGCAGGACTGGATGTAGGATTGGTTAATCCGAACCAGTATAAAAATCCGGGTGTTATTTACATTACTGCATTTTACTTTATTACTTACTTATTCTCTGATTACTTCTTTCTGTTCGCAATTTGAGTAAATATAGTTTTATATTCATAAGTAAGTAGTTAATACATATTTCACCACTTCTAGTGTTTGAATAGCCTTAAGATCCAACATTGTGTTGTAGCCACCCCAGTTTCCAACATTTGGTATCAGAGCATTGGTTTTCAAAAATTCATAACTTGGTTTTTGAAAAGTAAAAATGGCTAATGACACTAGTAATACATTTTTTAACACTTTTGTAGAAGGGCAATCTACCACTAGACCCCCTCTATTTGATGGCAGTAGTTATGCATATTGGGCTTGCAGGATGAAATGTTATTTGCAGTCTAATGGTTTGGATATTTGGAATATTACCCAAATAGAGTACATAGAGCCTTAAACTGAATATTCAAAATGGACACTAGACCAAAAGACACAAGCACTAAATAACTCTAAGGCCATGAACATTTTATTTTGCTCCTTAGATAGAAATGAATTTAATCGAGTGTTTATTTGTAATTCTGCATATGAAATTTGGAGAACACTGCAAGTTACACATGAAGGCACTAGTAAAGTAAAATAAACAAAGATATCTATGCTAACTAACCAATTTGAACTCTTTCAAATGTAACCAAATGAGTCTATTTCTGATATGTATTCTAGATTTCAAGATATAGCACATGCCTTAATATCATTAGGAAAGAAAATTACTGATGAAGACCAAGTCAGAAAGATCTTGAATTCACTTCCTAGTGAATGGGATCAGAAGACCCTGGCAATCGAAGAAGCCAATGATATTAGTACTATGAAAATAGAAGATTTAATTGGTGACCTAATGTCTTATGAAGTAAAGTTGCAGATTAAAAAAAGAATCGGGCAAATGAGAAGAAATCACTAGCACTCAAAGCTATGATCGACAAAGATGAACCTGACGATGATGCTATTGATGATGATATCGAGTTTATGATCAAGAAGTTCAAGAAATTCTTAAAGTATTGAATAACAAAAAAAATTCGAAAAACTAACAACAATTATTCTAGAAATGGAAATGTTGTTAAGTGTTTCGAATGTGATAAACCCAGTCATTTGAAAAGAGACTGTCCCGAACTGAAGAAATCAAAGTCAAACACTTTCAATAAGGAGAGGAAACATACATTCAATGCAAAATGGGATGATTCAGATACATCATCAAGTGATAGTGATTCAGAAATAGAAAATTCCAACATATGCTTCATGGCAAAGGATGACCAGGTATGGAATTTTAATAAAGAAATTACTAATGTTTTGAATGATATGTATCAGGGATATAAAGTACTTAGGAAAGAGTACAACAATAGTTTGGCAGAGATAGATAGATTAAAAATATTTAATGAAAGGTTAACTGAAGAAAAACAATATCTAAAAGATGAAATTGAAAGACTTAGTGGGTATAATGATGAAAAGGATTTGACACTTGGAAGTTTTGAAAAACTAAAAAGTGAAAATGAATCCTTAAAATCAGAAAATCTTTCAATGAAGTCACAGATCACCAATCTGAATGACAAAATAACATCTTTGGACAATGTTATTCTTAACCGTAATAAGGATTTTGACAAAATGAAAACTGATATCGATAAATTTAACAAAGGGAAGGATAATCTAGAAAAATTATTATCTAGATCTAAACACACTAGGAATAAACATGGACTTGGATGCACCCCTAAGGTTAAATCAAAGAAAAATAGTATTCAAAATACTAAGTTTTCTAAGACTACCAAGTTCAAACCAAAACCTAGGAAACTAAAGTTAAAAACTCCAAATAGATTCATTAATTTATGAGTTCCAAAAAGGTTGGATGATACTGAAAAAGAAAAATATATTGATAAATTTATTAATAAAGTTCATTCATCTAATGATTATATTTTGAAAGGACATTCAAACTCTTCTTGGGTTTGGCATCCCAAAACTTAATCTCATGGACCCCAGAATAAAAAGGGTACCGGTGTGCATATTTTATAATTTTCAGGTACCAAACAATGTATATCAGATAGCAGATGCTCGAAGCATATGACAAGAAATCTATTGAACATTGGATAAATATGAAAAGGATTTGTTATTGGCATCGGCAAAGTTAGTAACTCTAAAACTCATCTTATTACCAGATAAGTTTATTTTACGCTTTGAAGTGATTTGGTTTCCCCTCATGTGTTTTATTTATAAGCATTTATCTCTATATACAAACTCCACATATTATCTAGCAGTGATTTAAGTGACTTTTTTTTCATCCTTTTTGTTGATGACAAAGGGGGAGAAAAGGTATAAATATACTAGGCAAAACGATAAGGGGAGTGCATAGAGTTAGGGGGAGTCAAATATAAAAGTATTATATTTTATCTCTCAAATACTTATATGGTTGTTGTCATCAAAAAGGGGGAGATTGTTAATATCCTAGGTATTTATTTTGATGACAACAACCACATAAATATTACTACTAACGTATCTTCGAGTTATGCAGTCATATCAGATATGTTATGGAGACATTTACAGAGATTAACAAGAATACAGTGGAAGCAGATGAATTATAGAAGAAGGTTAATCAGAGCAATTGAAGGACAAAACCCAATTAGAGAAGAATGTTGAAGGATAAAGGTGTTTGAAGTGATGAGGAGTTGGTTGAACCTTAGAATATCTTGTTAAAGATCTCATGGCAATTATACTTGAAGATCATCAACCGTTAACCTCAACCGAATCACAAAAATCCATAAATATAAGGTAATTTGAAATGCTAAAAATTCGCAACACTTATTAGTGTTGCCGTTCATTTTGCAACACACCCTTGTCGACAAGGGGGGTAGGGGGTTGTCGACAAGGTATTCGTTTTTTAGAATTTCAATTTTTAAATAAAGAGACATTTCCCTCCACCTCTTCACCAAAAGACACGTCTCTTCAACCACTATATAAAGGCCTCTGAAAACGAATTTTAACATCAAGAATTCTCATTTTCTCTTACTCCTTCTTCTCCAAACATTTGCAAAAGAAATTCATTGCATACTCTTTCAATCTCCTTACAAATCAATACTGTTTCACTCTAATTCTTCACTGATTTGCAAACCACACAATATCAGAGAGTTGTACTTTAATTCACATCATTCTCTCTCTGATTTCATCCTATTCCTCAAAGAATTCAAAGATATATTGCCATTGAAGGTCAATTGGATCATTGTACCAAATCTGCAAGAATCTGTATTAAAGATATGACTACTTGACATAGTTTGTTGTTAGTGATAAGGAGAAGGTGTTCTTGTAGCCTGTGAAATCAAGAGGGTGTGTCTTGTAGCCCGTGAAACCAAGATTGTAAAGGTGTTCTTGCCACCCGTGGAAAGCAAGCGTTATAGTGGAATTCTGCACGATATAGTACAGGACTGGATGTAGGATTGGTTAATCCGAACCAGTATAAAAATCCGAGTGTTATTTACACTACTGCATTTTACTTTATTACTTACTTATTCTCTGATTACTTCTTTCTGTTTGCAATTTGAGTAAATGCAGTTTTATATTCATAAGTAAGTAGTTAATACACATTTCACCACTTCTAGTGTCTGAATAGCCTTAAGATCCAACATTATGTTGTAGCCACCTTAGTTTCCAATATTTTCCTCCTTGTTTATCGTTGTCATTTGAAGCTAGCTTCGGTAATTCTCAACAATGCGAAAATCAATGAAAGTCACCAAGAATTAAAGTCAAGCGTCTTAACCATTTTGCCGCAACTCGTCTGCTTCTTCTCAGCCATCGCTAAGTTCTCTATCTTGAATTTAACTTAAATCGCGTCCAGAGTTTTAAGTTTTGGTCATTTATCAAAAGACGAGGAACTGGAGGTAGAGTGGTCGTTTATTTCCATGACTTTAACAATTTGGCACGGTGGCAACTTGACGTAAAATTTTGTTTTTCACAGTTGTTTTTTGACGACCGATTCCCATTTGGCTCGACTATAATTTGCCGATTGATATATCAAGAACAAACTCCCTTTGTTCGTATATTTGATCAAATATATGCATTAAATCTCAACTATATTTATATAAAATTAAAAGATGAACGTAAATGCTGATGAAATAATATTAGGCTGATGTTAATAGTAAAGGGATCCACCAAGTTGAGGGTAGATATGCTAACTTAAATAACAATGCTTGGGTCGCCAAATAGTTAGAACGGTAAAAGTTGAAAAGAAAACAAAATTGAAATACATAGTTCAAATAATGACCTATTATTT
The DNA here is from genome assembly GCA_030765085.1 of Allium cepa. NCBI lineage: Eukaryota > Viridiplantae > Streptophyta > Magnoliopsida > Asparagales > Amaryllidaceae > Allium > Allium cepa. The sequence continues at coordinate 897,792,992 of CM060932.1, forward strand.
AATCAATTTATATTAAAGACCTATTTTTTAATTTATTATTTTGTGTTGGAAAATGGCTTACATTGCAGATATTTATATTTATAGTTTCATTAGATCATTGTGGAGATGTTAATTACATTGTTTATTGGTCATAATATTAGGAAAAGAGATAACACTTAAATATGTCTTATCGGAGGAAACGTGCATTGGAACTTGAAGAAGCTAAGAACTATTATGCAAAAATCAATGGAAGCGTATAAGATGCAGCAATTGGCAGAGAGGAAGTAAATGGTAGTAGTTCGCACGAAGATGGATCAAAGTATGGTATGGCGAAGGAAAATGGGTCTATTGAAGAAAGTTCAGATGATGATGGTTCGGATGATGGATCGAGTTCGAATAACTCAAAGGCCGAAGAGGTGCCACCGAAGAACTTACCAAATGTGAATCCCTTCTACTTCAACAACGCCCATTGCTTCCCCATCGGTTAATGCTTCTTCTATACTTAAAAGTTTTAAATCCCATATCACACATAGTATTTGGAACAAGGAAGAGGTAGTTAAACACTTTTTAACGTTATAACTTGTATATATTAGTTATAATTATGTCATAATTTGTGAATTTTTTTATTATAGGGGAGAGGGCCACTCAAATGTATTTGCTAGAATATATTTTACATATATTCTAGGCGTTAGAATATTTCCTGATACTTCCTGCATTTATTCTCTGATATTTCTTGCATTTATTCTCTGATTTGACGATATCTTTATTTGGAGAATATTTTTAGTTACCTTTCTTTTAACAAATCAGTTGATTTGACGATATCTTTATTTTGGGAATATTTATTTAGTTACCTTTGTTTTAGCAAATCAATTGGCTAATTTGTATCATACCTTACTCTTGTAAACCATATATATATATGATTGGAAGTGGAATACAATGGCAAACAAATTGATTTCTAAATAGATTTCTATCATGGTATCAGAGCTATTCTCCTTACCCTAGCCTCGCCTATCTTCTTCTTCGTTCTTCTTCTTCTATCTTTAATTCTTTTCCATGGCAGACTTGTCCAAGTTTCATCCCGCACTCACCCTAAATCTCTTATTCCCATAACATTAGACAATGATCAAGCCATGCATCATTCTTGGGCTATTCTATTTACCAATCTTGCTAGGGTTCATGATCTTTACGGTCACTTGGTTCCACCAACGGAGGAGAAGGCTATGGCTGCCTATGTCTAGGCTTAGTCCGCTGATCCAGCACTTTGGAGACGTTTGGATGTCGTTGTCTTGCAATGGATTTACAGCACCATTGCTTTCGATCTTCTCCTCGCTATTTTCAGACGTAATGACACGGCGGAAGGGCATGAAACCATCTTGAAGCTCTTTTTCAGGACAACAAAGCCTCTCGGGCTAGCCATCTCGAGGAGGACTTTACAAATGCAGCTTTTGAGGCTTTCAACTTGATCGACAATTATTGTAATTATCTACAATCTCTAGCGGATAGGTTGGCTGATGTTGATGCTTCGGTGACAAATGGTTGTCTGGTTTTACATCTCACCGGGTCCTTACTAGAAGCGTATGGTGGTACGGTGGACTATATACAAAATCAAGAGCCTTTGCCATCCTTTGAGAGTTGTCGTTCAAGGTTGAAAATGGCTGAGCGTACTATCATGGCTCGTCAAGCTCGTGAAACTGGTGTTTTTGGAAGTCGGTCCAGTGGTGTTGCCATGGTTGCCACTGATTCATCTGCAAGGAACAAGCGCAAAAACAATAATAAAGGGACGAACAATTTGAAAAACAATGGGAAGAAAAAGGTCTACACAAGTACTAATGGGTCCAGTCCTAGTCAGCCGCCATATCAGCAGCACCAGTGGCAGCCACGTCAGCAGGCCCCACCATCACAGTGGCAGCAGCCTAGTTGGGGAGGGTGGACTATTCCTCCTTGCCTGTTTCCTGCATACTCTTGGTAGCCAAGGCCCAATCCAGCGGCTCAACGTCCCTCCTCTTCTGAGTCAGGCTTACTTGGGTCCAGACCTCAAGCTTTCAATGCAATTGCCCCTCCTGCTCCTAGCTACATGCCCACCGACATTGAGGCCGCTATGCATGCTCTTTCGTTCTCTCAACCAGATGGGAACTACTACATGGATATTAGTGCTACATCTCACATGACGGCGGATGCAGGTATTCTCTGTTCTTATTTCAATTCAAGCAATAAGCATCATAACATTGTTGTTGGTAGTGGTCATTTAATTCCAATTATTGGTCACAGTCGCACTACATTGCCTCCACCTTATCCACCATTCACCCTAAACAATGTGTTACATGCTCCTAGGCTCATTAAAAATCTGGTCTCTGTTTGTAAATTTAACACAGACAATATGGTTTCTATCTCTTTTGACCCTTTTGGTTTCTCTGTTAATGACTTACAGACGTGGAACAGACTAATGAGATGTGATAGCACTGAGGGCTTATATCCACTTTTCTCCAACTCTCAAGCCATTTCTTCCAACAATCATTCTGCTTTTACTGCTTTGCCTTCGAATATTTGGCACAATCGTTTAGGTCATCCTGGCGATGCTACTCTTAAGTCGCTTTGTAGTAAAAAGTTTGTTGATTGTAATAATGTTTGTAAAACTTTTTGTTCTTCTTGGAAAACATTCTAAGCTATCTTTTTATGATTCGGTGTCATATACTTTTCTTCCGTTTGATATTATTCATAGTGATCTTTGGACTTCTCCTATTGTTAGTACTTCAGGCCATTGTTATTATGTTCTTATTCTTGATGACTATAGAAAATTTTTACGGACCTTTCCTATTTCAAAAAAAATCTCAGGTCAAACAACTTTTCTTAGCGTTTCATGCTTTAGTCAGGACACAATTTGAACGTAATATTAAGACTTTTCAGTGTTACAATGGTACGGAATACATTAATGACACTTTTAAGGATTTTTTTTAGCAATATGGCATGCTTTTCCGTCTCTCATATCCTTGTGCATCTCCTCAAATCAGGAAGGCCGAAAAACACATAAAATCCATAAATAATATCATCCGGACTATTCTTGCTCATGCATCTACGCCACTCTCCTTTTGGCATCATGCTCTCTCCATGGCTGCATATCTTTTCAATATCCTTCCTTCCAAGGTATTGAATACCAATCTTCCGCTCAAATTCTCTATCAAAGTGATCCGGATTATTCAGGTTTGCGTGTTTTTGGTTGCTTATGTTTTCCATTATTCCCCTCTTCTACTATTCATAAATTACAAGAAAGGTCGACTCTTTGTGCTTATTTAGGTCCGGCTCCTAATCACCGTGGCTCCAAATGCTATGACATGTCTAGTGGTAAAATCATAATTTGTCCTCACGTTCGTTTTGTTGAAACAAAATTTCCATTCTCCAAAATCCACAAGACAAAAGCTTCGAATTATGATTTTTTTGAATGACAATATTAATCCTCAATTAATACATCATTTATCTCAAAATAACACACCACAAAATATGTAGCTTGACCCAACAATGCAGCCCAACGACTCGTCCTCTCTTCCTCAATCTGGGCCACAGTCTCACACAGGCCCAAATTCGGCACCTTCCACTGCTGCCCACACTCGGTCCTTTATTTCCTCCTCTGACCCATCCTCTCTTCCCCACAGTCCAACCCCGTCTATGACCTCCCCACTTTGACCATTCCTCACACCACCCCAATGCCTCTCAACCCCATTTCAACCCGCATGACCACTCGTGCATCAAATGACATTTTTAAACCCAACCCTAAATACTCTTCTAATTACTATACTACCACCACTACAGATATTTCTCGTGTTTCAAAAAATCCTGTTAATGCACTTAGTGACCATAATTGGAAAAGTGCAATGTTGGATGAATTTAATGCTTTAATTGACAATAAGACTTGGGAATTAGTGCCTGGGCCGCCTGATGTTAATGTTATTCGGTCTATGTGGATTTTTCGTCATAAATATAAATCTGATGGCTTTTTTTAGCGTTATAAAGCTCGCCTTGTAGGTAATGGTAATACATGGCAACAGGGCATTGATTGTGATGAAACGTTTATCCCATGGTTAAAACGGTCACCATTAGAGCGGTTCTCAGCATTGCTCTTTCTAAATCTTGGCCCATTCATACAATGGATGTCAAGAATGCTTTCTTGCATGGTCGTCTCAATGAAGCAGTTTATATGCATCAACCCATGAGTTTTCGTAACAAAAATTATCTGAATCATGATTGCATGTTGAAGAAATCTTTGTACGGATTAAAACAGGCTCCTCGAGCTTGGTACCAAAGATTTGCTGATTTTGTTACTACCATTGGGTTCTCCCATAGTACATCAGATCACTCTTTATTCATCTAAAAGAATGGTTTTGATATTGCTTTTATTTTGTTATATGTGGATGACATTATACTTACGGCTTCTTCTGATCATCTTCGTAAGTATATTATGACTCTCTTAGCTTTTGAATTTGCTATAAAGGATCTAGGTCCTTTGAGTTTCTTTTTGGGTATTGCTGTCACTCGTCATGCCCATGGTCTTTTCTTATCTCAGACATAGTATGCTGCAAAAATTATTGAACGTGTCGGAATGTCTAACTTCAGTTCATGTCCTACTCCTGTTGACACTAAGTCCAAACTAAGTGCCACCGTAGACACTCCTTATGATGATCCGACTAAGTATCATAGTCTTGCAGGTGCTCTTCAGTATCTTATATTCACTCGACTAGACATTTCCTATGCCGTGCAACAGATCTGCCTTCATATGCATGCCCCGACTAATGAGCATATGAAAGCTCTTAAGCGTATCATACGCTATCTCTAGCGTACCCTTTCTTTTGGTCTCCACTTGTACAAATCCAATTATAATCGTATTATCTCATATACAGATGCAGATTGGGGTGGTTGTCCTGACACCCGTCGTTCTACCTCTGGTTATTGTGTATTCCTTGGAGATAATTTGATTTCTTGGTCTTTGAAATGGCAACCTACTCTTTCCCGTAGTAGTGCTAAGGCGGAGTACAAGGGTGTTGCTAATGTTATTTCTGATTCATGCTGGATCAGAAATTTGCTTCTAGAGTTGCATTGTCCTGTTCAAAAGGCTACTCTAGTTTATTATGATAGTGTGTGTTCTTCATGTACCATCCCGTTACCAAATTGCCGATATTTTTACGAAAGGGATTCCACGCATATTATTTAATGATTTTAGGGACAGTCTAAGCATACAAGAACCTCCCGCTTCAACTGAGAGGGTATGCTAGAATATATTTTACATATATTCTAGGCGTTGGAATATTTCTTGATATTTTATGCATTTATTCTCTGATATTTCCTGAATTTATTCTCTTATTTGACGATATCTTTATTTGAGAAATATTTATTTAGTTACCTTTCTTTTAGCAAATCATTTGATTTGACGATATCTTTATTTGGAAAGTATTTATTTAGTTACCTTTGTGTTAGCAAATTAATTGGCTAATTTGTAGCCTATCTAAACTCCTGTAAACCATATATATGACTGAAAGTGGAATACAATGGCAAGAAAATTGATTTCTAAATAGATTTCTATCAGTATTGCACATTGAAGAAAGCTAAATGAGTGGAAGTTAGAGGATTTGCTAACTCATGTTGTTGAAATAGTAAAAAATTCTAGTTTGTATGATATGGCTATATATACATATAAATATATATATTATGTTACTATTTCAGCTTACATCGAGGCATGACATCCAGAGATAATTCTTTTCATATGCCATTCAGAGAGTTGACAATTACAATGTATGATGTTGCTCAAATCATGAAAGTTCCAGTTGTTGGACATTCTATTTATAGGGAAGATGATGATTGGGATGCAAATGACCTTTTAGTAGAATATCTCAACGTTACAAACAAAGTTGCGAAGGAAGAATTAAAAATTCTTACTTTGTGAAGCTTAATTTTCTATTGGAAAGATGCAATGAAACAACAAAGAAAGAAGAAATGACCGAGAATGGTAATGAAATCATTGCCTATGCATGCCTACTCTATTTGAAGGGACGTACGTTGTTTTGTGATATAAGTTTGGTTTGAAAGTTTCATATAACTATTTAAAATGTTTTCCAGATGTTTGTAGTTTGAGTGAGCAAGCTTAAGGAAAAGGGGTATTAACTTTTTTTGTATCGCCAACTTGGTTTGGCTCCACAACGCGATGTTAGACGGATGGTTGGATATTTGATGTTACTTATGGTATGTGTATTATTATTTTTTTGTTTCTTATTTGGACAATGTTAGCTTACAAAAACTATTTTTAGGCATGGATTTATGTCCACTTCCCTATGATTCCTAACGCCATTCCTTGCAAAAAATACGATAACACTACGCTTAGAATGTGTCGGCGGGAACCTAAGATTCAGTCTAGTGATACGATATTTGGTATAATTCGACTTAGGGAACAACTAAATGATTTAACTGCTCAAGATGTAAGTTTTAATTGTTGTAGGATCTTAAAGAAAAAGGTGATATTCAATATCTTACATTGTTTTCCAATTTGTTTGTATATTTGGATCGTTATCATAATATTAGATCTCATTACCCATTACTTGAAGTTGCATTCTACAATAGTGTTATATTATATTTTGACATTGTTGAACCATATTATCTCAATAGAGTTTTAAGGCAATCTGAAATTTGTCAACGAATTCAAAAAAATCCAATGGAGCCTAAATATGTCGTAGAAGAATGACTTATCGGGTTGAATATGATAACGAGTTTTGGTGGTCAGAAAATTGGATGGACCATTTATCTATTTTTCTTGTAAAATGATAAAGATTGGCTAATGATAAAGCAGCCGACTTTCTGAAGAAGAGTTTAACTGGTTGTCGTCTAAAAGAAGTTATGAGTTTGTTGAATGCACAACGACAAGCTGCAAACGTTTTGGAAGAAGTCTTGAATGAACCGGATAAAAGGGAGAAACGTAAGCTGGGGATTCATGACGCGAAAGGATGAAGAATATTGTGAAGTTTGAATGTATTTTGTCTAACTATTTTTTATTTTCTTCAATGTGTATGAAATCTATTGTATTTTGTATGGTACATGGAACACGAATGGTGTATGAAACATTATGGTATTTTGTTAGTGTTATCTACTTTGAATTTTTATTACTTTGTGTATTAATTTGGTTTTTTTATTACTTTGGTTTTAATTTGGTCTATTTATGTGCTCATATGGTGTGCTGATTCTATCATTGTTGAATGAATCACTGATTATGAAAATAACAACTATTAATACTTATATGTCCTGAGGTTGGGTGTTCTTTGCTCATGATGAAGGATTCAGTTTGTGTCTAAAGCGTATATGTTTTCTGTGATTGTTGATAGAATTGCAGAAGAATTACATTTGTATGATTTAGATGAGAAACAACTGTATGATTTGGTTTGGTTCAATCTGCATGATGTCTGAAGTGTATTATTTGTATGATTCAGTTTAGTTCAATCTACATGTGATAATCAGAATCAGATGTATGATTAAGATGAGAAACAGATATGGGCATTTGATTGGTTGGTGAGAGTATATTAGTGGTGGGTGAGGGAACCATATTAATAATTAGGGAGTACTGGTCGGCTGTATATGGTTGTGGCGTTGTATAGCACGTTGGATGATATATAGCCGTGGAGTTTGACCAATGTACTGGTCGGTAATATATGGACGTGGTGTTCTACTGTAAGCACGATGATATATAGTCGTGCAATAAGCAGTCATGTAATTTTACCAATGAACAGATCGGAAGTATACGATCTTTGATTTTCATTGCAGGCATGATGATACAAAGCCATGTTATTTGACTAACCTACTAGGCGATCGTATACAATACCGCATAGCTATATAACACCATAACTTTGTGTAAGTTTTCGATGAAATTTGATGGCCAAAATTTGAAATCTTACTGGGTAGCCAAGATTAAAACCGTATGGTAATATGAGATCAACCATTCCCTTTCTTCAACGATGTTATGTTGTTATACATACTGTTATTTTAAGCAAAGTGTATAATAGAACGTTCGATGGTGATACATCATTGTTTTATATTTTAGTTGGCATGACACCACCGTAACCATTTATAACTCAAGTATTGTCTATAGCCGTGCATTTATAAATAACTGCTTATTTCTCATATTGAATAGTATTAAATAGCCGAATGAACTGTAAATTGTTTTTTAACATTACATAGCAATGATCAAATCCAAACATTTCAAATTTTATAACTACTCAGATATAAGAACAATAAACCAAACATTATAAAACCAAATAGTAATGAAAAACTCAAAAATAGTAATATTCTTATTCCCAGAAACACTAAGCGTTCATTACACCGACATAGTTTCATTACAAAACTGTCAAATTGTACTCTCATCACTTGTTTAGAAACAAAAAAGTGAAATATAAATTTCAAATATAAGCGTCCTTGGTTGCCAAATCTACGGTTTTAGTTGGAGAATTCTACATGTTAGTCAACATAAAATTCACTCCATAGTTTTGCTTTTGAAGATGCAAATCGACACCAAAAACTAGCGACATGGAGAATTGGCGCTTCATCTTTCAGAGTTACTTTGACAAAATGGTAATCAAGAATATGAGCAAAACAAAGAAATTGATGTTCCTCCACTACACTTGGAGCAATCTGATTGGGATGGTATGTCAAACACCAATGGTTAGATACGCAAACCACTACTCGATTGAGTGCATCAGCAATTAAATACCCAGTTTCAAGCATATTCATCCAGTTGTTTTTAAAACTGGGACTATTATAACAATCAATAGAATCTTTTAATTATTCACAAAGGGAAATATAAAATGCTAACAAATAATTTCCAGTGCTTGTTTTATTCTTCTAACAAAGCTTTCCTTGCTTTTATCTAGCGTGAATTCAATTTTTTGACTTATTCAGCAAAATACCTAAATCCTAATTACCATCACCGACAACATCTTCAACATTAAAAATGTATGGATATAGAAAATTTGGTACAAAAGCTAAAAAATTAAATTCATAACCTAGAGGTTCCTTATCACTTGAATAAAAGTTCACTTTTAGTTTTTTTTTTCACATTGGTTATAACTTTGTATTCACACTAGATTACGAAAGTATTTTATCGCATGTTTTTGCATCTTAAGGCTGAAAGATCACACTTTATAGAATTTATTTGTTTTTTCTGTTTTGTAGGTTAGTTTGTTTTTGCTGTCGGTCGGTCTTCCTTTAGGATTGACTAGTTTAGGCTCTAATAGTGATGTTGCTTACGGTAATGCTATCACTTTTAACTTGATTAGCATGAAATTATTTTCCTCAATAGTGGCATAATCGAATAACTTTTTGAAGTATTGAAATTCAGTTGTATAAAGTAATTGCATTGAATTTTCATCTTGTGGAGTGTAATAAATTTTCTCCAGTGTTCATCTACTACTTCAAGAGGAATAACATGGCCATCAATGTAATATTGATACAACTCATGAGCACAAGGAATGTCATACACTACTCGGTTTAAACGATCACATGATGAATGATCAATAGCGATTCAATTCCTGCTCGCTAATTCTTTGACAATCAAATCCAATGCAACAATGGAAGACCTAAATTGAAATTCTTAGGTGTATTTTCCGAACTTCTCCTTAATTTCTTTCAAAAGTAGCTTTTATTTCGGTATGTTGTAAACACGGCATATTATCCTTTTTAGACAAAACTATGGAAAATGTGGCTTTCGATGTACAAATGTTTTTTCAACTGCGTACTCCGCTCTAATTGTTGTTCTATTGTCAGGATGTTTGATTTTATTTATCCGTGCATATGCAACATACGCTTTATGTGGCAAATAATGTTTTTCAAGATACTTAAGTCTTTGTGGGTAATCTATCTAATCTTTCTTGAGATCCGTTACACATTCCTAGAATTCTTCTTCGAATGGTGCATGAATAACTTTTTTCCAACTTTGTAAAAACAATTCAAATCAATGGTTTGAAACTTTGGCTTGCATATAACAATCACATTATTCCATATATGTTAAAGACACATCAGTAATCTTGCTTCTAAAAAAACCTTTCTAATTTTATTTATCAACCTCAATTGACTGACAATAGCTTTTACCTTGGGTAGGTAAAAATGTCTTAGTTTCCAAATTGCCCGTTTATAATTATCTTCTTTCTCATTTGCTAAAAAAGTGTGTGTGATGCTAAAAGTTTTCCAATAGATGTCATCCTAACCATTTCAAGTAATTTTATACTATAATGGTTTGTTTTATATGTACAATCAAGACGCAATATAGATGGGAAACACTTACAAAAGACGGATGATTTAGAATGAGACCACATCTAATCTATCAAATGATCATTTGTCGTTTCAAACCTATGAAAATAAATATAATGCTTTTTGACTAGCAGTTTCAATAGTTGTTGCAAAGCAGATCTACATTTCATAGCAAAAGTTGCATTTTATATTTGACATTGTAAATAGTTTTCAACGTCAATGTATTCTCCGAAAATGTTTACTTTATAGTAGTCAGAAATTTTCTTGTTCTCACACCAACAATGGTCATATCTGCTAATATTTTTTGCTCATCATTAATCAACCTTGCAACATAAGGGTGTCCCTCCAATGAACTATGAAGTTCATGATTGTGCATGCCATTATGTACATCTACCTTTTAATTGTTGTCATCTAGATACACACTTTTGAGAAAGTACGAGCAATCGTATATTTTTATCGCACTTAATCTATATCATTCAACATTGTTGTCAATTTTCCTTTTCTTTGAAATGTGACTTTGGAAGATTCATCTTCGTTTGAAATCCAATTGCAATCTAGGTTTCTTCCATGGACCTAGTTTATCAAATTTGACAATAACAATGACACTCATTTTTTTCCTTGAATTTTGCAACATCACACTAAGTCATTTCGAATATCAAACACCTAAAATTACAATAAAAATAGTACCAAAACTTTGGTATCCATGAGAATTGATTTAATGTTAACAAAAAATTACTTTATCGGTTATAAAATGCTCTATCGCATCAACATGTACTACTTTAGATTGATTTGAGTGGATGTCATCAGCATTTGAATCATTTTCATATTCCATTGCTTTCTTATTACTCATGTGCAATGACCCTAATTTTTTAATTAATAAAATCAATTAAAAGTCCAAGGCGGGCTAAATAAGAGAAATAAAGGGAAATAAATTAATAGAAAAGGGGTATGAGGGCCCAAACCCAAATTATTGTCGGACAATAAACATTACTCTTTTCTATTCATTCATTTCATATTAGTCAAAAATAAAAAATAAAAATAAAACGCTAGGGAAGAACTCTAATGGAAGCTTAAAGAGACCAAACAGAGAGGAAGATAAGGGAAACACAAGCAAAAAAAGGATTTAGAGGACTACAACAAGACGTCTTACAAGATCTAGTCGAGTAATACTTAACCTATCTACGCCAATCTTCCATATTGGGGAAGGATGGATAAACCTGGGATGTTTAGACATGTTTCCCCTACTTTAATGATTTCGAAAGTTAATGAAAATTTTATATCATGTTGTAATCTTGGTTTTAGATATGGGGTTTTAATTTGAGAAGTTTCTTATGTTATAAAATGATTTTATTTGATTTATTGAAGGAGCGTAACAAGAAAATAAATGAGAAAAGCACCCTTAAAAGTCCAAATAAAAATTAAGTGTGTTGGAACAACTGTTCACAAATTTTGTACAAATTTATCATAATTTTATATATGGAAAAATATACCAAAATGACTAAGTACTGCACTGAGGCAAAGGGTGAACCGCTAGTGCATGAAAATGAACCTATAGGGAGAAATATATTAAAAGGTGTTGGGAAAAAGAGAAACAAGATCCAAATCATTGGCTGAAAAGAAAGAAAAAAGACAATTCAAATAATAGAAAGTAAAGTAGGGATGAATAAGGTAATGAACGTTTAAAGACATTGTCAGATAAGTCAGACTTTTTCTTGTTTGGAGCCGAGGCAACAATCTAACAAGTTGTAAGGGAACTGCTCATACGAGGGATATAGTAGAGATTAGCCGAAGGGATCCAGGAGCTTTCAGAGGAAAGCAAGTTTCCGCTATAAAAATGTAGAAAACATTATGTGCCGCAGTTTGTAAGAATTTTCTTGTAAAGAGTGAACTGCGCACCTAGATTGGGGCAGGGAAGTACCGCAGCAAGGAAGGGTGAGAATGAGACTAAATGGAAAGGAAATTCGATAGGATTCGACGTGGGTTTAGGGATAGGAAAGGAGGAAACTTCTGCACTAGAGGTAAGGATGGAAGGGCAATTGACGTCGAGGTAGGGACGCTCACTTAAATGCACATCTTAAGAAGGTAACGAGAGGCATTCAACTTCCAGAGACTGCGGTCAGTGATTCCAAGCAGTTTCCAATAAAACAATTGTTTAAAACGGTGGGTGGCAGTTAGATATTTGTCTAGAGTCTAAGAAAATAAATGGAATTTGCGGGTGGTTATTTCATAGTGGTACAAAATTTTAAGTTAAGAAATATAGAAAGACTACATGTGGTTGTTTCTTTATGGTCTAAGGCGTAGCTAAAAAATAATTGAATACTGTGGGTGGTTGGGAGTACGTAGTTTGAACTAATGAATTAATATAAAAGAATACTGCAGGGGGATGATTCTGTGTAATCTAAATCTAGAGAACAAATTGGAAAAATGGTACCGCAGAGGGAGGTGATTCAAAGCAGTATCAGTTAAAACAAAACCTAAAATGGAAAGTCAAGTGGGGACGGTGCCGGTGCAACTGTAGCAGATAGGAAAAGTAGATCAAAGATTAATCTAAAATGAGAACTAGGTGGGGAATGCACCGGGAACACAGTGGTAATTGGGGTCCGCATAAGAAGGTATAAGGTGCATTAGTAAATAAGAACTACTTACGTAACATCTATGGCTATATCACTTATGATGGATGAATAATGAAGGGAAAATCCATTTTGTGCAGTGTCGTTTGGTCTCACTAAATGAATAATTTGAAGTAAGTATTATTCACACTAAACTTTATGTCCGACCTATGTTTTTATTGTTTATTTCCTATAAACTAATGAGTGCTCAATTGAGTAGGCAGAGTTTATAGGATCAAACATGTGTAAATAAGGACCGCGGTACGAGGACAAAAGATGGAGTGGGAGGCTTGGTGCTAATAAAGATTTTATTTTTTCGTTGAATTAAGAAGTGCGGGCCACATCTTCATATGATGACCCTACTCTTTCTATGTTATTATCTGTTATATTTGACCCCTATGTGGGCATGTTTATCTGTTTAATTATGAATGAAGTATATGTAAAGAATGTTAAATAAATTTTTTAGTGTAATAAAAATATTTAGCTGCTCTGTCTACTTATCTGTGTTAATTAATAAGTTGAACTCACCTTCGTTGCTAGAAGATAATTCTGGTGATGACTGCAACATCATCTCATTCGTCTTTGAGTCTCCAGTGGGGGATATTATAATTTGGTATCGAAGCATATGTTAGGGACATTTAAGTAAAACAGAGAAAAGAATCGATAAGTGATGTGCACACAAATGTGCATATTTTTACATCCATGTTTAATCTATTTTTATTTAAATAAATGAGCATATAGGGTATTTTAACATGTTTAAACCAAAATTCCAAATATCATCAAATCATCATTTATTCATCTTATAAAGAGGCAAAATGATCATTTTTATATGTGAACTAATTTGAGAAAATTAACTTGCATATTTTTATGTTATTTTGTAGGAATTTGGATGGAATTTAGAAGAGGCTTCATGTATTCATGCATGCATAAGAGTTAGAAGAAATGAAGATGGAAATAAATCGACTCATACAATATAGAGGACCCCACCACCCACTTACCATGATCTACAATTAGAAGAAAATGCACATGCTGGTAGAGGTTAAAAGAGCATGCACATTTAATGGATGATTAATTATTTACTAATGACAACTTGTTTGCCACACTTCCTAGAAGGGTATTTTGGGTAGCCCCCTAAAATATGCATTAGGGTTTTAGGCTTGTATAAATACCCCTAATGCTCATGCAATGAAGCTCATAGCACCACCTTGTAGTTAGTTTAGTGGTAGCCACAAAAATAAACATAAACTCTCTTTCTCTTTTTAATGGCTTCTTAGTCTTTTCTTCGTGTAATTTTCTTATATGCAATTTTAATTCATGCACTCTCGATTCATGTTCTTTTCTTGTTTATTTCTTCTTATGTTTGTAGCTTAGTTTTATTTTTATGCAAGTAGTTTAGCTCTATTTTTATTTTAATTATCTTGCATTTTTCTCTTGTTTTTGTTTCACGTTGCAATCTACATTTGTTGCAGTGATAATATATATGAGAAGCTAAACCCCTTCAATTTAAGGGGAACGAATCTCTCTTAATCATGTAGATTCAACATAGTGACTCCATTTCATCTATTTTTGTGTTTAATGGAATTTTTGGATGTGGTAAATTTTTTTGTTTAACTTTAACTTTGATAGCCTATATTGTTGACACCAAATATGCTATGCTTAAACGATCATAACCAACAAATTACGTCTTCATTTACATATAACTATAGCAATAAGGTGGATTTTAGAATAAAAAATTAATGGTCTACATTACTAATCAATAGTAAATAAATCATGCTTAGAATAATTTTATGTTTAATTTCATTGTCATTTTCATGAGAGTTAAGAAATAGTTTAGTAAATGTAGAGAGATCATAATTTCACTATGTTGATTTACTTGATCATGAGAAGAAAATTATCTCTAAATTGCTTTCCACTCACATATTTTTTATTCACTTTTGCTTATGGTTAGTTTTTACATTTTCTCCAACAATAAACAATTTTCAAACTCGTTGGTTAATTTGATCGAGTATAATTTTATATATCATTTCAATTCCCTATGGATCGAATCGTACTCGCCACGTACTAAAATTCTACATTGTGCGCCTACAATTATTTTTAACATAATTTTTAACAGCGGTTTTCTAACACGATAGGAAATTCTACCGTTAATCAATAATAAGAGTAGTTCCCTTTGATGCTGGAAACCCATTTCCAATGTTATTCTGCTAGTTTAATGTAATTCTCTTTCGATTTCTACAAACTCTTGAACCGGGAAATTTGTTCTTAAGCAACTTCATCATTTGGACTTCGAAACAAGCTATTATTGATGCAAATCAACTATAGAATCACAAAGCTGACCACAAGACGAACCGAAGCAGAGAGTTTGAGGCAGCCAATTTGGCTAACTTACGAGATGGTACCGACCCTTACCCGTGAAGTCGTACCGACTCATAACATTTGACGATTTAGTGACTTGACACCCCAATTTCATAAAGAACTAGTCTATATTAAGGAGAATTGCTTGAAGATCTTTTATGCGAGATTTAAGGCTCCCTACCTTGAGGGTTGTGACTCATTTTTTAGGATCTTTTGGGCTCCAATTCCACTCTACTCTATATTCTTGTAATTCTAAAAATCTAAGCGTCGGAGTTGTACCAACCCTTAAGAACTTCTGCCCCCAAGCAAAAGTTAAGCAATAAAATCATTAAATGGATATAGGTTGGAGTGTGCCAAATAACTATAAACCTTTATGTGTTCATTCCTTACTCGTTTTAATTTGTTTTCTTCACTTTTTATTCTCTTCTACTATCTATTGGGAGTTTGTGTCATTATTGGTTCAAACATTTTAGTGTTTTCACCGAGAAACCCTTAAGCTTGATGATTTAAGAGTTGAAAAGTATTCTAAATGGCTAGATAATCAATTAAAAGGATACTGCTAGAGGAAATTAACCAGCGAGTAGCCAATAGGTGTCTTCAAGAGCTATCCCTTCATTTATATGCATGAAATGCGATGAGGTGAAACTATGATGAACCGATTGCTGGGAAGGATGTTGGCTCGCCAAGAAGAGTTGATGGAGAACTTCTTCAGGAGGATGTGACCGATGGGAACAACTAGAGTTGTAGCAGATCAGAATCAGAGACCGAAAGTCGGAGCACGGTAGATGGGGTTAGAGTAGAACGACCGAGAGGAAACCCTAACTCAGACATACGGGTCGGTACCAACCCTTGAGGGTTTGAGGCCATGGGTCATCCTAACCTAGGAAGGATGACGTAGAGTTTTTAGCTGAAACAGAGCGTTTGAATGTGGATCAGAACACAGAACCACCATACGAGTATGTACTAGAATTCCCTCGTAGAGGCTTGGGGCAGGCTGAGAATGCTAACCTTAGAATTCCTTTGAACAACGACGACAGACTTGCTGAGATGGTGAGGTGAGTTATGAGGGGTGGATTGCCAATCAGAGCATGGAAGTTGTGAACAGGAGTCCATTCACCTTGAATATTCGATTCGTTATGAATCCAGCCAATTTCAATTTACCAACATTGGAAATGTATAATGGGAAGGTGGATCCATTAGTTCATTTGATGAGGTACATCCAGCACATGAAACTGTTGAGTGAATCTGAAGAGGTATTGGGATTGTGTTTCCCTCTATATTTGATAGGTTTGGCAACATAATGGTTTAGACAGCTGGAGAGCGGTTCCATTAGCATGCGGGCAGAGTTAGTGAATAGATTTGTAAAGCAGTTTCAGGTCCATATTTCATGACCTAAGAATGTGATAACACTTGCAAGTATGAAGTAGAGGGCGGGAGAGGCCCTCAAAAGTTTTATAATAAGATTTAATGCGGCGGCTACCGCGGTTAATAAAATAAACCCTTTAATGTTTTTGATGGCGGCAGTTTCGAGAATAGGAACTAAGATGGATTTCAAGATTTCACTGGAATGGGATCCTCCAAGGGATCTTGTAGAGTTTTATCATGAATCTGAAAGGTTTCTGAGCCAAGAGGACACTAAAGTCGATGAGGAAGAGGTTAATGCTCTAGATGGCGGAGGATCACTTAGAGCATGATCTAGCAAGGATAAAGGAATGCAAAAGATGGATGACAGCTTTGACGGATCAAAGCAAGAGAGGAGGAAATCAAAATTTTCTTCTTACTTGGACTAAATGAAACCTAGAAGTGGATATATCTAGATACTAAGGGACAGATCCTACGTCGAAAGCCGATGAGAAGACAGCTCGCGGAGCACGAAAGGGCATCTAGAAAATACTGCATATTCCAGCACTGGATAGACATAACACAAATGATTGCAGGTACCTACGAAATTTAATCGAGGAATGGGCTTGAGATAACCGGTTAAAGCAATATATAAGGAATCGAACAGTGGCAGTGGGATAGAGAAACCATCGACCGCAGCGAATGGAAATTTCCCTAGATTAAGGTCAAGGATAGTCATCTCTTGATCGGGATGGCAAGGAATCGGGTTTGGTCTCACACTCTATTTCCCCTTTTCAGTCGGCCATGCAATAATACAGTTTAGACACTTAATCATGTATAGAATCCCGAATGGTCCTAATCACGTTGTCGACTGGATGTTGGACCGTAATGCCCGACGAGGCACTTACCTCTATTTTAGATTTGTGTTGTTTTTTAAATTCAAAGTTGATTATTGCCATCCATATTGAATGTGATGACTGATAATGATCACTCTAAAGTCCCATCCAAAGATACATAGCTGATATGGAAGGTGCAATTCCCCTCATCGGAGAGCGGGCGAATAGACTTGTACGATACTAATCGCTATAATGTCCTGACTGGATAATCGGAACCAAAGTGTAAGAAGTAAGTCCCTTCACCGGAGCATGAGAAGACGGGCTTATTGTTATTGAGTCCCCTCGATAGAGAGTGAGCAGAGTGGGCTCAATAAGTGTCCAGAGAGACTTTGATCGCATTAAGTCCCGACCGAAGAATCAGTATCGGATAGCATAAAGTAAGTCACTTCGTCGAAGAGCAACTAGATGGGCTTGCTTGTCGTCGAGTCCCCTTAACGAAGCACGAGTGAATTAGGCCTGACAAGGGTTGGGAAAGACCAGGGATTTGATGATCACACCCGATTGGCTATGCATTTGACTTTCGGTCTCGAACCACCATGGATTTGATTATTGGTCTTGAACAACCATGGATTTGATTACCAGCCTTCAATGGCCATAACCTCAACTAACGATCTAGAGAGATTGCATATTCAGCTATCAACCCTAAATGACCATGAACTTAATAAACAATCCGAAAAGATCACACATTAAGTTAACTATAAAACGATCTAAAAAGATTGCACAATGGAAACTGGACATTAAATGAATTGGAGAAATGCTGCATAAAACCGAATCTGAAACGATCCGAAGAGATCAAATTGCTGAACATATACTGATTTGATATAAAGATTTAAATGCCTTGAAGTTATAATGAAAAGGATAAATCCCGGATGCACACGGGACAATTTTGGTATGTAATAATTTTGATTGAAATCAGAATGGTAATGAGGTAGATCCTATATGAGCACAAGATAATTTTAATGTGTGGTGTAATGACTTCGAATGAAATCGAAATTACGATGATATATAAACAATACTTAGGCAGAGTCTAGAGTCTTAGGTTATAACAAATCGGGAATGAACCATAATTGATAAGAGAATCCAAAGGAACTGGACAATTCTCCAAGATTCAAACAGGCAGAGAGCTGAACTATCAAAGATTGACATCACATTTGTTCTTGAGCAAAACATACCTTCCATTTGTGAGGCGTGCTTTGGGGTCCCACACTCCAACCGGTAGTATATAGACAAACCCAACGAATCAATCTTCGAAGTTGTTAAGGCAAGTTGCCTAGAGAAATGGCCACAAAACCCAAAAACCAAAGTGCAATCAAGATCACAACACATATACCAAAACATCACAAATTTTTTGGAAGTACAGTCCCTCAAATGTGGGGTTGGTATTGACCCATCCCTAGGGGTCGGTACCGACCTATAGCACTTCACCAACTTTATTCCATCTTCTACCTACTTGTTCCATTCGATGCTAGAAACCCATTAAAAATGATGTGCTGCTGTTTCATTGTGATTCTCTATCAATTTCTACAAACTCCCGATTTAGCAACTTTTTTTTATGCAACTCCATCATTTGGATTACGAAACAAGATATTATTGGTGCAAAAAATATAGGATCACGAAGCTAAACGCAAGATGAGCCGAAGTAGAGAGTTGGAGGCAACTAATTTGGCTAACTTAGGGGTCAGTACCGACCCCAACCATCGAGTCGTACCGACCCATAACATTTAACGACATAGCACCATTATTTTCATAAAGAACTAGTCTATAGGAAGGAGAATGGCCTGGAGATCTTTTGTGTGAGATTTAAGGCTCCCTACCTCTATTAGAGGGGTATGGCTTATTTTTGTGGATCTTTTAGGCCTTATTTCCACTCTGCTATATTCTTGTAATTCTGAAAATCTAAGTGTTGTATTTGTACAGACCCCTAAGAGCTTCTTCCCTCAAGTCAAAAGTTAGCAATAAAATCATTTAAGTGGACATAGGCAGGAGATTGTCGAACCATTATAAACTTTTGTGTGTTTATTTCTTACTTGTTTTAATTCGTTTTCTCCAGTTTTTATTCTCTTTTACTTTCTATTGGATGTTTGTACCATTATTGTTTCAAACATCATTTCTTATAAAGTAGAATGTGTATTGTGCCAATTTTTTTGGAAACAATGCCGCTTGTTTGTAGGGGAATGAAAACATTCGAAAGTTCTATGCCGAAAGCCATCAATGTTATAACAATACAATATAACATTGATGTTGCATCATGTTAATACTGCATTCCATAAATAAAGCACTTATTCCATATGGCTAAAGAATTATTGCTGCTGTATAATATCGCATCTCTCCAATGTCACCTTATTCTAACGTTACCCTTCGAAGTAAAGTCACATCTAATCAATGTCGCTTCACCATCGATGTTGCTTCTTATCGATGCCACTCGTCACCAATTCCATTTCTTATTAATGCCGCTTATCATCGGTTTCGTCTATTGTCAATGCCGCTTGTTATCAATTCCATTTGCTATCGATGTCGCCTGTTATCAATGACGTATGTTATCAATGTCGATCATTGCCAATATTGTCACTTATCAATATCACCATTTATTGATGTCGTGCTGTAGTAATGTCGCACTTCATCAACCTCCAAAGGAGGTCACATATCCTCAATACAATATTGATATCAAATGTCATCAACGAAGGCTATAAAGGCGGGATGGATGCTAAGCGTCAAGGTTCACCATTGTGCAAGGGGATGTTGAAGTATAGCGTCATGTGCCATTAATATGGTTAATGCCACAAGTCAAGCATACCACATGGACACATGGCAGTCATGCTGCATTCTTCAACCCCTATAAATACGGAGGCATGAAAGGGGAAGATCATTCTTTTTCTATCTCTTACGTTTTAAATTTTGTAACCTTAAATTGATCTAGAAATTTTAGTACCGATTGTAATTTTGCACATAGGACCTTGTACATTTAATAGTTACATAACATATGAATAAAGGAGACTTGAATTATGACTTGCTTTTGAGTTCCAAAGCGCTTTGTGATTAATCATAACTTGCTTCGAATTTCAAAACTACTTATAATCTTGATTTGAGCTTGCAATGGTTGCTCTAAATAGATTAACATTGCTTCCAATTGATCAAGCTTATGACGTCATCATGGACTGAAACAAGCCAAGCTTAACTACCCAACCCTTTCTCATCCAAGTGCCATTTTTGCTAATACTCGTTGAGGTTTACAAGGGACATCCAATCCTCCTTACAACCATATTCCTCCTTCATTACACCTTTTGGGGTTGATGAAGAAATTCATTAACATTTTGGCGCTCAAAGGAGGGCTTGAACTTCTGTCTCCATTTAACCCATAAGTGGAACTACTTTGATTTGCATACGTAGGGCTTAGAGGATTATCCCTACATAGCATATCTCCTTAAGGAATCCTTCCAAACCGGCCTACTCTTGATTCTTAACACCATCTAATCACATTAACTAAGCTTTGCTTAATCATGTCAAGTAAACATGTTAAAATCTCCGAGCAAGGGTCTTCTGAAACTCAAATGGCTAGACCAACCTACTAAATCATTAATGATCATAGGCTTCATGAAGAGTACGTATTAAAACTTATAACGTTACAAGTCGTGAAGGATAAAAGAAGACAAGTGGCTTATAATCAGGAAAAGTATAGTCTGAATCCATTCCATATGGAGCTAACACCGATTATTGCCCTAGGAAGAAAATATAAAAGAGATAACACCTTTATGAAGATAAGAAAGGAAATTCAACACAAAAAAAGGGAACTATCTTTGAAAAGGAGATAGAAAAATATTTTGATCGGTTTACTAGAAAGTGGAGGAGTGTATTTGATCAATCTTACAAAACAAATGAAACAAAAAACTCCTAAATAGAAAGTAGGTCATTGAAGATGAAGAGTATGTCGCAAGTAATAAAGGCGTTAAGGGCCAATCGAGCCCCAAAAGATCATGAATTTCCAATGACTACTTTCTTACTACCTCTTATGAGAATATCTATCTTTTGACTAAAGGTAAGCTTAACTATTGGCCTTCACAAAAGAAGCGGTCGAAGAATGAAAGAAATCTTATAGGATTGTATTATCGTTATCATTTTTCTAATGGCCATGAGACAGATCAGTGTCGAAGCTTGGAAGAAGTAATCAAAAATCTCTTAGGATAAGGGAAGCTTAAGGAATTTGTACAAATATATTGGAAAAGTCGATGAATTTGTACAAAGATATTGAAAAAGTCAATAATAAAGAAATATTTTTCAAGTAAAATTAGTGTATCTATATGATAAAGGATTAAGCCTCTCCTAAATAAAAGGAAAAGCCTAAATCACTACCTAAGATGGTAGTAAGGGGCAAAAAGCCTTTATCTCCACCATGATGGCCTGGTTAAAGCACCTCCGAGAGGACGGTTGGAGTAAGCCCTTGTTTCCGTCTTAAAAGGTCTGACCAAAGCATCTGCAACCTTCAACCCCTTCCTACGCGACCTGGCTAGAGTACCCCCTAAAGGGAGGATAGAGTAACCCTTTGGTCTCGTCTTAGATGGCCTGACCAAAGCACTGAACCAGCCTTTAGCATTGTCTCTAAGGCCTTACTAAAGTGCCTACTAAAGGGTGGTAAGATAAGTCTTTGGTTCTTTTTAAGGTAACCAACCAAACGCACCAAACAAAAGATCTAAATTTATCACCTAAGATGGTGATAAGAGGTTCGACTCAAGTTGAGATCATTGTTAATCGACAAAATTTCTGCTGGTTTAGAAATTTGCCGAAAAATTTCAAATTAAAATAAACCGTAAGCGCACGGCGTACACTTTGTAGTACGTAGGGAATACGGATCAATCCGTAGGGAATTGTTAGAGTTTAAACATCTATTCAATCAAATTAGACCAAATGTAGAGAAATTGTTAAGTTGAAATAAAATGAAGCTAAAAGTTGAATTAAAATTTGAAAGAACTATTGAACTAGAGAACAATTTAAAGGCAAATCCGCTCTTATATTTTTATAAATCAACAAACAAACAATTTGTGATCTCTAGCTTTGATTTGAGTGAAATATTGTTGAATTTATCATAAGTATGGTTTGTTTATGTTATTAATTAACATAAATCAAACCATCAAACTATAATACAACAAGTAACCCACTTATAATTCTCATGAAAATGAAGCCAAAGCAAAAGCTATTTTAAGAGTGATCTATTTACTATTGTAACTAGTAATATAGATCATCAAATTTCATTTTTACTTTAATTTCATAGTCAAAATGGATTAGCAAATGATGATGCAACTTGTGTTTATGTTGAATAAGAATAGCTCATTTGCATAAGCAATATAAGCTATCAAACCCACTTGTATATCAAAATCTACTTCATGAAGCATAAACCAAATGAGATCATAAATCATAAAATGTTTCAATTACATAATATTTGAGAGGTTCATTACCCCTAAATTGAAGGGGTTTAGCTACTTATTTGTGGCATTGAAGAAACACAAGTAAATTTCAAAATTAAGAAGTAAAAGAATTAAAACTAAGCAAAGAAAGCAAAAGAGATTAGCTACTAACTACTTGCATAAAATTAAAGCTACAATACTTGCATGAATGTAAATCTAAGCTATGAATGTAAATAGAAAGAGAGCATAGAAATAAACATTACCAAATAAACGAAGAAAAGCATGTAGAAAAGAGAGAAGGAAGAGGCTTTGAACCCATTTTTATTTCACTTTGATATTTGTTTACAATTTGCTAATTTCCTAAGCAACTAAATGAAAGAGTAGAAGATATGGTTTCATGTACATAAGAGGGCTATATATACATGCATAAAACCCTAATTCTATTTTTAAGGGGCTTCCTAAAATTCCTTTTAGAAAGTGTGGCCACCAAGTAACCATTAGCCACTAATTGATCCATCATTTGTTGTGCATGAAACTTTAACATCCACTTAGTTGTCCATTAGCTCATAGTTGTATATTTAGGTGAGTGGATGGGGTCCTCCATGACCTTGAACTTGAACTATTTCCTCTTTATTCCTTTGTATTTCATTTGTGCATGCATGTATCTTCATATAAGCCTCTTTCATATGCATCCAAATTCCTATAAAAATTATCAAAAAATGCCCAAGTAAAAATTCTTAAATTGACACAAGCACAAAAATAACCATTTTGCTCCTGAATGAAGATGAAAATATGATAGGTATGAAAATAATTGAATTTTGGTTTTAAACATGTTAAAATGCCCAAATATGATGTTTATTTAAATAAAAAGAGATAAAATGTGGATGTAAATATATGCACATTTACGTGCACATCAAATACCCCCACACTTATCTTTTTATTCGTCCTCGAACAAAGGAAAACTAATATAAATCTGTTTTCATAGGGAGCACGATTACATTAAGCTTATGCAACAAGTCATCAAACCTCTAGCAGTCCCTAGTAGGATAAGTGTTGTCTCGTGAGGGTTTTCGGCGGATACTACCCATAAAATCCAAATGCAGGATGAACACATTTACAAAATGCAAGATTTATTTATAAAGAGATGAATGCAAGTTTTTGAAAATATCTGCAAATGAATGATTTATTTTTAAATTGACACGAATAAGTTAAATATAGGTTTTGGCTGTTATCTTGAAAATTTATGTCATTTACTCGTCAAAATTTCCAACAAAAATCAAGTTATCATAACAAATAGACTATAGTTTAACTCGTTATTTTGGTTAATAACACAGTGTAACTATGAAATAGATCCTTAGTTGATTATCAAAGTTTATCAAAGTGCTATTTTCATTTATTTTCAATAAAAAATCAAATAAAATAAGTAAAAGTAGTGCTAGAATTTCAATTTCTTGCTCTCTCATTATTTGCAAGAAATATTACACACCTAGCTCAAGTAAACTGAGGTCAGATATACCACACATGCACTGCCTTTCGGGCTTATGTGAGGGGACTACAGAGCATGGTGAGTGCACACAATTTCATGCATAAATCTATCGACCATAGGTGGTTTTTATTAGGTCTTTATTTTTTTTTACATGTTTTCCATACATGCATAACCATGAGGACTTTTAAATGAGCATAAAAGCACATAATCAAAGATACCAAGTAGTTCATCCATGCATAACCGTGAGGACATTTAAATGAGAGCGAACGCTTTGGATGTTATTTTTTTATTTTTTACTTTTTTATTTTTTTAAGAGAGAGAGTTTTGCAAAATCATCTTAGCACCATTTAACTTAGAAGATAAAGATGTTATATCGTATACTTTAAATTTATCACTTTTTTAATCAAAGATTTTCAATTAGAACATACTTCATAATTAACACATATTAACCTTCATATATACTAGTTAAACAATTGTTATTTGTAATTAAACTTCATTTTTATTTTTGTTAAGACAAATAAATTTTCAAATATTTCAATTTTATTAACCAAAACTTATACTTATATCATAGTGTTTCTTCAAAAATGAATCAAAATGCTAAAAAGAAAATGTTTTGACATTTAGAAATTTTGAGATTTTTTTTGAAGTAAGAAAATGAAATTCAAAAATTTCATGAAACAAAAAAATGAGACTCCCCCACACTTAATTTTCACTGTGTCCCCATAGTCAATGAATGAGTGTAACGGGGAAAACTATGTACATATTTATAAAAGAGGACTCACATTCTTACTAGACGTAGCTTGGCTCATGAAGGAACATGAGCACCTCCTCTTGGTTATTTGGCTATTCAAAGAAAGGTTTCAAACGATGACCGTTGACTTTGAAAATCAACTCATTCCTGTGGTTTTCTATTTCTACAGCACCATGTGGAAAAACAGTCCATACCACAAATGGTCCGGTCCATCTTGATTTAAGTTTCCCAAGGAATAAAAGAATTCTTGAGTCATATAAAAGAACTTTTTGGTTAGGCGAAAACGTTTTCTTAGGATTGACTTGTCATGAAAATTTTTGGTTCTTTCTTTGTAAATTTTCTCGTTTTCGTACGCGTAGTTCCTAAGTTCTTATAGTTCGTTGAGTTGTAGTTTTTGGTTTTCGTCAATTTTTTCAAGACCAAAGTTTAAGTTCTTTATAGCCCACAATGCTTTGTGTTCAATTTCAACGGGTAAATGGCAAGCTTTACCGTAAATTAAACGAAATGGGGACATCCCAAGGTTAGTTTTAAAAGCAGTACGGTAAGCCCAAAGCGTGTCGTTCAATTTTTTAGCCCAATCTTTTTTATTTTTGTTAATAGTTTTCTCCAAGATTTGTTTTATTTGTCGATTTGAAACTTCAACTTGGCCACAAGTCTAAGGATGATATGGAGTGGATAAATTATGGGTTATCGAGTATTTTTTTATTAAAATTTCAAAAGAACGGTTGCATAAATGGGTTCCTTTATCACTGATTATTGTGTGAGGTGTGCCGAACCTCGAAAAGATGTTTTCTTAGAGAAATTTCACAACAATTCTATGGCCATTGGTTTTGCAACAAATGGCTTCGACCCATTTTGAAACGTAATCGACAGCGAGAAGGATATACAAGTTTCCAAAAGAATTGGGAAAAGGTCCCATAAAGTCGATACCCCAAACATCAAAGATTTCGATCGTAAAAATGACATTGAGAGGCATCATATTTCGTCGAGAAATTCGTCCAAGCATTTGACAATTATCGCAAATTTTACAAAATTCAAACGAGCTTTTGAAAAAAGAAGGCCAATAGAAACCACACTGAAGCACCTTTTCCGCAGTTTTTCGAGGACCGAAATGTCCACCGCATGCTTGATCATGGCAAAATGAAAGCACACTTTTGATCTCATTATCTGGAATGCAACGTCAGACGAATTGATCGGGACAATATTTGAACAAGTATGGATCATCCCAATAGAAATATTTCACTTGGGACATGAATTTGCATTTGTCCTGTTTGGACTAAGATGAGGGGGTTTCTTTAGTGACTTAGTAGTTCACTATATCAGCATACCATGGATCGATAGAAATCGAAAGAAGTCGTTCATCGGGGAAGTTTTCATTAATCGGCAAAGAAGATGGTGCGTTTGGAAGACGGGATAAGTGATTGGCTATAACATTATTGGATCCTTTTTTGTCTTTAATTGCAAGGTCAAATTCTTGAAGTAAAAGGATCCAACGAATCAGACAGGATTCAGCATCCTTTTTAGCGAAGAGATATCGAAACACAAAGTGATCCATGTACACAGTAATGTGTGACCCTATCAAATAAGGTCGAAACTTTTCAAGCGTAAAAACGACAGGTAGAAGCTCTTTTTCGGTTGTTGTGTAGTTGGGTTGAGCGTCGTTCAAAGTCATACTCGGTAGTAAATGATGTGAAGGGTCTTGTTGATGCATTGTCCTAGGACAGCACCAATGGAAAAGTTCGAAGCATCACACATTATTTCAAAAGGAAGATCCCAATTAGGTGCGCAAATGATTGGAGCAGAAATGATTTCGCCCTTAAGATGTTCAAAAGAAGAGATAATCAGAGTTGAAATTGAACGGAACGTCTTTTTCGAGAAGAGTAGTCTACGGATGAGCGATTTTACTAAAGTCTTTCACAAAGCATCAGTAAAAGCCAGGGTGTCCTAGAAATGATCGAATGTCCTTAACAGATTTGGAAATGGGTAGATTAGCAATGATATCGATTTTCGCTTTATCTACCTTAATGCCTTTATTTGAGATGATGTGTCCAAGGTCTATGCCTTGGTTGACCATAAAGTGGCATTTTCCCAATTCAAAGTCAAATGTTTTTCTATACATCGATTTAGAACCAACTCGAGATGATGTTAACATTGGAAAAAAGAATCGCCAAAGATTGAGAAATCGTCCATAAAAACTTCTAGAAAGCGTTCAATCATGTCGGAAAAGATTCTAACCATGCATTGTTGGAAAGTCGTAGGAGCGTTACAAAGTATGAATGGCATATGTCGATAAGCGGAGGTACCGAATGGACACGTGAAAGTCATTTTCTCTTGATCTTCGGAAGCAATTGGAATTTTGTTATAGCTGGAATAACTATCAAGGAAGCAGTAAAATTCATGGCCGGCTAAACGTTCGAGCATTTGGTCAATGAAAGGAAGAGGGAAATGATCTTTTCATGTTGCGGCATTTAGTTTTCGATAGTCAGTGCAAACACGCCAACCCTTTTGAGTACGAGTTGGAATAAGTTCGTATGAATCATTCTTGACAACGGTTAGCTCAGACTTTTTGGTACAATGTGAATTGGGCTAACCCATGAACTATCAAAGATTGGGTAAATGATTCCATTGTCGAGGAGTTTAAGAATTTCATCATGCACCGCATCTTTCCTTCTTGGATTAACCTTTGTTGCGCGTCATGAACAGGCTTGGCATCATCGATTAAATGGATGCGATGTTGAACAAGAGCGGGACTAATTCCCTTAATATTGGCAATTGACCATCCAATTGCTTCTCTGTTTTTCGAAAGAATAGAGAGTAACGAGGTTTCTTTATCAAGAGAGAGAGATTGCGGAAATTATGACGTGAAACGTTTCGTCTTCACCTAAGTATGCGTACTTAAGGTGATCGGGAAGTGGTTTGAGGTCCAACTTTGGGAGTTTTTCGATCAAAGAGTTGGGCTGTGATTCGGACTCAACTTGAAGCAATTCAAAGGAAAGAGTGTATTCAATCTCATTGGGAATTTTGGGAAACAATTTTTCGTACTCGGCTTCGCGCTCGTCGTTAAGGTCAAGTGTTTCGTTTTTGAAGTTTTCATGAATGGCACTAACTTCCAATGTTTCGTCACGAGGTTCATTCGATTGGATTTTAAGATTGAAAATGTTAAGATCCAAAGTCATGTTTCCGAAAGAGATTTTCATCGATCTGTTACGACAATTGATTAGGGCATTTATGGTGGCTAAGAATGGTCCGTCTAAAATCAATGGAATTTTACTCGAGGGATTCATCACGTGTTATGTTTCGAGAACGATAAATTTAGCGGGGAAAATGAATTGTCCTACTCGAATGAGCACATCCTCGATTTCTCCCACAGGCTTCTTAACCGAGAAATCGACAAATTGAAGTGTGACTTTTGTGGGTTTAGGCTCACCTAAGCCTAATTGTTCATACACGGAGTATGGAATCAAGTTGACACTCGTGCCTAAGTCTATCAAACATTTGTTAATTGTCTTGTCTCCAATTGTACATGAAATCGTAGGGAAGCCAGGAACTTTGTATTTGATGGGCATGGATTCAGACAAGATTTCACTCAAACTGGCGGCTAAGAAGACTTTTTGGGCACTTGAGTGTATCACTTTTGGGTACACAAGTCCTTAAGAAATTTCGCGTAAGTGGGAACTTGTTGAACATTGTCGAGAAACGGAATGTTAATTTTGACTTGTTTAAAAATTTCCAACATCTTTTCCATTTGGTTCGAATGTTTCTTAGGTCGAAGACGATGTGGAAATAAGACACGATACTTGGTACGCGGGTCTACTCGAGTAGAAGAAGAATTTTGATTGGCATTCGATTTGACATTTGGCTCCAAGTTCTGTTCAGATTCATTTGTTGCTTTAGAAGCGTTGAGAGAAGTTTCCGGTAAGTCGTTTGGGTTAACGACTTGATTATCGATTTGTTTACCGGAACGTAAAGTTGTGATAGCATTCAATTGGGTTGCGTTGCTATCTTGAACAACATGGGCTTGATTTGAATTTACGTTTTGATTTCTGGGATTTGGAAGTGGCTGGCTTGGGAATGTTCCTCGTTCGCATTCACTTACAGGCGTGGCTAATTAACTCATTTGCATTTCGAGTTTGGCAATTGATTGGTCCATGTTTTGCATATATGAAGTCAATAAATTTTGCAAATTTTTGTTTGATTGAAGGCTTTGAGTAGTTGCCTTAGCCAATGTTTCAAGAGTTTTCTCAAGCAAGGTTAAACGTTTATCGTTTGGGGAGGATGAGTATAATTTGGTTGAAAATTTGATTGTTGCGGTTGATTATGGGATCGACTCGCAAAGTTTGGTTGAAAATTGTTGGGTTGAAAGGGAGGATTCGAAGCATTATTCGGGATTGCTTGAAAATTGGGACGAATCGTATTCGTGTTGGGATTGTTTTGGTTCCAAGAAAAATTTGGATGATTTCTCCAACCATGGTTATACGTTGGAGAAAACGGGTCATTTTGGCTTTATTGCAAGCATTGATTTGTTCGACAGAATTGGGACACTGATCGGCTATATGATTAGGATCGTTGCATTTATAAGACATCGGTTGGAAAGCTTGGTCCATTTGATTCAATGAGAAAAATTTATCAAATTTTTTAGTCATTGCGTCGATTTTAGCTTCCAAAGCAAAAGAAGATCCTATCGAGTTTGCACTTGATCGTCGGTACATTGATTTTTTGTTCGAACGTTCCCATTGGGATGACTTTTCAGCGAGGTTTTCAAGAAATTTCCAAGCATCGTCGTGATGTTGGGCAAGAAAATTACCTTGGCACATTTATTCGAGCATGGTTCGTGAGCTATTTTCGAGTCCATCGTATAAGATTTGGCAAATCGTCATTTTTTTAGAGTTATGGTGTGGACATTTTATCAAAAGCTCTTTGAATCTTTCAAAATATTTTCCGAATGGTTCTCCCTTGAATTGATGAAAATTTACAATCTCGTTTCGAATTCTACTCGTTTTTTCCAAGGGGTAGAATTTTTTCAAGAAAGCTTTTACGAATTCTTCCCACGTTTTAATCGAGTTCGATGGTAAACTGTACAACCATTTTTCAGCGTAATCCGTAAGAGCGAATGGGATTAATCGTAGTTTGATTCCGTCATCGAAAAGTTGTTGGAGTTTAATGGTTGCACAAAATTGTTCGAATTTAGTCAAAAAGATGTATGGACCATCGTGCTCGAAATTGCCAAATTTCGAAAGCGCGGCAATATGGTTCGAGTGAATTTCGAAATGGTTACCCGTAGAGGCGGGTAACGTGATGCAAGATGGAATAGAAACTCTATCGGGAAAGATTCTATCCATAAGAGTTCGAGGGGCATTCTTGTTTACCATTTAAGGGTGTCGTTTGTTTGAGTTAAACGGTTAGTTGAAGGGTCGCAAGTCCAACGATTCGTTGTTGTGTCACGAGTCCAAGTACTCATGCATAAGTGAAAAATCATGAAGAGAAAGGATTTAGAATCGAGTTTAGAGAATGAAAGAAGATTTGAAAACTTGTATTTGTTTTTGTTTTCCTTTTAAGCAAGAAAAATATTTACCAAGTGAAATTTATTTTCAAAAGAGAATTTTGATTTTTGTTTTGTTTTTGGTTTTTCAAACTTTTTTCTTTTTGAAAAGATTTTATATTTTTTTTCTTTCTTGGATTTTTGTTTTTGATTGAAAATTTTCAAAGGAAAGGAGAAAAAGGATTTCTTTTTTTGGATTAAAAACTAAGTTAAGTAAAATTTACAATTTTTTTTTTTTTTTTGATTTTTTTTAAATATGCATGAACTAATGCAACTAAATGAATGCAAAGGACTTAATTATAGTTTTCTGTCCTTAGTAGCTCCTAACCTAAAATTGTATAATTACACTTTGTCTTAAATCAACAAAAATATTTCTCAGCCAGGTAACAGATAAGGGTTATCGGTGCACCACCAATCACCATGGCAATGCAACCGAAGGTTTAAGTATCTTCATAGAAACAACCAGTATAATATTTACGTATCACCGTGATTTTTATAACTAGTTATTACTCTGCCGTAGCGTAGACACCAAGAAATAAAATCGTTCAAATAAAACAATTGTGAAGATACAATTAACCCCTAAGTGAGCTCGTAACACCCTTAGGTCCAACTTCTAACATTTATTATTAGTCAAATTCTATGATGAAATGCGTTTGTGGGCTAAGGAAATAGTGATGAAATTCCTCACCTTATGTGAATTGGGATATTGCCCTTAGAAAAGAAAATAGGATGAGATGGATGTAAAACAAAAATTAAACGCGAATCTACAATGCAACTAAAATGAAGTTTTTTTTTGTTTTCGAATTTCGATAAATGCAAATGCATGCAACCAACAATGAAATTAAAACAAGGGAAAAGTGCACGATACCAGAGCGTGCAGATTATTTAGCAATATTTTTGTTTAGCGGCGATTTTTAGCAAGGGAAAGCACTTTATTTTGGCAAGCACTTCTTCCTTTTGAATTTCCGCTTTGGCAACCTGAAATGAAAAAAAACCAAGATATATTTAAAGTTTTTTTTAAGAAATATCAAAGAAAAACCAAAATAAACAAATGAAAATAAAATAAATTGAACTTTGTTATTGGTTTTTTTAAGAGGAGAAAGACAAAACAGAACTAAAAACAAATGAAACTAATAAATTAAAACAAACCATTTATATATGAAAAAAAGATTACTCAGGCCTTAAATTTTTTTTAAAACCCGGCCCAGTTGAAATGAACGCAAGCAAAAGCTACTTTTCACCTTCACAGTCAAAAACTAATAGAACTAAAAAATTTCAAACTCGGGATTTGGGTCGGGGCAGTTGTTATTATGAATTATAGTGCACAGTTCAATGTTGATGTTGTAGCACAATGTTTGGAAGTGGTAGCAGGGGATGTTAAAAGGAGATGAAAGTTGATGGGTTTGGTTTTGTGGGAAGAGCTGCAGAGTTGAATGTAGATAGTGGAGGTAGGGAGTGCAGTGGCAATCGAAAGTAGGGGAAGTGCTGTTGTAGTTTGTCGTTGGAGTTTCGGATTTGATGGACTGCAAGTGTGATCAGGGAGGGTGGAGTGTTTTGAGTGGAACAATGTTATGTCAAAATGTGTTGTAGAGGAGGGCTACGATGTTTGTGGCATTGTCGAAAAGTTGATGTATGATTGGCAACAGTGCACTTGAGAGGATAGTGATGGAAGTTTGGTTGCTGGAGTGGAAGTTGTTGAATGATGAGGTTGTGATGCTGAAGGCAGATAATGGGTTGAAAGGTGATTTGTATTTGGCTGTAGCAGCAGAAGTTACAGGAGTATGGAGATGCAAGAAGCACTGAGATGACAGGGGTATATGGTGACAGTATGTAGTGGCACTCTGCAGTTTTGGTGGCGAGGAATGTTGTGTATTAAGAGTGGAAGCTAGGGATGGTAGAAGTGGATAAAGATTGAAGTGGCACTGTTTTGAAGGCAACAGGGAGGTGCTTGCGGTGAATTGATTGTGGAGGACTGGAGGCAGCAGTGCATAAATATGCACAAAGACAAGGAAGTATGTAGTAGAGTAGAATGATATATAAGTGGATGGTGAAAAGATGTAAAGTATGGCAGTTTTTGTTGATGGTCAGAGATGATTTGAGGCTGTAGTGGATAGTCAAGAGTTATTTTGCAAGGAAAGACCACAAAAACAAAAGAAAAAGCAACAACAACAGAGATGACGAATAAAAATGAAATGCAAATGTAAACAAAAGTGCAAATGGTGCGACAACAACAAAGATGAAGAATAAAAATGAAATGCAAATGTAAAAAAAAAGTGCAAATGGTTTTGTGTTTGTACAGTTTGTAAATGCAGTGTCACTGATTTTTTTATATTGAAACTCAATTTGTGAAAACTAGAACAGTGAACAAATAGCAAATTAGAATGCAAGTTTACAAATGAATGCAAGTTTTTTGAAGCACAACACAACCCAAAATATGCACAGTTTCGAACAGGAACAAAGAAATGCAAATGCAGTTGATAGTAGGAAACAATAAAAACACAATCAAAATGCAATTAAAAATCACACAAACACACAGTTTTTTTGTTTTTAACACAAACACACAATAAAAGAAAATAATTCGAAGAATATAAAATAAAATCAAAACTATTCCCTGGCAACGGCGCCAAAAACTTGTTAATCAACAAAATTTCTATCGGTTTAGAAAGTTGCAGAAAAATTTCGAATTAAAATAAACCCCTAGCGCATAGCGTACACCTTGTAGTACGTGACAAATACGGGTCGATTCGTAGAGAATTGTTAGAGTTTAAAAATGTATTCAATCAAATAAGACCAAATGTAGAGAAATTTTAACTAGAAATAAAATGAAGCTAATACTTGAATCAAAATTTGAAAAAACTATTGAACTAGAGAACAATTTAAAGGAAAATCCGCTCTCATATTTTTGTAAATCAACAAACAAAAAATTTGTGATCTCTAGCTTTGATTTAAGTGAAATATTGTTGTATTTATCTTAAGTATGGTTTGTTTATGTTATTAATTAACATAACTCAAACCTTCGAACTATAATACAACAAATAACCCACTTATAATTCTCATGAAAATCAAGCCAAAGCAAAAGCTATTTTAAGTATGATATATTTACTAGTGTAACTAGTAATATGGATCATCAAATTTCATTTTTACTTTAATTTCACAATCAAAAATGGATTAGCAAATGATGACGCAACTTATGTTTATGTTGAATAAGAATAGCTCATTTGCATAAGCAATATATGCTATCAAACCAATTTGTATAAACTTGCATCAAAATCTACTTCATGAAGCATAAACCAAATGAGATCATAAATCATAAAATGTTGAAATTACATAATATTTGAGAGCTTCATTACCCCTAAATTGAAGGGGTTTAACTACTCATTTGTGGCATTGAAGCAACACAAGTAAATTTCAACATCAAGAAGCAAAAGAAATAAAACTAAGCAAAGAAAGCAAAAGAAATTAGCTACTAACTAATTGCATAAAATTAAAGCTACACTACTTGCATGATTGTAAATCTAAGCTATGAATGTAAATAGAAAGGGAGCATAGAAATAAACATTAATAAATAAACAAACAAAAGCATGTAGAAAGGAGAGAAGGAAGAGGCTTTGAAGCCATTTTTATTTCACTTTGATATTTGTTTACAACTTGCTAATTTCCTAAGCAACTAAATGAAAGAGTAGAAGATATGGTTTCATGTATATAAGAGGGCTATATATACATACATAAACCATAATTCTATTTTAAGGGGGGCTTCCTAAAATGCCCTTTAGGAAGTGTGGCCACCAAGTAACCATTAGCCACTAATTGTGTAATAACCCGGATTTTGGAATATCCGTTAATTGATAATTAACAGGGTTAATTTACAGAATACTGATAGAAAAAGTTATGTTTTCAAATTTTAATATATATATATATATATATATATAAATATGTATGTAAAAATCGTGATTTAAAGTTGTGTTGTAAAATTCAATATAGTAATTTTCAAAACTAATATTAAAAATGTTTTTCATTTAAAAATGTATCTATTTGTATATATTGAGAATGGAAGGCATTGTTTTGAATTTTATAAAGTATTTTCAAACTTTAAATATATATATATATATATATATATATATAGTTTGTGATTTGGAAATTACGATTTAATATAATTTTTTTTAAGTGATATTTGGAATTTAAATTTTAACAACAAGGAAAATTTCTTATTTACTTAAAAATTATATTTTAAGCTTGAATTTTAAAAAATAAAGATTTAAATTAGAAGCCCATTTGTTTTTAATATTCTTTCAATCATAAGGCAAATTTGGTTTGCAAATTTTATATAGAGTTAAATAAATTCTCAAGCATATTAATATATGATACATTTAATTTGATCAAAACATAAGTATTTAAGTAAATATTTAATTAAGATTTAAAATCAATTATAATAATAAGCAATTAATTTAATAATCAAATCTAAATCTAAAAAAATATATAAACACACTTGGCAATTTAAGAATAAATGAGGAATACACTTGTATGCATAATAATACAAGTTTGGACATGTGTAAATAAATGGATGTATGCAAGATAACAAGTGGCATTTTATTTTTCTTTTATTCCAAATAAATCACAAACAAATTTATATAAACATAATGCTTCTTCTCTTCAAAATTCTTTCCTGTTTTTTTTTTTTAAAAAAAAGGGCAAAGAAAACTTGAAATTCAACCAAGCAAGCAAAGCACTTCAGTTTTCAAATCAAGTTAAAGCAAAGATCTGATCATCTCAATAATTAATTCTAGTTCAAAACTTCCAAGGGCTGGAAGCAAGAAATTAAACAGTTAGTTTAAACATCAACTTAATCAAGTTCAGACCAAAACAACGGCAACTCGATCAACATTCAAGCTTCAGTTTTTTTTCAAGGAAAAAGCTAAATTAAATCCTGCTTTCATCTGAAGTAAATCAAGGAAGCAACTCAGGTTCAAATAAATAAAGAGGATTCAGATCTAAATTAAGTAGACAGTTCAGATTTCATACTATTGCTCTTTTCAGAGTTTTAAAGGTGAGTAATCTCTAAAGTTTGGTATACCTTGAAATTGCATGTAATGATTAATGAAATATGTTATGATTTTTGCAGTGCATGATGTTTAAAAATTGTTCTGTATATATGTTTGTGTATTAAACTCTGTATATATGTCTGAATTTCAAGTTTTAAACCCTGGATATAAAAATTGAAATCATTCACCTAAATAGATTTCTAGGCTTCGATCTCTAAGCAGTGGGGTTTGTATGGGTAGAACATCACAAAAAAATATAACTGTGAACATAAGTCAAAGGTTTAAAGTTTTATTTAATATGAAAAGATAAGATAAAAACCTGTAATGCTTATGGAAAACACAAAGAATAACAGGACAAACTTTTGCAATTAAAATTTTAACCTTTCAGATTTCTTGATTTAAGTGTATAAGCTGATTTCATAAACAAAGATATGAATTTTAAAACTAAAATTAGAATTTTTAGATTGAAATTAATTGGACATTACTGGTTTAGCCAGAAATAGTATTTTGGTATGGTTCTGTCAACCTAGATGGTCGGGGTGGCCAGTATCATTTCTGGTGATGGAGTAGTGATAGTTGAATCAAGGAAAAATATAGGGAGGAGGATTAAAGTATTGAGGCAGTGGAGATTAGGGATTGAAGATTGTAACCCTAGTTTTCTATTCATCGGTAAAATGGGATCACCGCGATTTCTGGAGGTAACTGAGTTTTTCCAAATTTGGGAAAATGGGAGATGGAGTGTGGAAGTGGACGTGGCCGGAGGTGAAATTCTCTCTGGTGGTCGGTGTATAGGGATTTGAATGGTATCCAGGTCTCTACATTTTTCCTGTTTCGAGCTTGAAGCTCGATTTTTATTTTTGGTTTCTGAAAGTAGTTCGATGGTCGTAATTGAGTTGGAAGGTGGTCGGCGACTTGCATATGTGGTCGCGAGAGGTCGTAGTTGATGGAAGCGGTGGTGCAGGTGCACAGCTATCAAAGTGTGTCAGTTGTTGGTTTTGGGAAGGAATGGGTTCTCGAGTATTACGGGTTTATCCATACTTTTGCTCGAAGCAGTGAGGTTTGGGACTCGAAGGAGTTGATGAGTGGCTCTGTGTGATAATTGTTACAGGCTTTGTGTAAACCTGTCAGTATTTGAGTTTGAATGAATTCAAGTGGAGTGTTTTGCTCGAGTTATTTTAGTGTTTTACTCGAGTTATTTAGTGAGTTGTGCGAGTGAATTATGGGTCACTCGAGTTAGTTGGTTCAAGTTTGAAAACTTGACCTATTTCCCAAATTTAAACTTAAATCTAAAAGTATAAAGCAAAAAATTTAAATGAGTTTTAAATCTAAATTTTAAATTATGGATTCAAGTTAAATTTGAATCATAGTTGGAAATGAATTAGTTTTAAATTCAAATTTTGTTTAAAAATACTTTAAAAAGGATATTGTAATTTTTTTTAAACAAATTTGAATTTAAATTGGTAATTGAAATGTAAAGTAATTAAAGGTTTAAACTTAAAGGTTTAAGATTTATTATTCTTAGAATAATTAACTTGTAATTAGGAATAATTAATTAATCAAGTAATAAGGAATTAATTAAGTTATAGTTAACACTTAATTAAATAATTAGGGGTTAATAAATGATTAATCAAATTGTAATTAATAATGATTGAAATAAGTTAATTATTTTAGATAAATAATTAATGAATTGTTAAACAATTAATGAAGGTCATTTACTAAGGATTAATTAATTGATGATAATCATTTGAGAATTGTTAAATATAATTACTTAATGGAAATTAATTTAGAAATTAATTACTTAAGTGTAATTAATGGAGTTTAATGTGATTGGTTTAAATTGATTAATTAAGTTTAATTAATTTTAATCACTTGATGATTTGATAACAATTACTCAATGTAATTAATGGAAGTGTAATTACTTAAGGGAGTAGTTACTGGATGTAATTAAAGATGTTGATGATGAAAGTAATTTGGTTTATATTAAATTCCTATGTAATTAATCAGGGGATTAATTGAGATAATTAATGAAGGGTAATTAATTTTTGAAATAGGTAATTAAGAATAGTTGATTTCAGAATGGAATTAATCAAGGGATTAATTAGAGAATAAATTAAGGATTAATTTATTCAATGAAGTAATTAAAGGCAGTTGATTACTGGATGTTATTAAGCAAGGATGATTAATAATTATGATATTTGGTAAGGATAAATTAATTTGTGAAATTAATTGAGGGATAAATAGAATGATAGTGGAAGCCTTTGATTAATCGTTATCCCTAATTTGTGGTCAGTAATGCTATGTGATAAGATATATTTTGATTTTAGCTGTGATGATGTGGCTATCGATTGATGATGAATTACTGTAACATCCTATATTTAAAATTGAATTGTACATAACTTGAATAATTTAAGTTAAGATGATATTGGATTCAAAGAGACCGGAGTCGGGTATTAGTAAATACCCGAAACCACTTCGATTCTTATAATTTGGTATTTGAAGCTAATAGGCTGTAGTGGAATGATTTAAGTAAACTGGATCATTTAAATCTAAGTTTTTGGCAGTTAGAAATTGATATGTGAAATGGTTGATGTCTATAACAATTTATGGCAATGTAAATTGATATGAGTTACCCCCGGGTTTATTTAAGTTGTGTTCTTTTGTATTCCATGTTAGATGGGTTTACTCACGCTGGTTTCCAGCCTGACCCGGGTGTTACTTTGATGTAATGCTCAGGTCAGACCGAGTATTACAGATTTTCAGGTAAGGACGTTCTTGAGCTCAGGAGGCGAGCTGGATGGCAGGATCGTATGGAGAGTTTACTCTATGATATTGTATATATCCGAGGCATGTTAAATTGTATTTGTCCAATGTTGTATAAAATTATTGTAACTCTGATATATCGATGTAAAATTGATGGATACAGTTTTCTTTGGTATAATTATTATTATTAATATCATAATTTATCCGCTGCGAATGTGAGCTTGGGTGTTTCTTTTCTGTTCTTCTTCTATCTCTTTTCTTCTTTTCTCTAACTATCTGGGAATTTCCAGATCAAAATTTCCGGGTCGTTTCAGTTTGGTATCAGAGCCGAAGGTTAAGCGAGAACCTTGGCTCTGGTGGGATTACTCATTAAGGATAGGGTAAGTGGTACCCTAGGATGAGTTGAGTATGTGTGTGTGTATATATATATCTATATATATATATATGAGAGAGCGTACTTGTTATTTTCTTATATAAAAGTTTTTAAATAATTTCAAAAGTAAATAAATCTTATATAAGAAATATATTATCTATTATATTAAGGAAATTGGTTGTAGTATTAATTAAATTAAAAGTAATAGTAAGAATTAATGGTAATAAAATTACAACCAAATTGAAATTAAAGATAAGTTTGTAATGGTTTCAAACTGAAATTGAAATCTTAAATAGGAAAAGTGTTTCATAATAAGATAATAATGAATTGGTTTCTAGATATGATAATCTTGGGCATTATCATAAGTAGTTGCTGTGTTTAATAATGAAATGTGTGTTAATGAGTAAGCAAAATTAAATATCTTAAGGAAGTAAACCCTTTAGGTAAGTATGGGATGTAAATTAAAAATTAAGTTGATCTAAATTGTGAAGTTTGCATCTTAAGTATTAAAAACATTTGGAATTTAGTTTCGAATGATTAAAAGGAATAATAAATAATATTATTTGAATAAGAGAGTTTGATGCAAACAAGAGTTGTTTAATGATTTAAAAGAATTTATTTTGAATTAAAACCAAGGGTGGTTTAAATTTTAAAATTTGGCTTGGTGGGCCAAGAAGTAAAATGTATATATATGGATGGTTTGAAATAAACTCTATATATTGAGTTTTAAATCTGGAATGAGATATGATACCTAAAGTGATAAGTCTTTGAACTTAATAAGTGAGAAGTTCAAAATTTGAAATGGAAGTTCAAATTGGGTAAGGTTGACTGGATTAAGTGAATTAATATTAACTTGGGAAAAAGTTTAAAAAGTTGAAACGGTTAACCTGATTTGGAAATTCAAGATGGAATTAAGATTTAACTTGGGAAGTTAAATGGTTGAATTGAATTGGGAGTTTGTGTGGTCTCAAAATGGGTTTGAGATCCGGAAATTGGAAATGGAGGGATGTTTTAAAATTATTTGAATGATATCATTCCATTGTTACAAATCTTTAAGTTGTGAATTGGATTTGTTTTAAATGAATGAGAAATGTGGTGTGGTAATATATCCATTATTAAAGTCAAATTGGAATTTGGATTCAGAATTAAGTGGTTTAAAGATATAAGTTGATTTGATTTAAAGGAATTAAATCAATATTTGAAGTATTAGCTCGAATTTACATAATTCAAGATGGTTTAAATTTGGAATTTGAATTGAAATTAGTTCAAATTGAATTTGATTTGAATTAATTGAAATGGTGATTGAAGATGTATGAGTATAAGATTCAAATGGAAAATTTGAATTGGATTAATTTAAATAGTTTGGAATTGTAATTAAAGTTGAATAGTATAAAATTCAAATGGAATTTAAATTAATAGAATTTGAGATTAAGGTTGAATAAAATTAAATTTGGGAAGAAACTGAGGTTAATTCAACTTGAATTTGGGTTAAATCAATTTCAATGGAAATTGAAGTTATTTGAATTGGAATTGGGTCAATTTAAATGGAAAAGGGAATTTAAATTGAATTGATGAGAATGGAGATTGGGAAATGAGCAGTTCTGACTCTGGACTATTTTCAATATAAATTGATTTAATATAAACCTATTTTCCAAGCTATTCATTATATATGCATCCTTTCTTTTAAAAGCCAAATTATCTTATACTTGTTTTACAATTATATTTGAAACTGTTTAACAATTTTCTAATTATTTTATGAACTAATTACTATTTTTAACTACTAATTACTATTTTATAGCTATTTTGCAATTATCTAAAATTTCTATAATTATTTTAACTATTTCCTAACTATTTTACACCTATTTTACAAACTAGTAATTATTTTCCAACTACTTATCTGTTTTCAAAATTTTCAAACTATTTTCTAAATAAACCGGTCGGAGTTCAAACTGTTAGTGGTTAAATACGCAATCGAGATAAGAGTAGAGGTGATTATCCGAATGGATTTAAGCAATTGTGAGTAAGTGAATGAAAATCAAAGTGAATGTGAATAGAAATGGAATTGATTTGGATATTAACCAATAAAGATTAATACGTAGGGTGTACGTATGTTATTCTATTTGCATAGTGATTTGATCCAGATTCGAGCACAGAATTTCGAGATAGTTATATCGATCCGAATGGGATTTTTCACTCGATTTTCGACGGCGAACCTGGATATGGATTGTTGATTAGTTCTGGATATTCTCTATCGTAGTTATGACAATGCAAAGAGAATGACGGTTTCTGATCAAGAAACCAGATCTGTGTCCGCACTAGAAAGTCGGGTGGACGATACTAGTTCGGAAGTGAAATTGTGTGATCGAGTGAGCGATCAGATTGGTATGGCATACGAATGATATGTGTACAACATACGAATTTGAATGAAATTGATATTGAAAGGGGTAATT
This sequence comes from Allium cepa, assembly GCA_030765085.1. NCBI lineage: Eukaryota > Viridiplantae > Streptophyta > Magnoliopsida > Asparagales > Amaryllidaceae > Allium > Allium cepa. The sequence goes on from CM060932.1 coordinate 897,834,235, forward strand.
AAATTTGAATATTTGATTTTGAGTAAACAAAGTTAAATATCTTTGTTTTATAAAATAAAACTCCCCTTTTGAATCTTTTGCCAGAAGAAAAGGATTTTGAAAGTGTTTGAAGTATAAAAGGAGTTTTATACAAGTTTGAAATGATCCAAAGTTTTGAAAATTATATATATCTGTATATATACATGTACAAAGGATCTTATGAGGAGTTTTTGGAAAAAGGTTTTGGGAACCTTTGAATTTGGAAAGGCTTTTGATTTTTGGGTAAAAGCAATATGAGAAATTGGAAAGCCTAGTTTGAGAATTATCGATTTTGGAATAATCGATTTTGAGTAAAGGAGCTTTGTATGAGGTCATACTAGGTGTATGATTTAAAGATACTATATATGTATAGCATAAAATGTTTTGATGATGGCTCTGTGGAAAAAGGCGCTCCCTTGAAACGAACTTCTCAGGAGTACCACCGGGTGGTGCTGCCTTGAGCCCCGGGGGGAGGGGGGGTTCTAAAGTTGATCCTGTGAGGAGTCCGAACTAAACTAGTTCCTGGGGATTATGAGTAGGGTGTAACATAGCAAAAGTCGTGTGTGCCACTAAGAGCCAACAGTCCGCGTTTGATTTTATATCGGTAGACTGCGACCTATGGTATAACATAGCGAAAGTCGTGTGTGCAGCTGAGAGCCAACGGTCTGCTTTTGATTTTATATCGGCAGACTGTGACCTATGTAGGAGTGGAGAAGTTTCATTTTGACAGCGAAAATCAGAGGCCGTTGAGAGCCTGCAATTACATGGACTTTTGCTGCGACGACAACGTAACCCTGGATGTAACTGTGATCTGTTGTGTGGGTTCCATGGCGTAATCGAGAGGCCGCGGAGAGCCTGCAGTTACATGGACTTTTGCTGCGACGATAACGTAACCCTGGATGTAACTGTGACCATGGATGGGGGTGATGATTTCCAGAGCACTCTAACCAAAAATATATCCTCTATTTTCAAAAACTGTTTTCTATATTTTCAATAAAATTATTTTCAAAGTATTTTCACTGGGTGTTGAAAATGAGTCTGCTAAGTACTTGTAGAACTTCAGTCCTACGCCTGATCAACGTATGACCGAGTTTCTGTGAGAACAAGGATGGACTGGTTGAAACATTGAATTATAAAAGTATTTTTATAAAAACTATTTTAGTAATATTATATAGACTTATGAAGTGTTTTAAAAATGATCAATGAAAATTATCTAATTTTAAGCATTTTAATAAATTCTGGTTTCGTTCCTTTTCGAGGACGAAAAGATTCAAATGGGGGAGAAATGTAATAACCCAGATTTTGGAATATCTGTTAATTGATAATTAACAGGGTTAATTTATAGAATACTGATAATAAAAGTTATGTTTTCAAATTTTAATATATATATATATATAAATATGTATGTATATATCGTGATTTAAAGTTGTGTTGTAAAATTCAATATAGTAATTTTCAAAACTAATATTAAAAATGTTTTTCATTTAAAAATGTATCTATTTGTATATATTGAGAATGGAAGGCATTGTTTTGAATTTTATAAAGTGTTTTCAAACTTTAAATATATATATATATATATATATATATATATATATATATATATAGTTTGTGATTTGGAAATTACGATTTAATATAACATATTTTTTTAAGTGATATTTGGAATTTAAATTTTAACAACAAGGAAAATTTCTTATTTACTTAAAAATTATATTTTAAGCTTGAATTTTAAAAAATAAAGATTTAAATTAGAAGCCCATTTGTTTTTAATATTCTTTCAATCATAAGGCAAATTTGGTTTGAAAATTTTATATAGAGTTAAATTAATTCTCAACCATATAAATATATGATACATTTAATTTGATCAAAACATAAATATTTAAGTAAATATTTAATTAAGATTTAAAATCAATTATAATAATAAGTAATTAATTTAATAATCAAATCTAAATCTAAAAAAAATATAAACACACTTGGCAATTTAAGAATAAATGAGGAATACACTTGTATGCATAATAATACAAGTTTGGACATGTGTAAATAAATGGATGTATGCAAGATAACAAGTGGCATTTTATTTTTCTTTTATTTTAAATAAATCACAAACAAATTTATATAAACTTAATGCTTCTTCTCTTCAAAATTCTTTCCTGATTTTTTTTTTAAAAAAAGGGAAAAGAAAACTTGAAATTCAACCAAGCAAGCAAAGCACTTCAGTTTTCAAATCAAGTTAAAGCAAAGATCTGATCATCTCAATAATTAATTCTAGTTCAAAACTTCCAAGGGCTGGAAGCAAGAAATTAAATAGTTAGTTTAAACATCAACTTAATCAAGTTCAGACCAAAACAACGACAACTCGATCAACATTCAAGCTTCATTTTTTTTTCAAGAGAAAAGCTAAATTAAATCCTGCTTTCATCTGAAGTAAATCAAGGAAGAAACTCAGGTTCAAATAAATAAAGAGGATTCAGATCTAAATTAAGTAGACAGTTCAGATTTCATACTATTGCTCTGCTCAGAGTTTTAAAGGTGAGTAATCTCTAAAGTTTGGTATACCTTGAAATTGCATGTAATGATTAATGAAATATGTTATGATTTATGCAGTGCATGATGTTAAAAATGGTTCTGTATATATGTTTGTGTATTAAACTCTGTATATATGTCTTAATTTCAAGTTTTAAACCCTGGATATAAAAATTGAAATCATTCACCTAAATAGATTTCTAGGCTTCGATCTCTAAACAGTGGGGTTTGTATGGGTAGAACATCACAAAAAATATAACTGTGAACATAAGTCAAAGGTTTAAAGTTTTATTTAATATGAAAAGATAAGATAAAAACCTGTAATGCTTATGGAAAACACAAAGAATAACAGGACAAACTTTTGCAATTAAAATTTTAACCTTTCAGATTTCTTGATTTAAGTGTATAAGCTGATTTCATAAACAAAGATATGAATTTTAAAACTAAAATTAGAATTTTTAGATTGAAATTAATTGGACATTACTGGTTTAGCCAGAAATAGTATTTTTGTATGGTTCTGTCAACCTAGATGGTCGGGGTGGCCAGTATCATTTCTGGTGATGGAGTAGTGATAGTTGAATCAAGGAAAAATATGGGGAGGAGGATTAAAGTGCTGAGGCAGTGGAGATTAGGGATTGAAGATTGTAACCCGAGTTTTCTATTCATCAGTAAAATGGGATCACCACGATTTCTTGAGGCAACCGAGTTTTTCCAAATTTGGGAAAATGGGAGATGGAGTGTGGAAGTGGACGTGGCCGAAGGTGAAATTCTCTTTGGTGGTCGGTGTATGGGGATTTGAATGGTATCCAGGTCTCGACATTTTTCTTGTTTCGAGCTTGAAGCTCGATTTTTATTTTTGGTTTCTAAAAGTAGTTCGATGGTCGTAATTGAGTTGGAAGGTGGTCGGCGACTTGCGTATGTGGTCGCGAGAGGTCGTAGTTGATGGAAGCGGTGGTGCAGGTGCACAGCTATCAAAGTGTGTCAGTTGTTGGTTTTGGGAAGGAATGGGTTCTCGAGTATTACGGGTTTATCCATACTTTTGCTCGAAGCAGTGAGGTTTGGGACTCGAAGGAGTTGATGAGTGGCTCTGTGTGATAATTGTTACAGGCTTTGTGTAAACCTGTTAGTATTTGAGTTTGAATGAATTCAAGTGGAGTGTTTTACTCGAGTTATTTTAGTGTTTTACTCGAGTTATTTAGTGAGTTGTGCGAGTGAATTATGGGTCACTCGAGTTAGTTGGTTCAAGTTTGAAAACTTGACCTATTTCCCAAATTTAAACTTAAATTTAAAAGTATAAAGCAAAAGATTTAAATGAGTTTTAAATCTAAATTTTAAATTATGGATTCAAGTTAAATTTGAATCATATTTGGAAATGAATTAGTTTTAAATTCAAATTTTGTTTAAAAATACTTCTACAAGGATATTTTAATTTTTTTTTAAAGAAATTTAAATTTAATTTGGTAATTGAAATGTAAAGTAATTAAAGGTTTAAACTTAAAGGTTTAAGATTTATTATTCTTAGAATAATTAACTTGTAATTAGGAATAATTAATTAATCGAGTAATAAGGAATTAATTAAGTTATAGTTAACACTTAATTAAATAATTAGGGGTCAATAAATGATTAATCAAATTGTAATTAATAATGATTGAAATAAGTTAATTATTTTAGATAAATAATTAATGAATTGTTAAACAATTAATGAATGTCATTTACTAAGGATTAATTAATTGATGATAATCATTTGAGAATTGTTAAATATTTAATGGAAATTAATTTAGAAATTAATTACTTAAGTGTAATTAATGGAGTTTAATGTGATTGGTTTAAATTAATTAATTAAGTTTAATTAATTTTAATCACTTGATGATTTGATAACAATTACTCAATGTAATTAATGGAAGTGTAATTACTTAACGGAGTAATTAATGGTAATTACTGGACGTAATTAAAGATGTTGATGATGAAAGTAATTTGGTTTATATTAAATTCCTATGTAATTAATCATGGGATTAATTGAGATAATTAATGAATGGTAATTAATTTTTGAAATAGGTAATTAAGAATAGTTGATTTCAGAATGGAATTAATCAAGGGATTAATTAGAGAATAAATTAGTGATTAATTTATTCAATGAAGTAATTAAAGGCAGTTGATTACTAGATGTTATTAAGCAAGGATGATTAATAATTATGGTATTTGGTAAGGATAAATTAATTTGTGAAATTAATTGAGGGATAAATAGAATGATAGTGGAAGCCTTTGATTAATCGTTATCCCTAATTTATGGTCAGTAATGCTATGTGATAAGATATATTTTGATTTTAACTGTGATCATGTGGCTATCGATTGATGATGAATTACTGTAACCTCCTATATTTAAAATTGAATTGTACATAACTTGAATAATTTAAGTTAAGATGATATTGGATTCAAAGAGACCGGAGTGGGTATTAGTAAATACCTGAAACCACTTCGATTCTTATAATTTGGTAGTTGAAGCTAATAGGATGTAGTGGAATGATTTAAGTAAACTGGATCATTTAAATCTAAGTTTTTGGCAGTTAGAAATTGATATGTGAAATGGTTGATGTCTATAACAATTTATGGCAATGTAAATTGATATGAGTTACCCCCGGGTTTATTTAAGTTGTGTACTTTTGTATTCCATGTTAGATGGGTTTACTCACGCTGGTTTCCAGCCTGACCCGGCTGTTACTTTGATGTAATGCTCGGGTCAGACCGAGTATTACATATTTTTAGGTAGGGACGTTCTTGAGCTCAGGAGGCGAGCTGGATGGCAGGATCGTATGGAGAGTTTACTCTATGATATTGTATATATCTGAGGCATGTTAAATTGTATCTGTCCAATGTTGTATAAAATTATTGTAAATCTGATATATCGATGTAAAATTGATGGATACAGTTTTCTTTGGTATAATTATTATTATTAATATCATATTTTATCCGCTGCGAATGTGAGTTTGGGTGTTTCTTTTCTGTTCTTCTTCTATCTCTTTTCTTCTTTTCTCTAACTATCTGGGAATTTCGAGATCGAAATTTCCGGGTCGTTTCAAATTGATCCATCATTTGTTGTGCGTGAAGCTTTAACCTCCACTTAGTTGTCCATTAGCTCATAATTGTATATTTAGATAAGTGGGTGGGGTCCTCCATGATCTTGAACTTGAATTATTTCCTCTTCATTCCTCTGTATTTCATTTGTGCATGCACGTATCTTCATATAAGCCTCTTTCATATGCATCCAAATTTCTATAAATATTATCAAAAAATGTCTAAGTGAAAATTCTTAAATCGACACAAGCACAAAAATGACCATTTTGCCCCTGAATGAAGATGAAAATATGATGGTTTGAAAATAATTGAATTTTGGTTTTAAATATGTCAAAATGCCCAAATATGATGTTTATTTAAATAAAAAGAGATAAAATATGGATGTAAATATATACACATTTACGTGCATATCAATCATCGCCTAAGATGGTGACAAAGAAAAAGGACTGAGACGTCCAAAGCCCAAAGAGAGACGCAAAATAGGGATTGAGACGTCCAAAGTCCAAAGAGTGGCACGAAGAAAAAGGACTAAGCGTCCAAAGCTCAAAGAGAGGCAAAAGCACTCAATCAAAAATAAGCCATTTGTGCTCCATAGCAAAATCAATCAATCTTCTAAAGGAAGATCAATCAAATATGAGTTGCTGTGCTTCAGGGTAAAGAAAGCTTGATTTTTCCATAAAAAAAAGCATTTTTGCCAGATGGATTTTATAGTCTTCTTCTATTACTCAGAAGTTATTATTGCCAGATTGATTTTCTGGTATTCCTTCACCATTACCAGATGGATTTTCTAGTCATATATTATAGCCCGATAGGTTTTCTGGTCCTTTATTAATATTACTGGATTGATTTCTGGATTTATTTGACTAAGTGGTTTTTTAGCCTTCTATTTAAAAGGATTTCATTATTTTTAGTAGGTTTCTGGTCTACTATTAGAAAATTTCCTAAAACAAGGGAAATAACTAGCGCTAAGTAAACTATCTTACTTTAAGAATGAGCATCATTAAATCGGCTTTTGATCTTTTGAATTCAAATTGGAACTCAACTCTCTTAAATTATGGGAATATCTGCTGCTAGACCGAGAGGAAGACTCTTGCATCAAGATTGAAATTTATGGTCTTTGTACCAACTGAAATGCTGAATGCTCAATTAATATTCCTGGACCTCTTAGTTGATGGATTATTGGCTTATATGGTAAAAGCTCTAAATACTAAAAGCAGGATATGCATATTAAATAATTTAACACATTCAAAAGTACATATGGTGCATTCAAGTTAACATTTCTTTGAATACAGATTTATTCATTATCTAATATGTTGCATACCAAAGTTATAGGTAAATAAATTGAACTACAAAAGGAGGTCTATTTAGAGATCCACAAATAATCATCTACTATAATTCAAGGCTTCATGCCATCCTATCTAGATCTTCAATAGCCTACGAAGAATTGGTAATGTAGAGAATGACCACATCCAAAAGCTCTTTGAGTTTCTTCTCTTTCCTTCGAACGGCGTCTGTTCTGTCAACTGATTCAGTTTAAGTCCTCAATGCATGCTTAAGAGTCTTGTTAGCTCCTTCTAAGATTTGGACTATGCTATTAATTTTTTAATCTCTTTCCCGAGAGTGTGCTTTTCACTCTTAAGTTTTTTAACCTGTCTTTCATAATCATTAAGGGGTTAAGGAACTTTTTCATTCCATTTTTAATTAAAGAATTGCATGCATTCAAATTCGACTTTCCTACCCCAGTGGAGATCACTTTGTTACATAATCCCGTAGATGGGACAATAAAGTAGAAAATTCTTAGCTAGCTAAAGATTGAGATCATGTCATCCTCTCAAGAGCTAGAGTAGAAAGGCTAAAATCGCCTCCGCTCGCAATGGGTTCCAAAGATTGGCAAGATACTCGACACTTCATTAAATCTACTTCAAGATCATTTATTCGTTGATGTAATTTAGCCATTTCTATATCAATATCAACTAAAGATCCAGACCCTGGGACCGGGTCATCTTCGTTTTCAACTCTTGAAATTCTTTGTCCTTTTTTAATTTGATCCTCTAAGTTAGAGGTCATTTCTTTATAGTTTCTAAATGTTGATGTTAATTGATAATATTTCCTGTGCCACTCTTGTACTTATGGATTTTTTGAAATCCTAAAGCTGAAGTGTCTTGAAAAGGCCGTCTTTCTACAATATCGGCTATAAGTTTATCTTTGATAATGTTTAGTCAAGAAAGAGCATCTGTAGGACTAGGTGCAAGTGCTAACTGGCTTTCCTATTTAGAATAAGTAAAGCATAAATTAATACGTGGAAATATGTTATTCCATTAATAATAGCAAAGTTTACAAATAATAAGGAAATTCAAATTACATAACAATTCCATATTTGAATATTTAGTTAACCCTTAAAGTTTTGAAACATCAATTTTGGCCTTTTCAAATGATCTGATTGATAAGGCAAGGAAAGAATCAATAGGGGCTTTAATCCCTTCTAGGTTATTAACTGGGGAATTGACGATAATCCCATTTTTGACTGAAGGGATAGTGTGACCACCCAATAATTTGGCATGATAAGTTCGAATTTCACTAAGTAATTTGTCTTTTTCATCGCCCATGAAATCAAAATGAAAATAAGGGAATCATGTGTATACTTCTTGTAGATCTCTTTGAAAGTAGTGCCTTGCTACCTGAGATGTTTTGGTTGTTAAAGACTTCTCCTTAAAATCTCTCTTTAACTTGGTAAATTTACACAAAAGTTCTACAGAAACAGGACTATTTGAGAGTTCGTTAATCTATATAATATGTGAAAATTAGAGAGACAAAAGCGATAAAGTTTATAACTACTTGAATTACATATTACAATTATACAATTATATGGGTTCATACAATACTGATCTCTTATAAAATTCAAAAATAAAACTCCCCTTATTAAACTTAATCATTTTAGAAGGAAGAGTATTTGGAGAAAGGGGAACACTTGCGACCCTATATGTAAGTTCCAACAAGTCCCAGGACGAGGATCGTTTCCATGATCATCTAGATATCTTTTATGGAGACAACTAAGAAAACCCCCACTATTTCCACCCAAGTAAGAAAAATCCACAAATTGACCCCTGGAATAGACTTTATAGAGGAACTCCACCGGAGCGTTTCTTTCTTTAATTAGCATCCAAAGAGAGCCAGTAATTCAGTATTCTCTGTCAAAGTCCATTCTCGAGATGAGCCCTTTTTAAGAAAGGGGCGGCTTGCTTTTCCTTAAAAAAATTATAATGGTGCAGTATCACCAAATAAGTATTTGTATTTGTCATACGGGATATTGTATTCTTCAATTAACTTTTCAAGTTCCCTATAAAGTTCATTCTCCCTTTTAACACTCTTTTCATAAAGAATCTCGTAATAGTATTTGTACTTTTATCTTAACTAAAATAGTAAGCTTAACAACTAAGAGTTAAACAGATAGTCTTAAACATCTAAAATAAAGAACTTCATACCTGTATAACCGAAACTTGAGTATGAGTTTTATCCCTTGACCAATGGCTGGGGGGAGTGCCGCCTTTTCATGTAGTATCTTTCCTCGTAGTATCCTGAGGATTAGGGAATGTAGTAAAGCCTGTATCATGAGAAAATGAATCTAAGTTAGGATCACCTGATCTATCTCCCCTATCTTTTGGTCCTCCAAGACACATTCCATCACCATCATTATTGTCTTCGTCATCATGATCATCTTCTTCTCTATCTGATTCTGTTTCTTCATCGATTGGAGGATTATTAAGGGTTAGCCACAATTTGGCGTTGACCATTTCTCAACAGGAAACTCTTCCTGAAGAGTCTTCTTATCTCTTTTTAGTTTAAGGCCAAACTTCATTTTAATTTTTTCATTCCAATCTGAGAGGGATGACAAATCTAAGTCTGGGTACTTTTGAATGTTATTAGCTTATGCCACAAACAATGCTTCTTCATAACTTCTCTCGGTAATTTTAGGAAGGCCGTCATTGAGGAAAGAGGTGACTTTCTTTTTAGCGTCACTAATACTATCGAGTAGGCCAAGATGCTAGTTTTCCTCTACAGATTGTCCTCCAAGGATTGGCTCTTATAGGATAACTTGGCTTTTTCTTCATCAGCCCTCTCGAGATCCGCTTTTAACATTTTCACTTCCTTCTTGACTAGCTCAGTTTTCTTCTTATTGACCTTCTCAAGGTTTTCTTTTAATGCCTCCATCTCCTTTTCTAATAGTCGACTATCATTTTCCTCTTTATTAAGTGAGCAGAATAGATTCTCTTTCTCGATAAGAACTTCATCTCTTGCTGACGCAATATCAGTTATGTTGTGGTTAAGAGAAGGGATTTTTCTTTTTGGCTCAACTATTTCCTTATAAGGCCCTTGAGAAGCCTCTTAAAGGAGAAATATATTCTTTTCCACCTAAAAAGTATCGCAAGTATAAGTCGGGAAAAAAAATCTACAGAGCTAAAAATTAACCAAACAAGAAGAAATACATATCGATAAAAGTTGTTTAAGTACGATGAAAATATGATCCTTGAAATAAATTAATGGCTACGAAGACCTAGAAGAGGTAATAGTGGGAGATTAGGTAGCCAGTCAGACGAGATCATCAAATCTGGCTACTGAAGACTAGGCCTAGGTATCCGAAGGAAGAGAATCTTTTGGGGAAGGAGGTAGCCCAAGATCAACATCAAATGACTAAGAGCGGTCGAAGAAGAAAGAAAAGAAATCTTGAGGAGGGGATCCGAAGAGTGAGCCGCCTTCATAGATTCTTGAAATTTATACCCCAGAGGTTCTTGATTTGCAACCTCGGGGCTTGAGTCAATGGTCATATGTTCCTTTTCCTCCACAATAGTAGGGGTAAAGTTGCCCACAAGCTTAGGCCTTTTGTTTAGGGAAGAAGATGGAATACCAGCAGGAGTCTTGTCGTCTGCTTCATTTTCTAATGCTTTAATTGCTTTGGCAATAGAGTCCTCAATGGAAGCAGGCTTGCTTAATTGAGATGAAGCAAGGATTTCGTCTTTACTTTTCCTCTTTTTGGGAGTACCATATTTATCTCATGTCTCTCAATAAGCGACAACAAGAGAAAGCATGCCTAAAATGAAGAAAATAAGTCCATAAAATAACGACATCAGGAATTCCACACTAGTTAGACTAAAACTTACCAATAGGCTCTAGTAGAACTAGAGAAGAAGTAAAGAAAGGATTATAGTTATTGATGACCAATGACCACTTCCCATAGGCGTTTCCTTTCATCATTAGAGTTTTCCCAAGTATTATATGATGATTTAAAATCAGTGAGTAGTGACAAAGATTTGCTTCTGTCAGAAGTGTGAGCCTATGTCCTAAGCTCTTTGACGCCAAAGTCAGGGATTTGACAATCTCGCTACCATAGGAGCGTAGTTGCTTACCGACCAAACTTAAAGGAAAACATCTATTGTGAGAAAATGGAAAATATAATACAAGTGTAGGAAATAGAGACTTACCTATAATAGTGAAAGTTCCTCTAATCCTAGAATAGCATCTGACAAAGAAAAATTAGTTTTCCCATCCCTCGGTCTTGTTTATAGTATTGATGATTAATCTCGACGAATGGGACGAATTTGATATGGAGGGTTACCCTGCTACTCACCTATCTTAGCAGGACTAGCTATGGTGTGAAGAATTTTAGCATCGAGAGAGGGAAGCTTGGCTTCCCCGACAGGAATTTCCAAACAATTCAGATCGGTGGATGAATTTAGAGTTAATTGAATTGGAGTGATGTTTAGATGCTTCAATAGTCCCGGGAGAAAGTTAGGGAAAGGAAGATATCTCAAGTGCTATATATGTATTGATGCGAAAAAACCTTTCGAGGATTATTATTTATGCGAGAAGGACTGGCAGGAATGGCTTCTACATCGGTAATTCCAAATTGTTTAAGAATATAATCCACTTCATCTTGAGTGGTAATGTATGATGGATTGAGAAGATTATCTTCTTTCTTAGTAGCTGGAGAAGCTTTGGAACCCTTATTGGGTTTTCTCGATTCCTTTCCGTGTCACTTTTTTGTCTTCCATTTATATGCCAGGTGATATTATTCTAAATTAGAAAAGTAATAATTAAAATGCTTATGATATATATGGGGTATTATATTCTAAAACAAGGAATATCTAATTGGTTGCCTAAATTATAGCACCAAAATGTTAAAAGTCTATAGTCCCATATAATATTTACAACAAGTCAAGACCATTGCATAGTCAACATCGAACACATGGAAAACTTAAACTCTTAAGTCGATTAAGAGTGTGCAAATAAATGTTAGACTTGTAAGAAAGTAATATATAGGTGTTTGTAAGAAACTTAAAGTAAGGATTATCATAGGAATAACTAAAGTGTTATGTTGCATCACTAAATCTAAGTCAAATGGATAAATTAATGAAAAATGTTACACTAGTTACATTAAAAAATCATGGTACAATATCGTAGCCATGGTCAAAATAACCAGCGTGATGACTTATGTCGACATAGGTCGATAATAATTTTATAAGTGATCTATAAAATTACTATCACAACTATGTCTTAAAATAACAGTGTTATATAATGTCTACATAAGAACATTAAAATTGATTGCCAAAGAAAAATGATAACATACAATGAGATTATCAGTGTCGTACAACAGCCCCATATGCCAATATCGATTCTAAACAGTAGTGTCTTTAATCAATATCTGACATCATAATGATGTTGTAAAGCATTAATGCCAAATAGAATTAAAAAAAATTAGATTTTGGTCTAATAAACTATTCATTTCATTATTAAACTAGAAACGCCAAGGTTTCCAAATCAATGTCATCGGCTTTAATTAATCCAATAATTGATCTAAACAACATAAAAATTCTTTGCTAATTCAATCAGCATGCATAGCTAATCATTGATTTAACCAAAAATATGAAGATTAGCCACCCCAATCAAATATCAAAATTAAAGCACCAACTCGAATCCAAAAATCCCCAAATCAAATCCTAACTGCTATTCGAATGAGAAATTCCTAATTTAACTCACTAGTTTAATCGATTGAAATGAGATATGTACCTTTATTTTTGGTGTAATGTTGAAACACCAGAATTTGCAAGTAAGTTTGAAGATTTCAAGTTTGCTTGGTTGGCTTTTAATTGTAGGTAAAAAGAGAAAGAAGGAGAATATTTGACTATTTATAACAAAAAAGAAGGCATACAACTACCTTTGGATCAGTTTTAAATGAAAGGTTAGATTTGCAAAGAAAATCAATAAGCGGTAAAAAGCCAATGCCGAAGGTAGTGACTTGAAAAGTCAATGCTTCCTTCATACTAGGGGGAAAATGCTACCACTAATGTTAATTCTGAAGGTATGTGGCATAACAGCATTACATAATCCTACATCAACAAGCAATGTCGAAAGTATGAAGGAAAACCAATGCCGAAAGTATACAATGCCACCCCTCATCAACAAAGAATAATAAGCAATGTCGCAGGTCATCAATGAAGTTAGCAATACTGAAGGCCATCAATGTCGCTTACCGCTAATAAAGTTGAATGAGTAATATTATTGCAAAGAAATTGAAAATCGTGTTGCATGTTAGTAAAGGAAGGACAACATTGGAAAGCTCGATGTCGAAAACACGATATAGCATTGATGTCGGATTATATAAATTTCGCATTCTACCAATGAAGCACTTCTTCCATATAGCCAGAAAATCAATGTCGCTCCATCGCATCTCTCTAATGCTGCCTTATTCTAATGTTACACTTCGAAGTAATGTCACATCTCATCAATTCCACTTCACCATCGATGATGTCTCCTATCAATGATGCTCATCACTAATATCGCCTCTAATTAATGTCACTTATCATTAGTGTCATCTATTATTAATGCCGATTATCATCAATATCACCAATTACCAATGTCAACTATTATCAATGTAATTTTTATCAATGTCGTTTGTTGTTGATGTTGCCTGTTATCAATCTCATATTTTATCAGTGCCAATCATTGCTAATATCATTACTTATCAATATCACTATATATTGATGTTGTGCCATAGTAATTACATACTTATCAACCTTCAAGGAGGCCGCATATCCTCAGTACAACGTTGATATTGAATGTCATCAATGAAGGCTATCAAGGCAGGATAGATGCTATGCGCCGAAGTCCACCATTGTGTAAGTGGATGCTGAAGTATAGTGCTATGCATCATCAACATAGTTAATGTCACAAGTCAGTCATACTTCAAGTCAAGCATACTGCATGGACATGTGGAAGACATGCCACATTCCTCAACGCCGATAAATATGGACCTAAGGGCATGAAGAAAGGGGCAAATCGTTCTTTTTCTATCTCTTACATTTTAAATTTTGTAATCTTAAGTTGTGCTGGAAATTCTAATGCTGGTTGTACTTTTGCACATAGGTCATTGTACATTCAACAATTACATAACATATGAATAAAAGAGACTTGAATTATGGCTTGTTTTCGTGTTCCAAAGCACTTGTGATTTTTCATCACTACTTGCTATGAATTCCAAAAACAACCATAATCTTAATTTGTGCTTGCATAAATTTGCTATTTATAGATTGACATTGCTTTGACTTGATCATGCGTACTACGTTTCATGGACTTGAACAAGCCAAGCCTAATTATCCAAGCCCTTTCTCAACCAAGTGTTGCTTTTGACTACACTCGTTGAGGTTTAAAAGGGACATCCAATCCGCCTTACAACCTCATCCCTCTTTCCTTACACTTTTTAGGGTTGATAAAGAAATTCGTTACAGCATTTGTAAAATACTTTTATGTTTCTATATAGATATATAGGGAGATATATCTATCATTCTATTGTTGTTTACTCCTTATCTTTTCATTTTCGATGTAGACTTGCTTAACTCGAAAAGCAAGATAGATTTGTGAAGTGGACGAGCTATGATAGGAGGAGAAAGTGCAAGAAGAGAAGCCGAAAGTATGTGGACTAATGAAGGGAATGAGAAAATAATTTCCAAGGCAGTAGAAGAAGAAGCTGCATAGCTAGAAAATGGGGTAGAAATGGATGTAGATGTCTTATTTAGACTGTTTATGTCCCAGATGTTGAGGGAAGCTGGACCAGAGTTAGTTCAACTAAGACTTGCAACCGGAAGAGAGGATTTCTCAAAGATGAACAAAGGTTATAGAAATCTAGGAGGAAAGACCTTTACGGGGAAGAAGTCTACAGTAGAAGTACTAAATTGGCTAAGAAATTATAAGCGCATATTTTGAGACTTAGGATTGAATGATGCATGGAAGAGGAGTTTGGCATCTAGACAGCTACTGTAGATGCACTAGAGTGGTAGGAGATATTAATTACTGAAACCTTAAAGGGAAAGATTACTCAGGAATAGTTCAAAGAGAGGTTTGAAGCATAGTTTATATCAAAATCTCAACAGAGTATAATACAGAGAGAGTTTAATGATCAAAAGTGTGGTCCTTACTATAAAGGGGTACATCCAAAAGATTATTTCATTGGCTAAGTATGGAAAGGAGATCGTCAATACCCCAATAAAGAAGAATGAGAAGTTTATCAGAGGCTTGAAGCAAGGTCTTGATCACAAGGTAATAGCTCATCTAACATCTCCTTTTTAATTTGTATTTGACATGGCTAAAAGGTATGGTAGGATGTACTAAGAGCGGCGTAAGGTGGAGGCGAGAGCTAAGGCAGAGCTGAAAAAGAAGTTTACTCTAGACACAAAAGGCAAGAAGGGAGAGCCAAAGGGGAAAGATAGAGCAGTTGCTACTACGGACGTTGCTTGTTATAACTATAGACAAAAGGGACACCATGCAAAAAAATGTCTAATGCCAAAAAACTCGGGAGGGTGAAGTGCTTTAAGTGGATAAGATGGGACATTTAAAGAAGTACTGCCCATAGCTTAAAGCACAAGTTTATGCTTTGGAGGGACCAAGGGAAGGACCATCTGTTGAGGAACGAGGGAAGGGAATGTCTTAGAAGGTATGGCTTTGATTTTTGGTGTTTCATCTAGAGTACTATTTGATATTGGTGCTACACATTCATTTATAATTGAAGACTTGGCTGATAGACTTGGGTTGGAAGTCACCTATTTAGTCACTTCCACATGTGTAGCAGATCAAATAGGAGGGCATGCCACTCTTAGATTGAGATGCATTGACCTAGATATTGAGTTAGGTGGGTGCAAGTTTTCTAGCGGTCCCTACGTGTTTGTCTTCATAGGCTTCAAAGTAATTTTAGGGGTGGACTGGTTGGAGAAGTATAGTTCAAGGGTGCACTACGCAAAGAGGATAATTACTCTGAGTCATTCAGAACATAAAGATATAGTATACATAGCCTTGGAAGAATGTGGAGAATTATGCAGGAACATTACATTTATTTCAGCTTTAGAAGAAGAAGATCATGGAGAATTATGGGTAGTAAAGGAATTCCGAGATGTATTTGGACCAGTTTCGATGTTGCCACCCCCGAGAGTGGTGGAGTTTCGAATAGCTTTACTATTACGGGCCGAACGGTTTAGTCGACCCTTAAGTAGAATGCCCCCAAAGGAGTTGGAGGATCTGATGAAGCATTAAGTGGAATTAGAAGGAAAGAGCTTTATAAGGGCAAGCGGTTCACCTTAGGGAGTAGCAGCATTTGTGAGGAAGTCTAATGGGTCATTAAGACTATGTATTGACTATTTGAAATTAAATGAAAGAACGGTGAAGAGTAGGTATCCTTTGTCAAGAATTGATGATATGTTTGATCGGTTAAGTGGAGCTAGGGTGTTTTCTTGGCTACAGGTTCCATCAACTGAGAGTTGAATAGGAAAGAAATTCTTTAATTACGTTCAGAACAAGGTACGGTTCATACGAGTGGTGAATTATGCTATTTAGGCTGGCCAATGCGTATGCATTCTTTGTAGACCTAATAAATGGGGTCTTCTAATATAAGTTAGACAGATATGTATTGGTGTTCATAGATGACATCTTGGTGTACTTTAAGGATGATGAGGAACATGCGGTTCACCTAAGGCATGTGCTGGAGATGTTGAGACAACATAATTTAAAGGTGAAATTTTCTAAGTGTCGTTTTTTGAACGAGGGAAGTAAAGTTCCTAGGCCATGTGATTTTGGAAGAAGGGTTGGTAGTAGATACTTTGAAATTGGAGGTAGTAAATGGGTGGAAGAGACCTAGACTATAATCGAGGTGTGAAGTTTCTTAAGACTAGTTGGCTATTACTGGAGGTTCATTAAAGACTTCTCCCGTACAGCTACACCGATGGCGAAGCTGACTAGAAAGAGTGAGTATTTTGTTTCGGCATAGGAGTGTGTGAAGGCATTATAGAAACCGAAGTTTAGATTAACGAATTGGCCTATGTTGGTAACAACTAAAGGGAATAATGGTATGACCGTATACATTAATGCGTTAGGTTTATGGTTAGGCGTGTAGAAAGGCAAAGTAATTGCTTATGCTCTAGGCAGTTTGCGGTCCCATGAAGTTTGGTATCCAACGCATGATTTGGAGTTGCCAACAGCTGTCTTCACCGACAACAAGTCCTTAAGATATTTGTTCTATCAGAATGAGCTGAACATGAAGCAGTAGAGATGATTATAGTTCCTAGCATCATATGATTTTCGGATAGAGTATAGCCTAGGAAAATGAAGTAAATTAGTTGATGCCTTAAGTCAAGAATAACAAAGTTGTGTTTTGGCTATGATAGAGGAATGGACCATTTTTGAAATGTTGTCTTCGTGTAATGTGCAGTTTCGGTCAGGTGCAAGTTTGAGAAGTACATCTGGAATGTTAGTATGCTTTGAAGTTAGACCTAGTTAGTAGAAAGGACGACCGTATTGCAGAATGAAAACAAGTTCTACGCAGATATTGTAAGGAATTTGGACTCAGAAGTAGGAGCAATAGAACTAAAGGATTCGACGTTGATAAAGAAGGTAGACCGTGGAAGAATAAAAGATTGTATGTTCCATGTGCAGAAGGACTATGGAAGGAAGTATTGCAACGCCATTCTTCAAAGTTTATTATACATCTTGGAGGTACAAAGATATACCGAGATATGAAGAGGACTTTCTTTTGGAAGGTATGAAGAAATATGTCAGAGAATATGCAAGAAGATGCTTTACAAGCTAGCAGGTGAAGGAAGAACATTAGAAGCCAAGTGGACTCCTGCAGCCTTTAAAAGGTTTGGAAATGAGATTAAGTAGCTATGGATTTCATAGGTGGGCGGCCAAGGACAAGTGCAGGGAATGAAGGCTATGGGTCAATAATTGACAGACTAACTAAGAGTTTTCATTTCATTTCAGTGAAGGCTAAGAAGACTGTGCCGAAGTTAGCAAGGATATATGTGAAAGTAATAATGAGATTGCATGGGGTGCCTAGCTTTGTTATTAGTGATCGGAATTCATTGTTCACTAGCGCATTCTGGCGAAGTTTGTAAAAGGTATTGGATACAGAACTACGCGTTAGTACTGCATACCATCAACATATAGATGGGCAGACCAAGAGCCTCAAAAAGGTCCTAGAAGACTTGCTGAGAGCAAGCATTTTAAACTTTTTTGGATCTTGGGAGGATTGCTTACATCTATTGGAGTTCTCGTATAATAAAAGTTATCGGAGCAGTATTATAATAGCTCCATTTGAATCACTGTATGGAAGGCCATGAAATTCGCATGCATGTTGGTTGGAGGCAGAGGATGGAGTTGTGTTGGGACCTGACATGGTGAAGGATGCTACTGAGAAGGTAGAACTGATCCAAGCTAGAATGAGGGCAGTGCATTCTAACCAGAAGAACTATTCTAACCTGAGGAGAAAAGAACTAGTGTTCCCGTATAAGCAAAATTATTTCCGATCATAGAGAATATTAGGAATGTTATGTATAAGGTGGATTTTCCTAGTGTTTTTGCAGGGATCATAATTTGTTTCATGTATCATGTTTGTAGAAATGCACTAGGGATACGGGAACAGTAGTTAATCATAGCGCAGTGGAAGGCCTTGCCATAAAGTCAGTATGACCAATGTTTGCAGACTGGTTTGAATAGTGGATCAGGATGAGAAGCAGCTTTGGAATAAGATAGTGAAGGTATTATGTGTCTAGTGGAGCACAGATCGGTAGGACTGCATATACAAAATAGAGGATAAGGTTAAGAAGACCTATGCAAAGTTATTCATTTTAGATAAGCGCAAGAGCTATGTATTGATTTGTACTACCATAAACCTTAGATGTATATGTATGAATATTATGGCTGTCTGTTGTATTAGCAAATATCACTAGTATGTTTAATATGCATGGATTGGGAATTCATAGGCATGCTTAGCATAAGCGGGGGATAGTTGGCAAATCTCTACCATACCTTAATTGAATTTCGGTGCGAAATTCCTTTAAGGAGGGAAGACTGTAAAGATACTAAATTTTTAATTAATCAATAAATCGATTAAAAGGCAAGGCCAGCTAAATAACAAAAATAAAGGAAAATAAATTAATGGAAAAGGGGTATGATGGCCCAAGTCTAAATTATTTTGGGACAATAAACATTACTCTTTTCTATTTTCTTTTCACGCTACTCAAAATAAATTAAAATAAAAAACTAGGGAAGATCTCTAATAACAGCTTAAAGAGAACAAAGTAAGAGGAAGATAAAGGAAACACATGCAAAAAGGGGATTAAGAGGACTAAAGCAAGATATTTACAAAATCTAGGTGAGTAATACTTAACCGATCTACACTGATCTCCCATATAGGGTTTTGGTTTAGATTTGTATGTTTTTAAGTATAATGGGGTTCATATAGATTTTATTAATAAATATAAAGGTTGTATTTTGGGGAAGGATAGATAAACTTGAGATGTTTAGACATGTTTCCTCTACTATAATGATTTCAAAAGCTAATGGAAATTTTATACCTTGTTCTAATCATGGTTTTAAAGATGGGGTTTTGGTTTGAGAAATTTCTTAAGCTTATATGATTTTATTTGATTTGTTGAGGAGCATAACAAGAAAATAAACGAGAAAAATATCCTTAAAAATTTAAATAAATATTAAGTGTGTTAGAACAAGTGTTCATTAATTTTCTAGGAATTTATCATAATTTTCTATAAGGAAAAATAAAAAAAATGACTAAGTATTGCGCTGGGGCAAATGGGGAACTGCGATGTGCACGAAAATAAACTTATATAGACAAATATATTAAAAGATATTGGGCAAAAGAGAAACTAGATTCAAATCATTGGTTGAAAGGCAAGAAAAAGGACAGTGCAATTAACATAAAGTAAATTTGGGACGAAAAGGTAACAACACATGTAAAGATATTATCAGACAAGTCGGACTTTGTCTTGTTTGGAGCTAAGGTTGTGGCCTAATGAGTTGTAAGGGAACTACGCATACAAGGGAAATGGTAGGATTAGCCGAAGGGGTCTAGGAGCTTTCAGAGGAGAGCAAGTATGTGCCCAAAAATGTAGAGAACATTATGTGCCACAATTTGTAAGGATTCACTAGTAAGGAGTAAGCTGTGAACCTAGGTTGGGGCGTAAAAGTATTGCGCCAAGGAAGGATAAGAATGAGACTAAATGAAATGGCAATTCCGTAGGATTTGCAATTGGTCTAGGGATAGTAAATGTGAAAACTCTTGCACTAGAGGTAAGGATGGAAGGGCTATGATGTTGGGGAAGGGACGCTTACTAAAATGCACATCTTAAGAAGGTGAGGAGTGACATTCAACTTCCAGAGATTACGGTGGATGATTCCAAACAGTTTCCAATTAAACAAATGTTTAAGGACTTTGTGGGTGGCGGTTACACAGTAGTCCAAGTCTAAGAAAATAAACGAGGTCTATAGGTGGTTATTTCATAATGGTCAAGAACTTAAGTAAAGAAATATAAAAGGACTACATGTGGTTGTTTCTTTGTGGTTGGCATAGCTAATAAAAAGTTGAATACTGTAGGTGGCTGGGACTATGCAGTTTGAATTAATGAATGAATCTAAAAAAACAATGCAAAGGCGTTGAGTTCATGCAATCTAAATCTAGAGAACAAATTGAAAAATGGTACCGCATAGTGGTCTGATTCCAAGCTGTATCAGTTAAAAGGGAAACCTCAAATGGAAAGTCAAGTGGGGGTTGTACCGGGGATGCAGTAGCAAATAGGAACAATATATTAAAGATTAGTATAAAATGAGAACTAGGTGTGGATGGCACCGGAGGCGCAATGGTAATTGGGATTCGCATAAGATGGTATAAGGTGCATTAGTAAATAAGAATTACTTACTCGGTATCTATGGTTGTTTCACCCATGATGAGCGAATAGTGAGGGGAAAACCCAACCTGTAAAATATTGTTTGGTCTCATTATATGAATATTATGGGATAAATATTATTCACACTAAACTTTATGCCAAATCTATATTTTTGTTTTTGTTTTCGACACAACCCCACGGTTTCTCATTTAAGCAGGATGAGTTTATGGAATTAGACTGATATAAAATAAGGGTCGTAGTACGAGAATTGAAGACTGAGCTAGAAACTCCGTAGCTAATAGATTTTTTGTTTTCCACTATATTAAGAAGTGCAGGCCACATTATCATATGTCGGTCCGACTCTTTATATGTTATTATCTATTATATTTGGCACCAATGTGAGCGCATTTTCGGCTTTAATTGTGACAATACTATATGTAAAGAACATTAAAGAAAACTTTTGATGTAACCAAAATATTAGCTGCTCTGTTTACTTACCTATGTCAATTAATAAACTGAACTCACTTTCGTTGTTGAAAGATAATTCTAAAGATGACTGCAACTTCATCGACGTTCATCTTTGAGTCTCAAGTGGGGGATGTTATATCATCTAAAAATCCAAACAATAAATTAAACTCACATAATATCAATTACACACACATACATAATGTAACCATAGGATAATGTGTATACACACACACACACACACATCAGATGGTTCGATCTTCACATCATCGATGTTTTTGCAGCCAACAAAATCATTAATAGAAGTCTTCAAAATCTATCTTCTATTAAATTCTTCAAATGAAAATTATAACTTCAAATACTTAATTACCAATACATTTGGCATTTAAATCATTGGAGTTTTCTTCTTTTCTTTCAATAGTTGAATTCATCATGCACAATGTCTTTATTAATCGTAACAAAATACTAGTTCATTTTTAAATATCAAAAAATATAATGAACAATCCTTGAACAAATAAATGTTGGAAATAACATCAAAAAACATACATAATTAATTTAATTCAAAATCACCTCTTCTGCTTCCTTGGAATGTTGATTATTCACATTATTCCTTAGAAAAGTTCTTCTCCTTTCATTGGTTAGCAATCCAGAAAATTTAATCGCTTTGATAGTGTGATTTTCAACCATGGAGAATTTAGATATTAGGGTTTAGGCTGTAACGTGATGAAGAATCAGAAAGTTAAATATTATGGCTAGGCTTTAATGTTAAGAAGAAAAGAAAGAAAACGCAGACTTAGATTTTAGGTTTTAACGCGATGAAGAAAAAGAGAGAGCGCATGAGTTGAGAGAAAGAATGTGATAAACATTCAATGAGTAATTACTGAGTGGAGAGATAAAGGTGAAATTAGAAAGCACCTCAATTAATTAAGTCTAATTAAATTTTTCAGGGTGCTAGTAAACACTTTTTTGGGTGTTTTTAGAAACACACATAATTAATTTGTACTCACGTTTTTCCGAATGTTATTCGATGCAACATCATTTTAGGCTAATTTCCACCAATACATGAAGGAAATTTTCTAGGTATAGTTACATGAGATTTTGTTTGATCAATCATCTCGACTCTCGACATAAGCTTTCCTTTCACCGTTGAAGCATGGCTTGCACTCGTCATAGTCATAATTTAGTCCTACTTATTATGGTTTAAAGCATGGTTCAAAATTTCAGTGAATACCGGTTTTTCCGATAGAACAGAATCCGGTCAAATTCCGATTCCTGTTTAAATTTCGAATTTTCTTTTCAAATATTGAAAAAAATTATAAAAAAAATACAACAAACATAAAGTAATTAAAAAAAGAAAAACAAATTAAACAGGACAATAAATAAATAGACAAAAAATCATGTATATGGATAAAAAAAGTTGTTATACTTTTATTAATTTACATCGAATCATAATAAAAATTTCAAAAATTGATCAAAACTTTAAAATCTCAAATGAACAATACAGAATCTTAAACAATGGATTTTTAAGTAAACTGTATTTTATATGTAATGTAAAAAAACGTACTATAACTTTATGACTGTATTGGATATTTATTAGCGTAAATAGCAAATTAAAGCAATAAAGGTACCGGAATTAAAACGGAGCTTTCGAAATTTCCAGAACGAAACCGAAAATTTTAAAATTATCAATGACCGGAACGGAAAACGAAATTTCGAACCTTGGTTTAAAGTACAAGAACCTGATGAATAATTTTTTCGGTTTAATTACATAGTCCATCCGACTTAGTACATTTGCCTATAAAAACATGAATTGGAGGTGTTTTTACTTTCATCTTTTGGACATAGAATAGCCGTGTTGATAGCTTCGTAAGTTATTTAATCGAGCGGTATGTCTTCCCAATGTTATTTTGGATACCGAGAGAATTTACAAGAGGATTACGGATAGAACCACTAGAAGGGTGGGCTAGAGCCGGTATTTCTTTATATCCATTCAGCTAAAAAATAGAAAGTAGGGACCTAAGCACATCCTTCCTTTTTCATCTCCTGTAAATAGACACACAAGAGTTCCTTTGGAATACACCACTAGCTTTTTAACCATTTAACCGAGAACAGTCAAATCACACAATTCATAGCTCTAAGGAAGTCAAAACCACATGCTCCGTATCACCTATACGAATCCTAAGCTATGGTAGGGGCTCTTCACGCTTCTTTTTCCTTTGTCCTAATAAAATAAGGAATACAACTCGGTACCAATAACCAACATGCTCAAGTCTCCCTATCGGAAACATAGTATTGGCGCGACTGGACAGAAAGGAGTGGCTAAGGAAAAAAGTCTTATTTGAATATGGAAGAATAGTTTGGCTCCTTTTAGTCGCCCCTCTGTTTCTCATTTGGAATTTCATCATAGGTAAGGCAAAGCGCTTTTAAGCATCTGGTTCACTCTTTATTGGAAGATGAATGAGATCAAAAAGGCCATCATTAGGGCAAACATTGCAATAGTTGCGACTAGGGCAAAGCCCAAAATAGCATAACCAAATGATTGTTTTGCCAATGAGGGATTTCTTGCCACGGAATGAATCAAAGAAATGAACACGTTTCCAATACCGATAGCCGCTCCCGCTAAAGCAACTGTAGCAGCTCCGGCACCGATTAATTTAACACCTTCTAACATAAAAGCAAGCAAGAAAGAAAAGTCATTCTCATTCATTCACCAAATAAAGTAAGCGCTTATTGGAAAACTAGGCTTACTGGCCCATTCTGCTCTAAACTGAGAAACAGATTCGAAAGATCATGTAAATTCTCCAACGTATTACCATTGAAAGAAATGGTATCCAAAATTTCATACAACGCTGTATGGAGGGGCTGTTAGGTCGTTGAGAAAAAGATCCTCAACTCGCCTACTTATCTGTTCCTTTATGGTGCACGCTAAACTTTCATTGACCTTGGACTAGAAATTGAGCGAAATGAAGCCCTGAAGGGAGGCGGCACGCCACGTGGCCAACACCAACAAATTTCTAGGTAAATTAATATTATGGTTTAGACATAACTCGATAATATAATTAAGAGCCATGTCGCGTGCACTCATAACAGAAACGTGGAATATTTGAGAAATTCAAATTGATAGTTTGGACTTGGTATACTAGGCTCCTTGTTAGCTCTCTATATAAAATAGTTGTGGTCAATAGAATGGAATAGAACGGCAATAGAATGGATCGGTCTCCTCTTGCCAGCTTTAGTAATTGGCTGTAGTTACACCTGATTTCGAGTGAGTTGTGGGTTGATTCCATCTCAATCATATCTTATCATGACTTAGTGTTTTGGTTCTATCAATAACAGTAATATATTCACGTCTTAACACTCAGTATCAATATCTCTACCTTGCTCTGGTAGTTTGATACTCGGATGTGGAATATACTTGTATAAAACAACAATCAATCATTCTATCTGTGGGCTGAGCTGTTCTCTCGCAAAGCAAGAGAGGTGCATAGTATACCAAGTCCATTCTATTGCATCCAAACTATTCTCATGAATAATCAGTCTCACCTTCGTTGAACATGACTCTTCTCGCTACATTTTTCTTTTCGGGTCAAATAGAATGCTTCTATTCTATAAGTCTTCCCAAATATACTGGACGTTGGAGCCCAGATTAATATCTTGGACCTCCCAATTAATATACTGGCCGTTCGTCTCCATTACTTTCTTGATTAGACTTCACTAATCAGTCACATTCACTTGATGAGCCGCCAAATTAATATACTGGACTTTCAGAATGAATATCTGGGGCTCCTATTAGAGACAAGTATGTATTAGACTAGCCTATTTTAGTACAAGTTTTGGAATAATTACGGTATTAATAGCATCGATCTCCTAATAGAGACAATATGAAAGACGGCTCGTACGAGACTAGTATCTCTGTTTGTGTTCGCAACTCATTTATGATGAAAGAGCGGGTTTGAACAACTAGCAAATCTATACATGGCTAACGTGCCTTGAGGAGAGAGGGAGAGTCCAATCTATTCTTCTCTGCCCAAGCCTCGAGGGGCTCGCATAGCCGGGTTACCAGTTGGCATTGTATATTCCCGTGATTGAATCACTGATTGGCTACTCTTTCTGGTTCAATCACAAAGTAAGTCCACCGTCGAGTAGTCCGTGCAATGAGAACGACTTGGATTGGTATTTGTGCGAGAATCATCAAGTTTGCCAGATGCACATGATGGGGCAAATAATAAGAAAGATACATAAATGCACATTTATTTCTTAAAAACTCGAAGTGAGAATTTATCTTTGCTATGCTTAATATATGAAAGGAGAAGGTTTAGAGAATAGCGATCTAGTACATGTTGTTTGGATCGGTCCTCGTTACTTTCTCTTCCTGTCCCGCCCAATTAATATATTAAGCCTCATTAATAGTCTCTCTCCCCCTCCCGTTAGTCTCCTATGTTTATAATAGCATTTGGATCGGTCTCCTCCCGAATTAATATACTGGCGAGGAAGATAACATAAAATATATATAATTGACTCGTTATGCTTAACACAAAAAGTCAAAGCCCTTATATCTTTCTAGCATCCCCTATTTAGATCACTTTGTCACTAAGTAAGTCGATGTGAAATTTAGGGATTAACATAAGAGCGACTCATGCTACATTCACTCCGATTGGGAATGTCTTCTATGCTGGTTTTTTTAATAATGAAAATACAAGATGATGTTGTGAAATGACGAAGATTAGGTGTGAAATACAAACTTTTCTTCTAGGTTTTTATAATCTTTTGACGGGAGAAGGGGAGCAAAGTGACGTGCGACTAAATGGAGCGACCTCTCCAAACCATTCTTAGCCTAGTATACCAAGTCAGAGGGAAATTTCCTTAATGATCGGAGTAGCTCGTTCTTGTCTGCATACTGTCCGCATCTAAGACATGCATACATAGCTCCCGAAACCATAGTCGGATCATATGTCTAATAAACACTCATTCTTGTGCTATTGAGAAATAAATTTGGTGAAGCGTCTGCTTTCTCTTTGAGAGTTCCCTTGCTTGATCAAATATTATTTCAACAAAAAAAGATCAATGAAATGAGAGTTACTGGACATCAGTACACCCATAAAAAGGAGAGCGGTCTACGAGACCATACCTAAGGATCTACTAAAAAGAACTCGTGATTGCTAAGTAGCCGAAGTAGCAAAGCCGTCAGGGATGTACTATAATTGATCAGGCAAGGAGCTAACATCAACATCTGTTATATCTCATAATACCAATTAGGTAGGAATTATATTACTTGCAACCACTACGGAATTTCGTGAACAACCTGCTTCACACCAACCAAAACCAAATAGTAAGTAGTAAACCCTATGAGTAAACTCATAATCTTTCCGTGCTTCGGAATCGAGAGTCAGATCCTCCCTTACTTATGAGGAGAGAGAAGGAGAATTGTCTAGACTAACATCTAGAAATGACTTGATCTGCTGTTCGTCGATGGAAATTCTATCGGTTTAGAAAACCGTCGAACGAATTTAGAAATAAAAATAAACGCAGGCGCACGGTATACGAATGTAGCACATGGCGAATACGGGTCGATCCACAAGGAATTGATGATTTTAAAAATCTATTCAATCAAATTAAACCAAGGTTGAAGAGAATGTTAAACTAGAAAAGAAGAAAAACAAGCAAAAGAAAATTGATAAAAATATGAGTGTTAAGACAATTTAGAGGCAGTTTCTACTCTCTAGATCACATAAATCAACAAAATGAAGTTATGATCTCTCTTTTCTTGTCATTAGTGAATTAGTTGATGTGCTTATCATAAGTATGGTATATTTGTGCTATTAATTAGCTCAATATAAACCATCAAACTATAACACAACCACTAATACACTTTTAAATCTCATAAAATATGACAACAAAGTTGAAAGCAAAATCTATTTTAAGCATGGCCTATTAACTATTAATTAGAAATATAAGCCATCAAATTTTAATCTCAACAATCATTTCTTTGCCATAATAATATGTAAATGAAGAGGCAATTTGTGTTTTGTTTGTTTAAGTATAGCCTATTTGTTATGATCAACATAGACTATCAAATTCAAAGCTAAACAACATCATTAAACGACTTCAATCATTCTCATTAAGCACAAAAAGAGAGCATAAACATCAAATTAAGTTGAAGATACATGATTAGAGAGCTTCATTACCTCTAAATTGAAGGGGTGTAGCCTCTCATATTTGTTATCATATGAACAAATGTAGCTTGCAACATGAGAGAAAAAGAAAAAGAAATAGAAAGCAAGATAATGAAAAACTATTCTACTTGGATGAAAAATAAATCTACACTACAACATGAAAGTAAATAAGCATGAAAAGAAAAAGAACATGTATTGAAGTTGCATAAAAAAATTACATAAAAGAGAAATGGCTAGGTAGCATGAAAAGAAAGAAGAGAGCTTGGTTTTATTTTGAGCCTAAAACTAACTAAAGAGAGACTAAGTTAAGAGGAGAGATTACATGAAACATAAAGGGTATATATACAAGTTTTAAAACGCTAATTCACATTTTAGGGAATGCCCAAATTGCCCCTTAGGAACTGTGGAGGCCAAGTAATCATTAACATGTCTTAATCCCCCCATTCAGTGTACATGAAACCATTAACTCCATAATCATGTGTATTAGCCTTTAGTTTGTACATTAAGGTAGGTGGGTAGGTGGGGTCCTCCATGATCTTCACTTTGAATTATTTCCATCTTCACTCCTTTATATCCATTTTGTGCATGCATGTTTTTTCATGAACCCAATAATATGAGAAGCTAAATTTCTACAAAATATTATAGAAATTTCCAATTAAATTCTCTCAAATTAATATACGCGCACAAATGGCCATTTTGCCCTTATATGAAAATGAATATGTGAAAATTTGGAATTAATATGAATTTTGGTTAAAACAAGTTAAAATACCCAATATGATCATTTGTTTAATTTAAATAGAATAACTATGGTGGTAAAAATATGTACATTTACGTGCACATCAAATACCCCCACACTTATCTTTTTATTCATCCTCGAATAAACTAAAACTAAGATAAATCTGTTTTCATAGGAAGAACGATTGCATTGAGCGTATACAACAAGCCGTTAAACCTATGGGTGTCCCCAGTAGGACGAGTGTAGTCTCGTGAGGGTTTTCAGCGGATGCTACCCACAAAATCCAAATGCAAAATAAAAAATGTAAAGTGAAAATATTTACAAAATGCAAGATTTATTTAAATAGAGATGAATGCGAGTTTTTGAAAATATTTACAAATAAAGGATTTACTTTTAAATCGACACTTATAAGTTAAATATAGGTTTTGGTTATTATCTTGTAAATTTATGTCATTTACTCGTCAAAATTTCCAACAAAAATCAAGTTATCGTAACAAATAGACAATAGTTTAACTCGTTGCTTCAGTTGATAACAAAGTGTATCTATGAAATGGATCCGTAGTTGACTATCAAAGTTTATCAAAGTGGTATTTTCATTTCTTTTCAATAACAATTCAAATCAAATAAGTAAAAATAGTACTAGGATTTCAATTGCTTGCTCTCTCATTATTTGTAAGAAATTTACACACCTAGCTCAGTTAAACTGAGGCCAGATATACCACCCATGCACTGCCTTTCGCGCTTATGTAAAGGAGTACAGAGCATGGCGAGTGCACACACTTTCGTGCATACACCTATCGACCGTAGGTGGTTTTATTAAGATTGTTCTTTTTTTTTCTTTTTTTACATATGTTCCATACATGCATAACCATGAGGACTTTTAAATGAGTATGAAAGCACTTAATCAAAGATTCCAAGTAATTCACACATGCATAACCATGAGGACTTTTAAATTATATATATATATATATATTAAGAGGGAGAGAGTATTGCAAAATCATCTTAGCACCATTTAACTTAGAAGACAAAAAATGTTGTATCTTTACTTTAAATTGACCACTTTTTAAAACAAAGATTTTCAATTAGGATGTATTTCATAATTAACACGCGTGAATCTAGCTATATACTAGTTAAACCATTGTTATTTGTAATTTAACTTCATTTTTATTTTTGTTAAGACAAAAAAAATTTCAAAATTTTTAATTTAATAAACCAAAACCATATATTTATCCTATAGTGTTTCTTTAAAAATAAATCAAAATGTTTTATTCCTTTTTTAGTTTTTTGAATTTGTTTTTTGAGTTTTGGAAGAAAAAGCAAAAATGAACCATGAAAAATTAAAAATGAAGATGAGTCTCCCCCCACACTTGATTTTGACCGTGTCCCCACAGTTAACCCAAGTGGAAGGAGAAAAATAAAAATAAAAACATGACATTTATTTAAATGAAAATGAAAAGGTTATTATTTACAAGAGATCAGAAAATATACAGTTAAAGAGTAAATGAAACGGTCTTCCAAAGACCGATTCATTTGTCTCGTTAAGTATACGAGACACAGCTTAAGCACAAAAAACCAATTCGTAAAAGATTCCAAAGTTGATTGTCGATTTGGAAAAACGAATGTCGTTTTATTGAGAACCATATGAGTTTTTTAATTTTTGATGATTTTCGGGGTTGATAAAACAATTGATTGAAATTCATGTTTTTCTTCACCTAATTTAAGTTAAGCTCATTATCAACTGTAACGACCCGGAATTTTCGAGCATTTAAAATCGGGGTATTTAATTGATTTTAAATATTAAATAGAGCAATCTTAACTTGAATTACAAATATCACTATTTATTGATAATTAAATAATAGAATTTAATAATTAGAAATTAGGTGAATTGTTGAATCTAGAATTTTAAGTCTGTTAAAAATAATTTGAAGGCTTGTAAAATTTATATTGATAGTACAGAGAATAATAGAAGTTGTAAAATTGAATTTAACAGTGGTTTGTTCAGTTTTAAAATTTCATAGCTTAAATTGAATTTTAAAAAAAAATAGCCTTCCGAGATACAGTCTCGGAATTCGACGAAGCCAGTTCCATTAGATCCGTAATATTGTATTAATATCGGATTTCAAATTTCGGGGAGATTGGAGTTGTTGTGTGTGCGTACAACATATAAACGCACTGAATTTTTATCAGAAACTCAATGTAATATACACTGTTGGCTAGTCAAATCTTGTCACATCAGTTTTATTTTCAATCACTATAGCTAGATATTTACTTCACGCAAAGCTTTCTTTATACGCCACCACCTTTTCATATCACGTCCTCCTATTTCTTTCCAGCCGAGACAAAGATTATTTTAAAAAAATAAAAATCTGCAGACGCAAATCCCCTTTCTTCTTCTCTAAACCAAATCGTCAGTCTTTAAAAAAAAGTTATGAAATATAACTAAGATCGGGATTCAAATCGAAACGAATCTCGAGCCGGCTCCCTCATCTTCAATTCGAAATCGAAGAACTCATGTGCGACTTAATCGCGATTACCTCGGGACGGCGAGCAAGAAGTGGAAGGGGTGGCTCGGTTGATCTGTAGCGGGTGGGGTCTTGCGAGGCTAGGGTCGAGTGTCGGGTTGATGTCGCCACTGAGTCGCGACCCTGGTCTCTAGTTGCCGTGAGGGTGGAGGCGCGACTGTAGGGTCGTCATGGAGGATGGGATTGTTGTGTCACGACCGGGGTGGTGGGTGTTCGCCGATGTCAGTGAGAGGCTGCTAGTGTTTTCAAAAAGGTATCGAACGATTTTATTTAATTAAATTTAATAGATATAGATATATGTATGTGTATGTAAACAGGAAATGTAGATAGACAAGGTTTGGAAATATAGAAATTTTGAATTTGTGGAAGTTCATGTAAAAATTTGATTTTTGAAACTTATAAATTAGTTTTAAATAAATTATGAGTTAGTTAAATTAAATTTATCAAATGGAAACTAATTATTCAAATTGTTCGAATATTAATTAAATCTGTTGCAAAGAATAATTGATTGTTCGGTTATTTCGAATATTAATAAATGGTATAAATATCTACAAGGTCCTAAATCATGGAGAATCAAGCCGGTGTGGATGGGATTGCGACTTAAAAATCAAAGGTGAGTTAATCTCACTCAGTTAAATTTAAATGATTAAATTTAAATACTTGTTTGTATGATTGAATTGATTGTTGTGTTATATAGTAGTATACACTACACCTTGAAATGATTGATTTCCCTCATTTTATAGTGAAGATAACTTATATTGTGCTAACGTCTGTGGATGCAGGGAAAAAAGGTTGGAGGGATCCAACTGGATCCCTCAACATTTATTATTTAATATCCTCTATGGTGATTATTTGATATTCTATGATGAATTATATTAGAATATTGTATGCTATGGTTCGATTGGATATAACTGGGTACCAAATATATATATATATATATATATATATATATATATATTGGATTCTGGAAAGAAAATAAAAGAAGTAAATTTGTAAGTAAAATAATTATAGAAATTTGAATAAAATTTAAGAATAAATTGGGAAAGAAATAATGTGCCCTTTAAAATTCTAGTAAATAAATCTTGAGTATAGAAAGGAAATTTTGAATAAACAGGGAATTAATGAATTTTAAGAGTTTAATGTCATTGTTTTTAAAGAACAAAATATTTATTAGAAATTTAAGATTTAAAATATTGGAAAGAATAAAGAAGACATTGAGATAAGATCTGGAATTTGTATATTCCAGTTAAAAGATTTAAAATCAAACGGAAATTAGTAACATTAATAATAAAACACATAATTAATGAATTTTAAAGGAATTGAGCAAGTAAAGAGATTTAATTCAAGTAGTATAAATTGGGATTCAATTTGGAAAATTGATTTAAGTGATTGAAGTTGGAATTCTCCCTGGATAACCAAGTACGTTTTCAAAGTAATTTTTAAATAAAGGTTAAAAGGTTAAAAGATTAAAAGTTGTTTTAAAAAGCAAGTTTGGAAAATTTCTTATTTCTAATATTTAAATTCCAAAGTAAGTATTTTCTCTTAATTTATTATATTAGTAATTATTTAAAGAATGACTTAATATTATGTTTTTAAAAGTATAAATCGAGTTTTATAGTTATTAAGTAACCTTATTTTCAAATATTCATATAGTATGGTATTTTTAATAAATTATTGATGTAGTTTTAATTTAAATGTTTTAAAGTATATTTCAAAGTAAAGTGTTTAAATTATTTTAGAAATCTAGTTTTGTGCTTGGTGATTTCAGAGGAGATAGAAAATATTTGGGAAAGTTTATTCTGAAAAGAAAGATGGTTTTGAAACTGTTTTCAAAGGATTGAGAATAGAAATATATCTTATGAAGATATTTTGAGGTTAATAAATAATTTGGGAAATTAATTATTGTTGGA
This sequence comes from Allium cepa, assembly GCA_030765085.1. NCBI lineage: Eukaryota > Viridiplantae > Streptophyta > Magnoliopsida > Asparagales > Amaryllidaceae > Allium > Allium cepa. The sequence continues at coordinate 897,866,869 of CM060932.1, forward strand.
TGGATGTTTGTGAATATTAATTGATAGTTAAATCACCGACTATCAATTATAGACAAATGCGTTGATCGTTTCGAAGAGACCGGGATCGAGATTTATTTCTCGAAAACCACTTCGATCCGATTTGTACGTTTCGTGGAAATGATTTTGGATTCGAAGATGGAGCAGTGAAGTGCAAGGGCTAGTCGCTACTAATCCTGAGGATATTTCCAAAATGGATGTAGTAGGAGTAGTGCCTTCGGTTCCGTTCGAACCCGGGATGGACTTGTATGGATGAATGCTTGCGAAACATTGTCAGGTGGACGATGGGCATTCTAAGGGATATATTCTAAAAAGGTAACGCTTAGCCTCAAGCCTTATCAAATGGGAATGGCTAAAAATCAGGGGTTACGCAGCAAGGGTTCATGGGTATCCCCCACTGGAGGGTGAGGTCATCCATGTCTAGATGTCCCTTTAATTCGGCTTAGTGGGCGGTTGCTGATCCCAACCGCGGGGTGATCTTGCTCGGGACTGTGCAGTAAGGGATGGTTCCGGTCTTGTGTTGCAGGGGAGTTAGAGTGGCTCCTCGGTATGCTGATCTAGTCCAGGTACTGTGACAGGTGGTACCCCAGTGCCTAGCCATTAGTTGGAATCCATTTTCCCTACGCGACCGTACGGTTTTGATTGTGCCCAACTATTGCTGAAACGTGAGATGCAAGCATTTCAGCTAGATTCTATTTTACTTTCTATAGACACTATTATAATATCAGAGGACTTTAATGAAAATGTTTTAGCTATCGTAAGGTAAAAACCCGACATGTTTATTTGTTGCGTGGTCTTACGAGATGCTTTTGTTTTCAAAAGGATTTTTGAAACTTAATAATCAATTGGGTGTGATTTTCTCACGCTGGTATTCCAGACTGACTTGGGTGTTGTTTAACTGTAATCTCGGGTCAGACAGAGTATTATAGGATACAGGTGATGCTGAGGAGCTCAGGAGACGAGCTGGATTTCGATACGTATATCCGTACTTGTTTATATATATTCCGCTGTGTTTAGTTGCTATGTATCTATTTGTATGATACAGATATTGAGCTGTTATTGATGTACTCTGATGATGTAATATATAAACAGAGATATTTGATTTTTGAGTAAAGACCATTTATTATGTATTATATATTATTCCGCTGCAATGGTTAGATTTTGTTATTGTTTTCTATTTTCTTTTTTCTACCTCTTCTTCTTTAACCCAAATGGTTCGTATTTCTGTACAACTTGAGTTGATTTAGGTAGAATAGTGTTAACTCAAGGGGTACAGATTTGCGGGCTGTTACATCAACAAATTTTTCAAAATTATCGATTTCAAAATTGAAATGTTGATTTAACTCTTCCCTTTCGGAATTTAACAACTCATTTTCGAAAAGTCCAAAAAGTTTATGTTCATTAAATTCGACTTCCTTTGTTGGATTATCAACAACTTCATCGCGTAAATCGAGTTTAAAGTTCAAAGTTGTCATATTCAAATTTTCAGAAAATGGAAGATCGAAGTTTGAATCAAGTTTCACACCCTCAAAAGAATTGAAATCCAACTCAATTACCGTGTTTTCAACAATTTCATTAAGATTTTCATTTTCAATTTCAAAAGTTGTTATTTGAAAATCGTCGATTTAGGTAAAAGATGGATTATCGCTTGACTCGTCACACGTAGCAATTTGATTTTGTTTTTCACGTTGTTTCATATATGTTTCAACAAATTCGTGTGATCATCATAAATTTCATTCATTTGCTCAACAAAATCAAATTTATAGTTATTCACTTGAAAATTCTCGATTTGGATATGTTGAGAACAAAAATTATCAATTGCATTGAAATTGAGATTATTTCCATTACCAAAATTATTTGAAAAGTTATTTCCACTTTCTTTTTTATTTTGAAATTCATTTTGAAGTTCGAAATTGAGTTGGCATGGGTTATAATCGAAATCGTTTGAATTTTGAATTGAATTCAAATTTTGAAATCCTTGACTCGAGTTATTACATAAATATGAATTACACAAATCATTTATCTTTTGATTTTGTTGTGTAGAGAGTTCAAGTTTAGATGAAATGTTATTTTCAAGAGTCGAGGATTGGTGATCGTTTTGAAAATTTTGTCGTTCGAAATTTGAATTATTTACACAAAAGCTGTTGTTAAAATATCCATACGAATTTAGAGTGAACTCATATGGATTATATTGATTTTCACAGTTAAATTCAAGTGAGTAAGAAAAAGGAAACTCAGACATTTTTAAGATTTTTTGTGGTTTTTTTAATAAAGAAAAATATTTACAAGTAGAATTTATTTTTCAAAATGGAAAATTGAATTTTGTTTTGTTTTTGGATTTTCAAATTTTTTGGCTTTTTTTTAAGAAAAAGTTTTATTTATTTTTTTGGATTTTAGAAATTTCAAAGGAAAAGGATTTGAAAATCGCAAAGAAAAATAAAAGGAATATTTACAATTTTTTTTAGTTTTGGATTTTTGAATTTTTTTTGTTTTTTTTAAATATGCATGAACTAATGCTACTAAATGAATGCAGTGGTTAATTACAAATAATCTATCCTAAGTTAACCCAAAATTGTATAATTACAAATTGTCTTAGATAAACAAGATAGTTCTCAGCCAGGTAACAAGCAGGATTTATCGGTGCACCACGAATCACCGTAGCAATGCAGCCGAAGGTTTAAGTACCTTTAGAGGAACAACCACTATAATATTTACGAATCATCGTAATATTTATAAATGGTTATTACTCTGCCGTAGCCTAGACACCAAGAAATTAAATTGTTCAAAGAAGACAAATTGTCCATATACAATTAACTGTTGTCGATGTCTAACCGTTATTATTAATCAAAATCTAGGATGAAATGCAAAGCAGAAATTAAACGTGTATTAACAATGCAGCTACAATGAACCTGTTTTTGTTTTTGGCTTTTGAATTTTTTTATATATAAAATGTAAATGCAAGCAACCAACAATGTAATTCAAAATAAAACTAGAGACGAAAACACTATATCAAAGCATGCAGATTATTCGGCAATTTTTTTTAAGTAAGCAAGGCAATTTATTTTTTGGACAAGCTTAGTAGTGCAATCCTTCTCCTTCTTCTTTTGCAACCTGAAAGATAAAACAAGATATATAACTTTTTTTTAAGACAGAACCAAAGCAAAGGCAAAAAAAGAAAAAGTAATACTTTTTTTTATTCCAAACTGAAACAAAATAAAATTTTAAAACAATTTAAACTAAAAGAGAATTTAACCAATGCTTTTAAAATCACTTTCACAAGCCCATATGCAAGACCCCTAGCCCATAAAAAAAAAATTCTAACAGACTTCAACAAAGTTCTCAACACAGCTAAAAACACACTATAAAATAAAAATCGAAAACACAATTCCCTGCTTCTCTCTGTAAATTCAACCTCCTCGTTTGTTTTTTTTCTTCTTCTTGTTTTTTTTCAAATCAATTAAAGATCAATGTAGTTTGTGCTTGAGTTGTGGTTGGTTAACGTGAATTATTGGTTCGATTTTTGCCGAAGTTTGATTTGGGTTGTTGGATTATAACAATTGGGGTGTTCGATTTGATTTGGGGCTGTGTCAGGTGGTCGCACTTTGCTGAGGAGTGTTGAATTAGGGTCGCAGTTGCTTGAGAGTAGTGGGGGGAATTGTAAACGTATGCGCAGTGAGGTTGAAGTGATTTTTGGCTTTGAAAGGAGGAAGTTTGGTGAAGGAGGTGATATGATCGGGGATGGTCTCAATGGAAATATGTGCAGCAGTGGCTATGAAGGTCAGAAGTGGAACTGTGGAAATATGACCATGGAAGTTGTTTTGAAGTGTATTGGTTACTACAGTTTAGAAAGTGGAGGAGGGGAGGTGGTATTTTCGTTGTTTGTAGTTCAGTCTGATGGTGGAGGAGGTTGAGATGGTTTGTTGTAGATGGTGAAAGAATGCAGTGCTATCAGTTTTGAAATGTTGTGTTGAACAAAAGGAGATGTGATGGTAGCAGTCGTACAGTGAAGTGATGTGAAGAAGGCTTTGGGTGGTAGCAGTCTTGTAGTTTGAATTGAAGTTGAGCTGTTGAGTGGTGGTCAGGGAGAACGGGTGACAGAAGAATGGTTGACTAAGTTCAAGCAAGTTGTATTGTATTGTAAGTGATCGGAAAGATGGTTGATGGGAAGTGAAATTTTGGCAATGGCTGATATTTGTATGAGCAGATTGTCTAGTTGATGAGGAGGGTGGGTGATTGACAGTGGCACAGTAGGCAGTGTTTGAAGTAGATTGCGTGATGGCCAGAGCTGAAGTCGGTAGACGTTGTGTTGTGTAACACTGTGGAGAGGTAGCAGAGAAACTTTGGTAGTCAAGAGTGGTTTGTATGGGTAGTGAGAACGTTGCCTGGTGGAGGGAGATGGTGGTTTGTGGTCGAGATGTGAGTGGTAGCAAGGGTGAGTTGATGGTCTGTGGTAATGCTGTTGAAGTGGAATGGTGGCTGTACAGTTTTGAATGGTTGTATGATTGTGGAGGAGCAGAGTGGACTCGAAGGAGGGTGTGAATGTCAAGGCAAGGTGTTGCTGTGTGTAAAGGTTGTGATTTCAGGCGGTGATGGGAAATGAATTTGTGAAGTTGTGAAGGCTGTGGAAGTACAGGAAATTTTCCTCAAGGACAATTTTTAGGGCTTTTTTTAGATTTAAGACAGCCCGCTAATTATTTTCTCACAAGGACACACGCACGTATTTTCCTTCCGTCCACTTTCACGCGCTTCTTCTTCTTCTTCTTCTTCTTCGTTTCGATCAAATTTTCTGCCGCGATCCAATTTACTCTCGCAATCAAAATATCGATCAACCTTGTTTGGTCATTTCAATTTCATTCTTCTGAAAATTATAGTTCATCTATTGTATTTTTCTCATGCGTGTTTGTCGACCTCGTTCTTTTCATATTTCTACCGTGATCTCACTTTTTTCAAAGTTTTGATATAAAGTTGTTTGGGTTGTATATAAAGTTGTGATAGAGTTGAAAAGTATCATATTTCATGTTCAGTTTTTGGGTTTCATTTTTATTTTTTTCTTATTATCATTTTTTTATTATCAGTAACTGGGTATCAGTTTTGTATACGGTAGGTATCAGTTTTGTGAATTTGAATAATTAATGTTCTACCTTGAACATATTTTTACTAATGTTTATTTTTTATTTTTTTTGGCTGTGGGGATAACAGTCTTCTTTGTCTGTTTGTGTTGAATTATAACACTTTTAGCAATCGATTGTCTATTGATTGCTCTTTATATGATTTGAAGAATGAGATATAAGCTTGTTATGATTGGAAAAGTATTATTGATTGGGTTGTATATAAGCTTGTGATAGAGTGGAAAAGTCTCATATCTTAGGATCAGTTTTCTGGTATCATTTTTATTTTTCTTAGTATAATTTTTTTTTGATCATCGGTAACTAGGTATCAGTTTTGTATACCTTAGGTATCAGTTTTATGAAATGAAAAAACTAATGTTCTAAACTGAACATGTTTTTACTAATGTTTTTTTTGGCAGTGGTGATAATGTTGCGCAGGTAGACCATTAGCTAAGTCTAAAGGAGGATTTTCATATTTTCAGAACAAGCATAACAGATGTGGCGAGTGCAAAGCAGCTTGGTCATAATAAATGGAATTTTCAAGCTTCGAAGAGGATATGATTTGATTTTTCATTTTGAATTTGTTCAGATTAATAAGTGGATGTGTGAATTGTTTTGGTGGTTTATTTTAATTGAACCTTTTGTTATTACTTTGTATTCAGTATATCATGGAATTTGTTGTTAATTTGTGTTCAGTTTATTGTAAGTGGATTTATTAGTTTTAGTATCAATTAAATATTTTTACAGTATTAAGAACATAACATCATTACTTCATAAGTATCAAATTGCAACAAAACATCATTACTTCACAAGTACAAATTTCAACAGAATTACATTACTTTACAACTATCAAATTTAATTGTGAAACATCAAATTTAATGGTACAAGCATATAGTATGCTTTGAATTAAAATATTTAAAATTTTTACTAGCACACTTAGTATCGATTTATGTATGAATTTTTTCGTTTGTAGCTATTACTTTAAGACATATTTGCTAAATATTTTGTTTTATTTTTTATTATGTAGTTATCTTTTTTGTTTTCGTAGGTGTCAGTTTTGTTTCTGTAGGTATCAATTTCTTTTATGTAGGTATCAATTTTGTTTTTGTAGGTATCAGTTTCTCTTATGTGGGTATCAGTTATGTTTCTGTAGGTATCAGTTTCTTTTATGTAGGTATCAATTTTCTTCCTGTAGTAACTGTTTATTTTTGAACTAACCGTTTTTGAAATTGAGAGATAATATTTTTCATTTTTTTGTTATGAATCATTTTTTTTCAAGTACGTTGCTCCACCTTTCTGCATAGACAACAAATTGCTTCTCTGACTTCACTGCCCAAAAACCCAACTCACCTGTCATGGCCAGGCTCCAATCCACGTTCCTTGACTAACACAATCATCGCCAACAACTCGCGACCTCAACCTCGACCAAATCGCGACCTAATCAAAATTTTCTCCTCACTGCCTCCTGCAAAACTGATGTGCACGTAAATGTGCATATTTTTATCATCATATTTATTCTTTTTAAATTAAATAAATGATCATATTGGGTATTTTAACTTCTTTAAACCAAAATTCATATTATTTGAAATTGTCACATATTCATCTTCATCCAAGGGCAAAATGGTCATTTTTGTGCGTATATTAATTTGAGAAAAATTAATTGAATTTTTTTATATATTTTTGTAGTAATTTGGTCTCAAATAGGAGTGGTTTCATGAAGAAATATGCATGCACAAAGAATATAAAGGAATGAAGATGGAAATAATTCAAAGTGAAGATCATGGAGGACCCCACCCACCCACCTACCTTAATGTACAAATTAAAGGCTAAAGCACATGCTTTTGGAGTTAATGGTTTCATGTACACTTAATGGGGTATTAAGACATGTTAATGATTACTTGGCCTCCACACTTCCTAAAGGGCATTTTGGGAATTCCCCAAAAATATGAATTAGGGTTTCATACATGTATAAATACTCATATGTTTCATGTAACCAATCTCTTCTCTTAGTCTCTCTTAGGCCTCCTTCTCTTTAGTTTAGTTTAGATCAAATAAAAGAAAGCTCTCTTTCTCTTTTAATGGCTACTTAGCCAATTTTTATTTCTTGTAATCTTTTTTATTTTATGCAATTTAATACATGCTCTTTCCTTTTCATGTTCATTTACTTTCATGTTGTAGTGTAGGTTTCTCTTATTTCATGCAAGTAGATTAGTTTTGTTTCTTTGCTTTGCTCTCTTTTTCTTTCTTGTTTGCTTTCATGTTGCTTTCTACATTTGTTGATTTGATAACAAATATGAGAGCTTAATCCCTACAATTTAGTGGTAATGAAGCTCTCTAGTATGTAGATGCAACATTTTGATGTTTATACTCTCTTTTTGTGCTTTAATGGAAACACTTGAAGTGGTTTAATGATGTTGTTTAGCTTTGAATTTGATAGTCTATGTTGTTCATAACAAACAGACTATGCTTAAACAAATATAATACAAATTGCCTCTTCATCTAAATATGATTATGGCAAAGAAGTGAATGTTGAAATTGAAATTTGATAGCCTATATTTCTAAACAATAGTTAATAGGCTATGCTTAAAATAGATTTTTATTTCAACTTGTTGTCATATTTCATGAGAGTTAAATGTGTATTAGTGGTTGTGTTATAGTTTGATGGTTTATATTGAGCTAATTAATAGCACAAATATACCATACTTATAATAAGCACATCAACTAATTCACTAATGACAAGAAAAGAGAGATCATAACTTCATTTTGTTGATTTATGTGATTTAGAGAGTGGAAATTGCCTCTAAATTGTCTTAACACTCTCATATTTTTATCTATTTTCTTTTCTCATTTTTGTACATTTTTTTTAGTTAATCACTCTTTCAACTTCGGTTAATTTGATTGAATAGAATTTTAAAATCATCAATTCCCTGTGGATCGACCCGTATTCGCCACGTACTACGATAGTACGCCATGCGCTTGCGGTTATTTTTAATTTAAATTCGTTCGACGGTTTTCTAAACCGATAGAATTTCCGTCGACGAACAAGTTTTTGGCGCCGTTGCCGGGGATTTGTTTTGATTTTGATTTTCTATTCTTCGGATTATTTTTATTTGATTTTTGTGTGTGTTTGCTTGCATTAAAAAAAAAACTTCAAAAACATTTCTCTAAAATTACATTGCATTGCATTTTCTTTTGTACAAACTTGCATTTCAGTTTACATTATTTCTCTGCATACCACTGTGTTTACATTGCATTTGTACATTGCATTTGCATTTCCCAAACAAAACCTCCCTGTCCCCTGCATAACATCCACTACCATCATCTATCTCCTCTGTTGCTACACTTCTGACCACTTCCCACTGATACAACTCCACAAAACTGCCCATTACTGCAACCACTTGCCTACCCCTCCCTGATATCCACTTGCATCAGCCAGACAATCTGCTCATACAAATATCAGCCATTGCCAAGACTACACTTTCCATCAACCATCTTCCCGATCACTTACAATACAACTTGCTTGAACTTCATCAACCATTCCTCTGTCACCCATTCTCCCTGACCACACTTCAACAAAGTTGATTCCTCCTCCAGATACTTCCACCTGACTACTGACTGCCACCAGAGAAACATCACAGCACTCCATTCACTTCAACTTCTAACACACACATTTCCACCACCACTCCAAACTGCACACTCCAAACTGCCTGTGTGCACATACAAACTTCACCGACAAGCCACAACTCCACTTCACTCTCCTTTGTGACCATCTTCTACCTGCTACCACACACTCCATCACCTGGACATCATTCCCTTCCATACCACCAAACTCTTCAACATTCACTGCAGTATCGCCCATTCCCACCACTGCCTTTGCGTACACATTCACCATCCCCTTGCTTCTTGTCCACTACCACTTCACTTAACAAAATAAAATAAGAAAACACTTCAATACCAGCATTCACTTCCATTCCTCCTCGCCTGCAAACCACTGTTGTGCACTGCCCAAACAACCAACAGATCACTACACTTCACTCCACATCCAAACCCCAATCGAACTACATTGTGAACATTCGTTTAGAATTCGACTCACCTCTTACATCACGAATTTGATTTCCAGCAACTCGAGCCCCAAAATCCATCACCAGAAAAACAAGTCGCCTCTAGTCAAACCACCGCAGCTTCAAAATTCCGCCTTCCTCTCCTCCAATCGCCACAATCCCACAGCAATTCTTCCAACTACAACCAACCGAAAGCAGTGGAACTCCTTCATCCCCAGCAAACTCGCGACCACTTCGAGATCCCCATCGCCAAACCGAGGACATCAAATCGAATCGAACTCCAGCAAAACCCACTGTTGCAATCATCATAACACTGGAACCAAAAATCATACATTACTGCACACTTCACTCTGCAACCATTGCGAGCACCATCCCCTCAAGTCGACAACTTCAACCACCACACCTCCATTCCAAGTTCATCTCCTCTGGCCTTCAAACACAAAATCAACATCCAAATTCACCTCCAACCAGAGACCACTGCCTTGACTTGCGACTCCCGACCGCCTCCTCTTCAATTTACAAATCGCCGAAAACAAAAGTGCAGCGCCACCTTCCTTCCAAACTCAACCATACCCAATCGTCTTTATCCCCAATTGCAACTTCGCCACCCACCAGAATCGTCTCCAGGCCAATTGCAACCTTCATCCAAGCAACTCGAACTACCTCTTCAATTCGCGTCTCCCTAAATCAATTCCGTAACCCAGAATCCCACTGTGAACTCAAATCGAGAATCGCCAATCACTCAATTTAACATCGCAAACACCCAGTACAGCCGCGAGCACCCAAACATACGTTATTTTGTTGTCGCGACTTAAAATTCGATTTGGAATTGTAGAGATTTGAGAATTTCGAGAATTTAAGCCTTTGAAGTTTGAAGTGCTGTGTGTTATCTCGTGAAACTTAAGTTTTGATGGATTAAGGGAAGGCTATTTTATTTTGTTCAATAGTGGGCCGGGTTTGATTTTAGGCCGACCCCCATTTTTTTTTGCGTTATCTTGCTTTTGTTTTTTTTAATTTTTTTTTTCTTTTCTTTCCAGCTTTAAAAAAAAAGCGTTGGTTCAATTTTTTTTAAAGTTTTGTTTGATTCGTTTTTAGTTTAATTTGTAAAGTTGTTTTGTTTTAAGTTCTAAGCATATACAAAAAAAAGAGTTTTATATTGTGTTTTAATTTGTTTTGGTTTGTTTAACTTCTTCCTTGATAATTGTTTTTTAAAAGTTTATTTTAGTTTAGTTTTTTTTCATTTGTTTTGTTTATCTTTCACAATTTTTTTTTTAAGTAAAACCCTACTTTTAAGTTTTCTTTCAAAAAAAAAACCAAAAAAAATATATATTGTATATATCTTAGTTTTTAATTTTCAGGTTGCCAAAGCAGGAAATAAAGGAAGAATAGCTTGCTGAAAATTGCTCGCATTGCTGAGCTTGCCCAAAAAAAAAACTTGCTTGCTTGCTATATCTATTATTTTTATTTGCTTGCATTGTTGTTTGATTGCATTTTATATAAAAAAAATTCATTCTAGTTGCATTGTAAATACACGTTTAATTTCTGCTTTGCATTTCATCCTAGACTTTGTTTAGTAATAACGGTTAGACATCGATAACACTTAATTGTATATTGACAATTTGTCTTTTTTGAACAATTTAATTTCTTTGTGTCTAGGCTACGGCAGAGCAATAATCAGTTATAAATATTATGGTGATTTGTAAATATTATACTGAATTGTTTCTCTGAAGGTACTTAAACCTTCGGCTGCATTGCTACGGTGATTCGTGGTGCACCGATAAATCCTGTCCGTTACCTGGCTGAGAACTATCTTGTTGATTTAAGACAATTTGTGATTATATAATTTGTATTAATTTAGGATAAATAATTCGTAATTAGGCACTTGCATTCATTTAGTTGCATTAGTTCATGCATATTTAAAAAAAAACAAAAAAAAAATTTCAAAATCCAAAGCTAAAAAAATTGTAAATATTCCTTTTCCTTTGAAGTTTTTAAATCCTTTTTCTTTGAAATTTCAAAAATCCAAAAAAATTTAGAAAATCAAAAATCCAAAAAAATATAAAATATTTTCAAAAAAAAATTGAAAAACCAAAATACAAAATAAAAATCAAATTTCCATTTTGAATAAATTTGTAAATATTTTTCCTTTGCTAAAAAATTCTTGAAAATGTCTGAGTTTCCCAACTCACTTGGATTTTACAATAGTTTTGAAAATCAATATAATCCATATGAGTTCACTCCAAATTCATATGGATATTTTAACAACTTTTGTGTAAATAATTCAAATTTCGAACAACAAAATTTTCAAAACGATGACCAACGTTCGACTCTTGAAAATAGCATTGAAATGATTTCATCTTTACTCGAACTTTCTACACGACAAAATCAAGAGATAAATGATTTGTGTAATTCTTATTTGTGTGATAACTCAAGTCAAAATTTTCAAAATAATTCACTTCAAAATTCAAATGATTTCGAGTATAACCCATGCCAATCCAATTTCAAGCTTCAAAATAAATTTCAAAATCAAGACGAAAATGTAAACCAATTTTCATATAATTTTAGCAATGGGAATAATCTCGACCGCGATATAATTGAAAACTTTGGTTATCAACAAATTCAGAGTGAAAATTTTCAAACTAATAATCATGGATTTGACTTTGTTGACCAAATGGAAGAAGATAACGAGGATTTATTACTTGAGAAATACAAAACTTTTCGTGAAAATCGTAATCAAATCCCAACTTCGGAAGAATCAAATCCACCGTTTATTGAAATTAACGATTCTTGTCCTCAACAAGTCCAAATCGAAAGTTTTCAAGTTAATAATCACAAATTTGACTTTGTTGAACAAATGAATGAAATGTACAACGATCACATGGATGTGGTGTTTGAAACATATTTGAATCAACGTAATAAACATACTCAAATCCCAAAGTATGACGAGTCAAGCGATAATCCATCTTTTACCCAAATCGACGATTTTCAAATAACAACTTTCGAAACTGAAAATGACATTCTTAATGATGTTGTTGAAAATTTGGTAATTGAGTTGAATTTCAATTCTTTTGAGGGTGCGAAACTTGATTTAAACTTCGATCTTCCTTTTTCTGAAAATTTGAATACGACAACTTTGAAACTCGATTTACATGATGAAGTTGTTGATAATCCAACAAAGGAAGTCGAATTTAACGAACATGAGTTTTATGGACTTTTTGAAAACGAGTTGTTGAATTTTGAAGGGGAAAATTTCGATCACCATTTTGATTTTCAAATCGATACTTTGAAAGAAATTGAACTTCAACCAATTTTTCAATCTACCCCAAAAATCATCGAAAATAAAACAACTCGTATGATTTTCAATAAAATGACTTTCGTTTTTCCAAATCCACATTCAACTGCGAAATCTTTTACGATTTGGTTTTTTGTGCTTAAGTTGTGTCTCGCACATTTGACGAGACAAATGAATCGGTCTTTAGAAGACCATTTCATTTACTTTTTGACTGTATACTTTCTCATCTCTTGTAAATAATAATCTTTCATGTAAATATTAGATTTTTATTTTATTTTTCTCCTTCCACTTGGGTTGACTGTGGGGACACAGTCAAAGTCAAGTGTGGGGGGAGACTTATCTTCATTTTTTTTATGGTTTATTTTTTTTCGTTTTCTTTTAAAATCTAAAAAATCTCAATTTGTTTTTCTTTTGATTTATTTTTAAAGAAACACTATAGGATAAATATATGGTTTTGGTTTACTAAATGGAAACTTTTGAAAATTTAGTCGTCTTAACAAAAATAAAAATGAAGTTTTATTACAAATAATAATGGTTTAACTGGTATATAGGAAGATTCATACGTGTTAATTATGAAGTACATCCTTATTGAAAATCTTTGTTTTAAAAAGTGGTTGATTTAAAGTAAAGGATATAACATTTTTTTGCCTTCTAAGTTAAATGGTGCTAAGATGATTTTGCAAAACTCTCTCTCTCTCTCTTTAAAATAATAATAATAATAATAACATCCAAGTATTCACTCTCATTTAAAAGTCCTCACGGTTATGCATGGGTGAATTACTTGGAATCTTTGATTATGTGCTTTCATACTCATTTAAAAGTCCTCACGGTTGTGCATGTATGGAACACATGTAAAAAAAACAGACTTAATAAAACCACATACGGTCGATAGGTGTATGCACGAAAGTGTGTGCACTCGCCATGCTCTGTACTCCCCTCACATAAGCCCGAAAGGCAGTGCATGGGTGGTATATTTGGCCTCAGTTTACCTGAGCTAGGTGTGTAATTTTTCTTGCATATAATGAGAGAGCAAGCAATTGAAATCTATTTTCTTTTCTCATTTTTCTACATTTTTTTAGTTAATCACTCTTTCAACTTCGGTTAATTTGATTGAATAGAATTTTGAAATCATCAATTCCCTGTGGATCGACCCGTATTCGCCATGTACTACGATAGTACGCCGTGCGCTTGCGGTTTTTTTTAATTTAAATTCGTTCGACGGTTTTCTAAACCGATAGAATTTCCGTCGAGGAACAAAAACACCCACCACAATCGCGACATCAAACACAGACTCAAAGAAATTGAAAATTGTATTTTTGGTTTTGTGAAAGTGATTTTGGTTTTGGGGAGACTGTGGAAATTGATTTTGCTTCTGAGCAATTGAACGAGAAATCGATTTGTTTTGATTTAATTTTATTTTTAAAAGAAAGCTCGTCGATTTCTGAGTGATAGCGAGAAGGAGGAGACGAGCATAATTCTTTGTCTTTGTTTAATTTGTATCTAGGCTTGGGCTTTGTCCTTACGGTAAAAGTTTTTTGCGCGTGTCCTTCTGAGCAATTATTTACTTTAATTTGTCCTTTAAAATTATTTCCCCAAAAGTATTTGGCAGAGGAGAAAGAATTGTGTTTGTAAGATGTTTGATGATTGTGGTTTGAGTTGCTTTTGCAAAGAGTTGAAGTTTGTTGAATGGAGATGTTGTATGAAACAGAGAGGAAATTGTGTGCAGAGAAATAAATGTGACAGTGTCACAAAAAAATGAAATGTAACAGAGTATCCAAATATAAATGCAGATGTAAAATAAAATAAAGTGAAATAAGAAAAATTATGAAACCGTGGATGTTTTTTTTATACAATGCACATGCTAAATAGAAAAAGACAAATGCAAACACACATAAACAAGTGCAAGAAACAAACACACAACAAAAATTCCTTTATTTTTTTATTTTTTTTAAATGCAAACACACAAAATAAAATAAAAAAAACACACAAAAGTCAAACAATGAAAAATAATCCGAAGAATAGAAAACTAAAAATCAAAGCAATTCCCCGGCAACAGCGCCAAAAACTTGTTCGTCGATGGAAATTGATGATTTTAAAAATCTATTCAATCAAATTAAACCAGGGTTGAAGAGAATGTTAAACTAGAAAAGAAGAAAAACAAGCGAAAGAAAATTGATAAAAATATGAGTGTTAAGACAATTTAGAGGCAGTTTCCACTCTCTAGATCACATAAATCAACAAAATGAAGTTATGATCTCTCTTTTCTTGTCATTAGTGAATTAGTTGGTGTGCTTATCATAAGTATGGTATATTTGTGCTATTAATTAGCTCAATATAAACCATCAAACTATAACACAACCACTAATACACTTTTAAATCTCATAAAATATGACAACAAAGTTGAAAGCAAAATCTATTTTAAGCATGGTCTATTAACTATTAATTAGAAATATAAGCCATCAAATTTTAATCTCAACAATCACCTCTTTGCCATAACCATATGTAAATGAAGAGGCAATTTGTGTTTTGTTTGTTTAAGTATAGCCTATTTGTTATGAACAACATAGACTATCAAATCCAAAGCTAAACAACATCATTAAACCACTTCAATCATTCTCATTAAGCACAAAAAGAGAGCATAAACATCAAATTAAGTTGAAGCTACATGATTAGAGAGATTCATTATCCCTAAATTGAAGGGGTTTAGCCTCTCATATTTGTTATCATATGAACAAATGTAGCTTGCAACATAAGAGAAAAAGAAAAAGAAAGCAAGATAAAGAAAAACTATTCTACTTGCATGAAAAATAAATCTACACACTACAACATGAAAGTAAATAAGCACGAAAAGAAAAAGAACATGTGAAGTTGCATAAAAAAATCACATAAAAGAGAAACGGCTAAGTAGCCATGAAAAGAAAGAAGAGAGCTGGGTTTTATTTTGAGCCTAAAACTAACTAAAGAGAGACTAAGTTAAGAGGAGAGATTACATGAAACATAAGGGGTATATATACAAGTTTTAAAACCCTAATTCACATTTTGGGGAATGCCCAAAATGCCCCTTAGGAAGTGTGGATGTAATATCCCGGAATTTTGGACAATTTAAATTTAATAATCTGAATTTAAATTTAAATTGAATTGATAATTTTTTTTAATCAATTTGATTTGATTTAATAATTTTCTTTATTTAAATATTTAATTTGTGAAATTATTTTTAAAGAGCTAATAAATTGTTTTCTATTTATAAAATGTATATGTATTTATATAGATAAGTTGTTAAATTAGTATAGCATAATTTTAATGTTTTGGATATAGGAATTGTGATTTATTTTTGATTTAAGCTTTTCAAAAATATTTAATAAAATACTAAATGATTTTAAATATGTAAGATAAATATTTTATTGGTTTAAAATTCATTTTTACTTAAATTTGAATTTTAAAATAAGTTATAAAATGTTTGTGTTTTTCTTTTTAAAATATTGATTTATAAAATGTGATTTGTTAATTTAATTTGAAATTTAAAATACAATTTTAAAATATGAAACATGTATTCATGTATGTTATTGTAACCTCTTTTATAAATTTATTTTGGTTATTTAGAAGTATCCTTTTCAAATGAATTACTTGTATATTGTTTTGTCTATTATAATACTTTACTTTGTTCTTTAGAAATTAAATATATGCATAAATAAGTCTAAGAACTAATTAATTTAATTTAAACATTCATTAACTTTAATTAAGATAACAAATCATTTAAAAATGACATGTGTAAGTAATTTAAAGTTTTGAGTTAACATGTGTTAAATATTTAAGTGTGTAAATTTACATGTGTCTATTTCTTTTACAAGTGTCAAATTTTAGTTTTTATTTTCCTTTAATTCAAAACATTTGTTATTTTAACTTGCATGTTTCTTTTCTCTTCTTTTCTCATTTTTTTTCATTTCTAAAAAAAATCTGAACAATCACCCTCTAGTTCATCTTCAAATGCATAGCATAAATCATGAAATGGTTCCTGCATTCAATTTTTTGAACTTGAAGCAGTTTGCAAAACAAATCTGCATTCCCCAAAATACAAACCTGCAAAGTAAATGCATAGCAAATAAACATTCCATTTTCAAGCAAGCTCTGCATTTACAAATTAAAGCAAATAACTTGCATTTCTCAAACCTGTAAACACTTGCATTCAACTCCTCAAAATACAAATCTGCATCCTCCAAAACTGAAGGCCTGCATTTCAATTTTTATCAAGTGAAGCCTGCATTTTTTTCAAAATAACCTGGGGGATTTGCATCTGCAACCATGAAGCAAGCAAATTAGATCATAGCAACCTGCATGTAGAATCTGAAATAGCAAGATATCTGCATTCATGAATTTTCAAATCTGGAAGCATCTTTTAAAAACAAAATGGCTCTGTTCTTCATATTAGATTCAGGTGAGTAACTCATCTTTTAAAATCTGTTTAATTGGTAAAGTTGTGCATGTTTTTTTAAATTACAAATGAACTTATATAAAATTATTATGAATATTTTACCTGTAATTATATGCATATATACCTGAAGTTAATTGTTGCATGACTGTGTCTCAAAATCCTACCACCTGTTTGATAATTGAATTCTTTTCTTCAACTTGTTTGTTATGACTTGAGTTTGTGAATAAAACCCTTTTATTCTAGAATAGAGCAAGTTTAAAATTTTATATAAATTAAACAGAATTTTCTGTAGCCTGGATAATCAAGTGACACAGAGCAAATTTGCCTAGAATGAAAATTAAAACTTTATGATTCATTGTTGCAGATTTATAAATTGAAACATCAAGTGAATTCAAGAATTTTAAATCAAAAACTTCAATTTATAGTGATGTAAAATAAATGCAGTTTTGAAATTATTGTATTTTACATTTTGATTAAGTTCACTTGATTCTTGCATTTGATTGGATTTAATTGGCTTCTGGAGATAGAGTAGCTATTAAATATTATAGGAAAAATACTAAATTGGATTACAATTAAATATTGATGTTGAATTTGGGGTTTTAGTTAAGAACCCTAGTTTTACTGGGTATAAGAAAATTGAGTGATGCGGTCTCATAAATTGATCGAGTTCAACTAGGTTTGGCAGGTTGGTAGCAGATGCATTAATGAAGTCTTCACCGGAGTTCCAAGAGTAATAGTGGCCGGAGTTGGGAGGCCTTGTCGTTGACAGGTCAGGCAGTGGGAAGGGGTTGTTTCCAGGTTTTTGTTTTAAAACTTGAATTTAAATTCAAGTTGAATTCTGGGATTTTGAGGGTTGAAGGTTGATGTAGGGATTTTTGGTCGATGGAGGATGGCCAGAGATAATGGCCCGTGATGCCGGAGATGGAAGTGGATGCACAGGGGTGTTGTGCATGTTGGTGATGATGGTGGTGTTGTTTTGAGTTGTAGGGTTTTGTTGCTCGGAATTATCTCGGGAAATTTGGGTAGTGACTCGAAGCACAGGGTCTTGTGACTCGAAGTAAACTTGATAGGCTCGGGTTCATGTTTTGTTTCAGGTTTCAGGGTTGATCAGGAATTTGGTTCCAGGATTTATAAAATTGAAGTAAAGAAAATTGCAAACAAAAATCTGAAACTAAATTGAACCTGAAATTGAATTTAAATTTAATTAGTTTTAAATTTTAGATCTTTGAATTAAATTTGAAATGCTTTTAAATTCAAGTTTGGTTTTAAACTAAAAACAGAAACTGTCTTTCTGTTTTAAAATTTTAAAAGTAAAGTTTAAAAATTTGAAGAATGAAGTTCAATTTGAAAATTTTAAACCTGAAACTTAATTATGAATTCAATAATTTAAATCCTGGATTTTGAAACATTTTTGAATTCAAAAATGTAAGGTGTTGGACTAAACAGAAAACTGTTTTTCTCTTTTAATTTAAAAGTGAACTTTTAAAATGCAACTGAAAATTTAAAACAAGTTTAAAAATATGGAAAACAGAAATATGGAACCTGAGTTTGAATTTAAATCTGGAATTTAAATTTAGTTTTTAAACTTTTTAAAGTATAAAGAAACATTGGTTTTGTATTTAAAACTATAAGTTTTAAATTATGAAATAAGAATTTAAAATGAGTTTAATTCTGTTTTAAAAACCTGAACTTTTATTTTAATGTCAGTCTTTAAAATTTAATAACTTTTAAAAATTTAAATTTGTTTTAACCATTTTTATAAAAGGTTAAATAATTTGAATTTAAAAAAGAAGATGGAAGAGTAAGTAATGTTTTAAATTTTTAAGATTTAATCTGAAATGAAAATTTGAATTATGTTTCAGTTTGAAATTTAAAAAGAAAATTTTAAATTGAATTTTGTTGAAACAAAGTGTTTAAAATACTTTGTATAAACAAGAATGTTTCTTACTTTTGAACTTAAGAAATTGGTTTCATTTAAATTATTAAATTAATTTAAATAGAATATTAATTATTTAATTAATTAATAATGTGGATGATTAATTAAGTAATTAATAATTTTTAAATTTGATTAATTAAAGACTTAAGGTTAATTAATTAAGGTTAGTTAATCTATGATTAAGGATGATTAATTAAATTTTAATTTATGATTAAGATTTATTTAATCAAGTGATTAATGATAATTAAGATTTTAATTAACACTTAATTAATTAATAATTAGCGATTAATTAAATTGTAATTAAATATTAATTAATTGATAATTAATAATGGTTAATATAAGTTAATCTCCTAATTAAGTAATTAAGAAATGTTAAAAAGGTCATTAATTTAAGATTATTTAACAATTAATTAATGTGATTAATTTTTAATAATTAATTAAATTAATTAATTAATAATAATCAATTGTTTAAGTTAATTACTTAATGAAAGTAATTAATGGATTAATTACTTGGTGTAATTAATTTAATTTATGTGATTAGTTTAGATTAATTAAGTTAAATTAATTTAAACATTTGTGGATTATTGATAATTACTTTATGTAATTTATGGATTGTAATTACTTAGAGAAGTAATTAATTAAATAATTACAGGATGTAACTAAAGATATTTATTATAGAAGTAATTTGGATTTGAATTACTTTGAGATTAATCAAGGATTAATTGAGATAATTAATTAAGATTAATTAATTTATGGGATGGGTAATTAAAGCAGTTAATTACTGAATAATTATTAATCATGGGTGATTAATATATAGGGTTTAAATTGAAGATTAATTACTTATGTAATTAATTTATATTTAGAGATTGATTAAATGTAATCATTAACTAATAAATGATGTAATTTTGAATTGATTAATTAAGGTATAATTAATAATGAATAAGTGATTAATGTAATTTTAATTAATTAATTAAGAAATTTCAAGTTAATTATTTGCAAAGGGTTTAATATAATTAACTTGTGTAAGTAATATTAAATGCTAATTACTTATTGTAATTAGAGATGGTTAACCAGTAATGATTAAGTGAAATAAATATTGAGATGATGATTTATAAATTGATTTGTAATCAATTAAAGATTAAGATAAGCAGGATTTTAATGATGAGGTAATTAATTTAATTCATATTAAATTAATTAGGGATTAGGTAATTAATTTAATTCATTTTAAATTAATTATAAATGGTGTGATCATTAGATCATTGCTTATGTTTGATGATTGGTAGTAATTGCCATGTATGGGTTGTAATCTCAGATATGAGATGAGTAATGTTATGAGATATGGATGCATTGGTTGCTTTTGGATGATAGTATGGATTATCTGATTATGATATGAATTTTCCGTTGATAATGATAAGGTTGATTATCTATTGTGTTGTGAATTATCTATATGTAAATAATGAATTGAATTGTTTTAAACTTAAAACAACTTGGACCTTAAAAGACACGCTTTGGATTTCGATGTGACCGAGATCGAGTTTCCATATTTGGATATCCGAAAACCACATCGATCCAAATTAACGTTAGGTCGTTAATCTAAGTGGAGCGAGTGAAGACTCGAGGTGTAAGGGCTATACGTCAGTATAACTCTTTGGGTGATTCCGTAACGAGTTTGACGAAATAGTACTTATAGATTCGAGATGGTGATTCAGAGTGCAAGGGTTATTGTCGTTGACTTTGAGGGTGATTCCAATATGAGTGTAACGAGATAATGCCTTCGGTTTCGTTCGAACCCGGAACGAACTTATATGGATTGAATGCTTTCAAAACATCGTCAGGTGGACGATGAGCATTCTAAGTGATATGTCCTATAAAGGTAATCGTAGCCTCAAGCCTCATCAACCGGAAATGGCTAAAACAGGGGAGGTGCAGCAAAGCTTCGTGGGTAGCCCCCACTTGAGAGAAAGATTTATCCCTGTCTAGAGGTCCCTTTATTTTCGGCTTAGTGGTGCGGTTGCTGATCACAACTGCGGGGTTGTCTTGTTTGGAACTGTTCAGTAAGGAACGGGTCCGGCTTTGTGTTGCAGGGGATTGGGAGTAATCCTCGGTACGGTGATCTAGGCCACGTACTGTGACGGGCGGTACCCCAGTAGCCAAGCCATTGTATGGAATCCAAAATCCAATAAGTGCCAACGGTTTTGATTGTATTACCCACTTTTATGGCTAGTAGCTGGAATTTAATAGATGTAACAATTTCTGCTTTTACTTATTTACTTGAAAACCCTAGACACTATTATAATATCATCGGATTTCCTATCAAATGTTTTGGTTAGCGTAAGGTAAAAACTTTTCCATGTTTATATGTGGGAAGTCTTACGTGATACCTTTTCTTTCAAAGGTTTTTCAAAGTTAAGCAACTTTAACCTGTTACTCACACCAGACCCATGTCTGACCCGGAGTTATTTCTGCTTTCTTTAACTCTTGGGTACTTAAATTTTTACGAGTAGCCAAGGGAGTTCAGGTTAGGATTCAGGTTAGCTTTGACGTATTGTGAAGGAGCAAAGGAGCAGGAGGCTTCTGCGTATAGTTATATAGTTTTCCGCTGTGTTGGTATCTCTGAGTGTTTCCTGTAATGTATTGAGTTGTAATAACTAGACAGGTGTTTATAACTGTCTAGTATGTGTTGTATTGAATGTGTAACTCTGATATTTGATGTATACTATGTAATACTTATGTTATTAATATAATTTATTCGTTCCGCTGTTGAGATTCTTGTGTTGTTTCTTCTTTCTCTTCTTTCTTTTCTCTTTTCTATCCCTTTCTTTCTTAAGGATGATACGACTTTTTGTGGAGAAAAAGCCAGGTCGTCTCATTTGGTATCAGAGCATTAGGTTGAGTGAATACCTAGTCTCTGTAGTGGTGTCTATCTTGAGAGAGTGTATTTGTATTTTTAATATATATATATATATATATAATTGTTTCTACCTATTTGTTGGTTTACCTGTTCGGTTTTTCCAATATAAGTTATAAAGGTAGATAAGGTAGAAGTGTGTGTAACACGACTACCATTGGTTGGAGTTTGATGGATGGGGTTGGAAGTGTATTTGTCGAGACTGTAGATCGAATACCGTCTCGAGTGAGTTTTTCTTGGAATAAGTACTTCATCAATCTCTGAAGGTAACCTGTTATGGTTCGGAGTTCGTCTTTGAAGTGCTGAATTGAGTTTGGATCTGTCGGAAGGCTGAAGCAAGTGATGATATTTTGATATCTCAGGAAATAGTAGCTGCGTGATGAGATGCAGTGACTATGGATATTTCCGAAGATGTTTCTTTGGAACAAGAGTAAGAAGTAAGTCTGCTCGGTGTTGTGGCTGAGTTTAGCAGAGTGTTCTGAGTTGGTAAGGAGTCTTCTGGCTGAGTAGTTTTTCTGAAGTGGAGTTCAGAAGCAGCAGAGTGAACTTATTTCTCTGGTAAGTGGGCTAGGCCAGCATAAGCTGTTCTGTTTGGTAGAGAGAGCAGTTTTCTTTGGATTTAGGCCGAGTTGATCGCAAAAGTGACTTGCGATAGTGTGTTCTTTTGGATTGTCAGAGTTTGTCTGCATCTGGAGATCGAGTTTTCATTCCAGGAATGGAACTGGTGGTTCAGTTAATAGATAGATGGTTCTTTAGGGTAGAAGTTGGTGAAGTAGCTCAGGTTTCGGAGGGACATCTAAGTTTTCTATATGGATATATGGAACCATATTTCGGTGTTGGGTTGTCTAGCCTGTGCTTGTGCTGCTCGTCAGCATTTTCTTCTGTTTCGTATCAGAGTTGTGCAGCGGAAGCAGTTTGGAGTGTTTCTGTTTTCTTTTCCGGAGAAGAAGTTTGTTCTGTCTTCTGTTGTTGAGAAGCTGGGTGTGTGTTCTTGGTGTTTGAGTGATCTTGAGGAGATCATTAGGTTGTTTTGATTCAGTCTATTTCTAATGGAATCAGCAAGAGTTGAGCTGATCAGAAAGGAATCGGAGATTTGTTTGGGATAAGTTTTTCTCTGATCCAAAGAGCTATAAGTTTGGAAAGCTAGCTCCGTAGTGTTTTGGTATCTTCTGTGTTTTGGGTTAGATCAGTGTTTGGTTTTCTAGAGTTGAATTGCCATTTTGGATAACTGGGATTCAGAGTGTTTTCACGTATCTCTGAGGGAGTATGTGTTTGATATTCCTGGTTGTAAAACCAGCAGTTTAGGATGGATTGATTGTTGAGTCAGACTCATCTGTAGTCTGATATTTTGTATAGAATTGTTGTTGGGAGCTCTATAGCTTAGTAGTATTGATTGTTTGTATTTTATAGAGCGAGTAGCCCGATATATATATATATATATATATATATATATATATATATACCGGGGAAACTCGTGAAAGTTTTATCCAAAATTCTTTTAGATAATTAGATTTGTTCTGATTATGTGAATTGGTTGCTTAGGTTGTTGGCATATGATTAACATATGCTGTGTTTTAAAATAAAATCTGTAAATGGATTATTAAATTACCTTTGTTTTAAATTTCGAGGACGAAATTCTTTTAAGGGGGAAGGATTGTAATATCCCGGAATTCTGGACAATTTAAATTTAATAGTCTAAGTTTAAATTTAAATTGAATTGATAATTTTTGTTAATCAATTTGATTTGATTTAATAATTTTCTTTATTTAAATATTTAATTTGTGAAATTATTTTTAATGAGCTAGTAAATTGTTTTCTATTTATAAAATGCATATGTATTTATATTAGATAAGTTGTTAAATTAGTATAGCATAATTTTAATGTTTTCGATTTAGGAATTGTGATTTATTTTTGATTTAAGCTTTTCAAAAATATTTAATAAAATACTAAATGATTTTAAATATGTAAGATAAATATTTTATTGGTTTAAAATTCATTTTTACTTAAGTTTGAATTTTAAAATAAGTTATAAAATGTTTGTGTTTTTCTTTTTAAAATATTGATTTATAAATGTGATTTGTTAATTTAATTTGAAATTTAAAATACAATTTTAAAATATGAAACATGTATTCATGTATGTTATTGTAACCACTTTTATAAATTTATTTTGATTATTTAAAAGTATCCTTTTCAAATGAATTACTTGTATATTGTTTTATCTATTATAATACTTTACTTTGTTCTTTAGAAATTAAATATATGCATAACTAAGTATAAGAACTAATTAATTTAATTTAAACATTCATTAACTTTAATTAAGATAACAAATCATTTAAAAATGACATGTGTAAGTAATTTAAAATTTTAAGTTAACATGTGTTGAATATTTAAGTGTGTAAATTTACATGTGTCTATTTCTTTTACAAGTGTCAAATTTTAGTTTTTATTTTCCTTTAATTCAAAACATTTGTTATTTTAACTTGCATGTTTCTTTTCTCTTCTTTTCTCATTTTTTTTTTCATTTCTAAACAAATCTGAACAATCACCCTCTAGTTCATCTTCAAATGCATAGCATAAATCATGAAATGGTTCCTGCATTCAATTTTTTGAACCTGAAGCAGTTTGCAAAACAAATCTGCATCCCCCAAAATACAAACCTACAAAGTAAATGCATAGCAAATAAACATTCCATTTTCAAGCAACTTCTGCACTTACAAATTAAAGCAAACACTTGCATTTCTCAAACCTGTAAACACTTGCATTCAACTCCTCAAAATACAAATCTGCATCCTCCAAAACTGAAGGCCTGCATTTCAATCTTTATCGAGTGAAGCCTTCATTTTTTTCAAAATAACCTGGGGATTTGCATCTGCAACCATGAAGCAAGCAAATTAGATCATAGCAACCTGCATGTAGAATCTGAAATAGCAAGATATCTGCATTCATGAATTTTCAAATCTGGAAGCATCTTTTAAAAACAAAATGGCTCTGTTCTTCATATTAGATTCAGGTGAGTAACTCATCTTTTAAAATCTGTTTAATTGGTAAAGTTGTGCATGTTTTTTTAAATTACAAATGAACTTATATAAAATTGTTATGAATATTTTACCTGTAATTATATGCATATATACCTGAAGTTAATTGTCGCATGACCGTGTCTCAAAATCCTACCACCTGTTTGATAATTGAATTCTTTTCTTCAACTTGTTTTTTATGACTTGAGTTTGTGAATAAAACCCTGTTATTCTAGAATAGAGCAAGTTTAAAATTTTATATAAATTAAACAGAATTTTCTGTAGCCTGGATAATCAAGTGACACAGAGCAAATTTGCCTAGAACGAAAATTCAAACTTTATGATTCATTGTTGCAGATTTATAAATTGAAACATCAAGTGAATTCAAGAATTTTAAATCAAAAACTTCAATTTATAGTGATGTAAAATAAATGCAGTTTTGAAATTACTGTATTTTACATTTTGATTAAGTTCACTTGATTCTTGCATTTGATTGGATTTAATTGGCTTCTGGAGATAGAGTAGCTATTAAATATTATAGGAAAAATACTAAATTGGATTACAATTAAATATTGATGTTAAATTTGGGGTTTTTAGTTAAGAACCCTAGTTTTACTGGGTATAAGAAAATTGAGTGATGCGGTCTCATAAATTGATCGAGTTCAACTAGGTTTGGCAGGTTGGTAGCAGATGCATTGATGAAGTCTTCACCGGAGTTCCATGAGTAATAGTGGCCGGAGTTGGGAGGCCTTGTCGTTGACAGGTCAGGCAGTGGGAAGGGGTTGTTTCCAGGTTTTTGTTTTAAAACTTGAATTTAAATTCAAGTTGAATTCTGGGATTTTGAGGGTTGAAGGTTGATGTAGGGATTTTTGGTCGATGGAGGATGGCCAGAGATAATGGCCCGTGATGCCGGAGATGGGAAGTTGATGCACAGGGGTGTTGTGCATGTTGGTGATGATGGTGGTGTTGTTTTGAGTTGTAGGGTTTTGTTGCTCGGAATTATCTCGGGAAATTTGGGTAGTGACTCGAAGCACAGGGTCTTGTGACTCGAAGTAAACTTGATAGGCTCGGGTTCATGTTTTGTTTCAGGTTTCAGGGTTGATCAGGAATTTGGTTCCAGGATTTATAAAATTGAAGTAAAGAAAATTGCAAACAAAAATCTGAAACTAAATTGAACCTGAAATTGAATTTAAATTTACTTAGTTTTAAATTTTAGATCTTTGAATTAAATTTGAAATGCTTTTAAATTCAAGTTTGGTTTTAAACTAAAAACAGAAACTGTCTTTCTGTTTTAAAAATTTAAAAGTAAAGTTTAAAAATTTGAAGAATGAAGTTCAATTTGAAATTTTTAAACCTGAAACTTAATTATGAATTCAATAATTTAGATCCTGGATTTTGAAACATTTTTGAATTCAAAAATGTAAGGTGTTAGACTAAACAGAAAACTGTTTTTCTGTTTTAATTTAAAAGCAAACTTTTAAAATGCAACTGAAAATTTAAAACAAGTTTAAAAATCTGGAAAACAGAAATATGGAACCTGAGTTTGAATTTAAATTTGGAATTTAAATTTAGTTTTTAAAACTTTTTAAAGTATAAAGAAACATTTTTTTTGTATTTAAAACTATAAGTTTTAAATTACGAAATAAGAATTTAAAATGAGTTTAAATTCTGTTTTAAAAACCTGAACTTTTATTTTAATGTCAGTCTTTAAAATTTAATAAGTTTTTAAAATTTAAATTTGTTTTAACCATTTTTAGAAAAGGTTAAATAATTTGAATTTAAAAATGAAGATGGAAGAGTAAGTAATGTTCTAAATTTTTAAGATTTAATCTGAAATGAAAATTTGAATTGTGTTTCAGTTTGAAATTTAAAAAGAAAATTTTAAATTGAATTTTGTTGAAACAAAGTGTTTAAAATACTTGTATAAAGAAGAATGTTTCTTAATTTTGAACTTAAGAAATTGGTTTCATTTAAATTATTAAATTAATTTAAATGGAATATTAATTATTTAATTAATTAATAACGTGGATGATTAATTAAGTAATTAATAATTTTTAAATTTGATTAATTAAAGACTTAAGGTTAATTAATTAAGGTTAGTTAATCTATGATTAAGGATGGTTAATTAAATTTTAATTTATGATTAAGATTTATTTAATCAAGTGATTAATGATAATTAAGATTTTAATTAACACTTAATTAATTAATAATTAAAGATTAATTAAATTGTAATTAAATATTAATTAATTGATAACTAATAATGGTTAATATAAGTTAATCTCCTAATTAAGTAATTAAGAAATGTTAATGAAGGTCATTAACTTAAGATTATTTAACAATTAATTAATGTGATTAATTTTTAATAATTAATTAAATGAATTAATAATAATCAATTGTTTATGTTAATTACTTAATGAAAGTAATTAATGGATTAATTACTTGGTGTAATTAATTTAATTTATGTGATTAGTTTAGATTAATTAATTTAAATTAATTTAAACATTTGTGGATTATTGATAATTACTTTATGTAATTTATGGATTGTAATTACTTAGAGAAGTAATTAATTAAATAATTACAGGATGTAATTAAAGATATTTATTATAGAAGTAATTTGGATTTAAATTACTTTGAAATTAATCATGGATTAATTGAGATAATTAGTTAAGATTAATTAATTTATGGGATGGGTAATTAAAGCAGTTAATTACTGAATAGTTATTAATCATTGGTGATTAATATATAGGGTTTAAATTGAAGATTAATTACTTATGTAATTAATTTATATTTAGAGATTGATTAAATGTAATCATTAATTAATAAATGATGTAATTTGGAATTGATTAATTAAGGTATAATTAATAATGGATAAGTGATTAATGTAATTTTAATTAATTAATTAATTAAGAAATTACAAGTTAATTATTTGCAAAGGGTTTAATATAATTAACTTGTGTAAGTAATATTAAATGCTAATTACTTATTGTAATTAGAGATGGTTAATCAGTAATGATTAAGTGAAATAAATATTGAGATGATGATTTATAAATTGATTTGTAATCAAGTAAAGATTAAGATAAGCAGGATTTTAATGATGAAGTAATTAATTTAATTCATATTAAATTAATTAGGGATTAGGTAATTAATTTAATTCATTTTAAATTAATTATAAATGGTGTGATCATTAGATCATTGCTTATGTTTGATGATTGGTAGTAATTGCCATGTATGGGTTGTAATCTCAGATATGAGATGAGTAATGCTATGAGATATGGATGCATTGGTTGCTTTTGGATGATAGTATGGATTATCTGATTATGATATGAATTTTCTGTTGATAATGATAAGGTTGATTATCTATTGTGTTGTGAATTATCTATCTGTAGATAATGAATTGAATTGTTTTAAACTTAAAACAACTTGGACCTTAAAAGACACGCTTTGGATTTCGTTGAGACCGGGATCGGGTTTCCATATTTGGATATCCGAAAACCACATCGATCCAAATTAACGTTAGGTCGTTAATCTAAGTGGAGCAAGTGAAGACTCGAGGTGTAAGGGCTATACGTCAGTATAACTCTGTGGGTGATTCCGTAATGAGTTTGACGAAATAGTACTTACAGATTCAAGATGGTGATTTAGAGTGCAAGGGTTATTGTCGTTAACTCTGAAGGTGATTCCAATATGAGTGTAACGAGATAATGCCTTCGGTTTCGTTCGAGCCCGGAACGAACTTGTATGGATTGAATACTTTCAGAACATCGTCAAGTGGACGATGAGCATTCTAAGTGATATGTCCTATAAAGGTAATCGTAGCCTCAAGCCTCATCAACCGGGAATGGCTAAAACATGGGAGGTGCAGCAAAGCTTCGTGGGTAGCCCCCACATGAGAGCAAGATTTATTCCTGTCTAGAGGTCCCTTTATTTTCGGCTTAGTGGTGCAGTTGCTGATCACAACTGCAGGGTTGTCTTGTTTGGAACTGTTCAGTAAGGAACGGGTCCGGCTTTGTGTTGCAGGGGATTGGGAGTAATCCTCGGTACGGTGATCTAGGCCACGTACTGTGACGGGCGGTACCCCAGTAGCCCAGCCATTGTATGGAATCCAAAATCCAATAAGTGCCAACGGTTTTGATTGTATTACCCACTTTTGTGGCTAGTAGCTGGAATTTAATAGATGTAACAATTTCGGCTATTTCTTATTTACTTGAAAACCCTAGACATTATTATAATATCATCGGATTTCCTATCAAATGTTTTGGTTAGCGTAAGGTAAAAACTTTTCCATGTTTATGTGTGGGAAGTCTTACGTGATACCTTTTCTTTCAAAGGTTTTTCAAAGTTAAGCAACTTTAACCTGTTACTCACACCAGACCCATGTCTGACCCGGAGTTATTTCTGTTTTCTTTAACTCTTGGGTACTCAAATTTTTACGAGTAGCCAAGGGAATTCAGGTTAGGATTCAGGTTAGCTTTGACGTATTGTGGAGGAGCAAAGGAGCAGGAGGTTTCTGCGTATAGTTATATAGTTTTCCGCTGTGTTGGTATCTCTGAGTGTTTCCTGTAATGTATTAAGTTGTAATAACTAGACAGGTGTTTATAACTGTCTAGTATGTGTTGTATTGACTGTGTAACTCTGATATTTGATGTGTACTATGTAATACTTATGTTATTAATATAATTTATTCGTTCCGCTGTTGAGATTCTTGTGTTGTTTCTTCTTTCTCTTCTTTCTTTTCTCTTTTCTATCCCTTTCTTTCTTAAGGATGATACGAATTTTTGTGGAGAAAAAGCCAGGTCGTCTCAGTGGAAGTCAAATAATCATTAACATGTCTTAATCCCCCATTAAGTGTACATGAAACCATTAACTCCATAATCATGTGCATAAGCCTTTAATTTGTACATTAAGGTAGGTGGGTAGGTGGGTCCTCTATGATCTTCACTTTGAATTATTTCCATCTTCATTCCTTTATATCCATTTTGTGCATGCATGTTTCTTCATGAACCCACTAATATGAGAAGCTAAATTCCTACAAAATATTATAGAAATTTCCAATTAAATTCTCTCAAATTAATATACGAGTACAAATGGCCATTTTGCCCTTATATGAAGATGAATATGTGAAAATTTGGAATTAATATGAATTTTGGTTAAAACAAGTTAAAATACCCAATATGATCATTTATTTAATTTAAATAGAATATATATGGTGGTTAAAATATGCACATTTACGTGCACATCATCTGCATGAGAGTTCATTTGCATGTGGACCTAAGACACAAATAGGGAGAAAAATCCTAATCATCACAGCCCTCCTTCGGTTGCCTCAAAGATGATTCTCGAGGTAGGGACTTGTGTAAAGAAAATAGAAGTGGCTGCTTTGGTTTAGAGGAAATTCCCATGTGTCCAGAGGCCAGGGTTGTATAATGGAAAAAGTTATTAAGATTCAAGGCAGGCTTGACGTATCCTATAAAGAGAGTGAACTCGCCAACCCCACAAAGATAAAGAAAGGACAGACGGAGGTAGTGCTTTCTTCTAAAAAAAGAGTCTTTTCCATCAACTAATTGAATCATGGCTTGTTTGACTAGATAAATAAGGGGGCGGCGAAGTAATATGGTGCATTTCCATCAATATCAAGATAAATCCCATGCGACTCTGTTTGAAACCTCATATTATATTTCAATTCACCTGGCTACGGTTCCACTTGTCAAACTCCACTCCTGCTGGTCATCCCTTACCAGTTATTAAATCCCGATAATATTCCACTGCTACCAATAGTCATTATTGGGAAGGTCTTACGTCAGCTAACTTAAACACTATACATATGGAAAGCTATTCTTTTGCTAATTGAGAAGAAATATTGAGTCAAATGAACAATTGACGAATAATAATATTCCATTGAGCGCTTTAATTGATGGAACTCGGTATATTCTACTACACTCCATGGAAATTCTTCTTTAAAAGATCGAAGAAGAGTAGAGATAGCGAAGGTTGCGAGGTGAACCTAATCCGCTAAACAATCAGAATCTTGCACAATAGTAATCACTTGTTTCTCGCTAATTGAAGGCGTTTGGAAGTTGGCTTCTTTCTCTTTCAATCCAGGCTTGTCTTGTTGATTGACCCGATCCCTTGTTCCGAGGTATTCTCCTCATAATAATACAAAGGAATTGGCAACTGGAAAGTCCAATGATAGGTCAGCTAACAGTCCCACTTCACTATCCGAATGAGGGAAATTCTTTTACAATAGGCTGCATATGTTGTTGGTGCTGATATATTGGGCAGGGACGGGCCAGTATATTATTTGGGAATCCAACCAGAATCGACACCTAAGGCCATCTTCTTTATTTGCTTTTTTTATTGAGAAACCATCTATTGTTCGGGGAGTTTCCCAGTTATTCCGGCATGAAATGTAATATCCTGATCCACCAAAGTAAGCGGATGAGTG